>OZ012738.1:519407263-519904617 GCA_963859935.3 Lathyrus sativus
CCTTACGTGGAAAAGACGTGGTTCCTTACGTGGAAAAGGTAGTATTCCTTACGTGGAAGAAAAATGGTTGGAGATTCCTTACGTGGATAGACGTTGATTCCTTACGTGGAGAGATTGATTCCTTACGTGGAAAGATTGAGTCCTTACGCGGACATAGCAAGATTGATTCCTTACGTGGATAGAAGTTGATTCCTTACGTGGAAAGATTGATTCCCTACGTGGAAAGATTGGAGTCCTTACGCGGACAGATCAAAGAAGTTATTCCTAACATGGAAGAAGAAGATAGATTCCTTACGTGGAAAGTTTAGCCCTGACGTGGACGGATGCAAAAGAAGAAGTATCCCTAACGTGGAAAGAAAGCGTGTTCCTTACGTGGAAGAGAAAGAGAAGTTTCAGTTCCTTACGTGGAAAGAGAAAATGATTCCTTACGCGGAAAAGAGATTGTGTTCCTAACGTGGAAAGGCGGGTTCTAACGTGGATGATGTATTCCTTACGTGGAAAGAAAGTTGTATTCCTAACGCGGAAAAAGAGGTGTTCCTTACGTGGAAAGATGGCATTCCTAACGTGGAAAGACGAGATTCCTAATGTGGAAAAGAAGTGGTTTCCTTACGTGGAAAAGTGATGATTCCTTACGTGGAAAGATTGAGTCCTTACGCGGACATATCAAGATTGATTCCTGACGTGGAAAGAAAGAGATTATTCCTGACGTGGAAGAGTTTAGTCCTAACGCGGACAGATCCAGACGAAGTCTTATTCCTTACGCGGAAGAGAAAGATGTTATTCCTAACTTGGAAATGTTATTCCTAACGTGGAAATGTTATTCCTAACGTGGAAATGTTATTCCTAACGTGGAAGTGTTATTCCTAACGCGGAAATGTTATTCCTAACATGGAAGAGCAAGTTTATTCCTAACGTGGAAAGTGTAGTCCTGACGCGGACAAATCCAGATGAAATTTTATTCCTCACGTGGAAAGGTGAGTCCTAACATGGACGGTGTTACTCCTAACATGGAACGGTTATTCCTTACGTGGAAAAGAAGTTGAGTCCTAACGTGGACGGTGTTATTCCTAACGTGGAACGGTTATTCCTTACGTGGAAGGGTGAGTCCTAACGTGGACGGCGTTATTCCTAACGTGGAAAGGGTGTTCATTACGTGGACAAATCAGATTGAGTGTGTATTCCTTACGTGGAAGAACGATTCATTCCTAACGTGGAAAGTTTAGTCCTGACGTGGGCAGATTCAGATCAAGTTGGCTTCCTTACGTGGAAAAGACGATTATTCCTTACGTGGAAAGGTGAGTCCTAACGTGGACGGTGTTATTCCTAACGTGGAACGATTATTCCTTACGTGGAAAGGTGAGTCCTAACATGGACGATGTTATTCCTAACGTGGACAAGTGTATTCCTAACGTGGAAGAGTTTATTCCTAACGTGGACGATTTATTTCTGACGAGAAGGCAGACGAGCCATCCCCAGCAAAGTTGTTGAAGTTTTCCGAATTGACGAAGCAGACGTCCTAACGTGGACAAAATTCTATCTCTGCGATGATAAGATCTTTTCAGGCTGATGAAAATAATCCCCAGCCCGAGATCAGTGGGTTGCCATAACCGTTAAATTCAGTCGATGAAGATCGTTCCCCAAGCGGGGGCGCAGTTTATTTCTGCGGTTGGCAAATTTCTGGGTTCTTAGTATTCAACCGTCTCGTACCTCGAATGTTTGAAGGCCGTTCGCTCTTCACCCAATCGGGTCCAAGTCGCTTGAATAGGGGCAGCTGTTGCACCCTAAAATTTGCTCAACCTTATTCACTTGATTTATGTTTCAATACCATTAGCATTTGCATATAGAGTCATGTACATAGTCTAATCATCTGCATAGCATAAGCATAGCAAGTCATCCAATAGGGGACC
Source organism: Lathyrus sativus (assembly GCA_963859935.3). Lineage (NCBI taxonomy): Eukaryota > Viridiplantae > Streptophyta > Magnoliopsida > Fabales > Fabaceae > Lathyrus > Lathyrus sativus. The sequence continues at coordinate 519,409,171 of OZ012738.1, forward strand.
AATCCTTATTCCCATCTCTAGAGGCCTATCAAGAGGTTATTATCCTGATTCAATCTCATTCAAGTCATCAGAAAAGAATTTGAAAGTTGGAGAAGTCAGTGGATCAAGCATTGAGTCTATCTCCTAACTGAGGGTATCTGAGGATCAACAAATTAGGTTGTGGGCTGTGAATTGAGCATGGAGAGTATGTGGGCATCATGGGGGACTTAGAAAGTCATTTGGAGAAGGAGACAAGTCATTGGTGTAGTCACAAGAGTTGTGGATGAAGACAGTCAACTAGGGTTTCATCTGGGTCAACCCTGGGTCAACTCTAGGTCAATTGACTGATTGAAGGGCATTCAGGGCTATTGGAGAGATGTGGGGTTCATCATTTGACATGTAGAAGAGGATATGGTGATATGCCAAGAAGAATTCAAGATAAATCAAGGAGAAGAGGAGTTTCTAAATTAGGGTTTCTGTGTAAAATCCCCTAGTTTAGGTCAAATTTCCAAGCAAGATAAGTCAAAATGCAAGCTTCAAATGGATCCTTGGCCAACATGAAACTTGTAGAGGATATCAAGACCTTTAATTTGAGTAGTGGAAGACATCAAGGAGATTTATAGAACTCAAGTTATGGTCCTTGCAAGTTACAGGTCATCTGAGGTATCTGAAATTTTGTCTGTGAAAGTGACTTGACTTCCAAGCTATTTTTACCCCTCAAGGAGATTTCAAATGAATTTCTGGTAAACATAATAATTGTTCCTAATTGTCTTAGCTTTCTATAATGGTATGGTATGCCTTCATATGATTTGTGGAACTCTACTTATGGTCTTGGCAAGCAAAGGGTATTTTGGTCATCTGAAGATTACAGGTCATTCTTAGCCTATGCCTAAAACTCACACAAGGAAGCTTAAAATGAAAAACTTCCCAACATCAAAGTTGCTCAAAATGCCATTTTAAGTCTAGAAAAGAAGTCATGGAAGTTGGGAAATGCATAGAATGAGACTTGACCAAAGTTGGTGAAAAATGACCTAAAAAAGGCATATAAGTTGAAAAAGTTGAAATAAAAAATTGGTTTGAGAGATCTACAAATCCAATATGGGTCATCCAATATACCAAATTGATTCCCAACATCATTTTGGAGACATTGGTTCAGCCACTTTTTTGAGTTAAGAGTAAAAAATTGGACTTCCTTTGTAAATTTGTTTCTTGTATCATAAGGCAACTTGGTAAAACTTAACACAAGGCAAGGAAAAGTTTGGTTTTTCATACATACACTCCTAATATCTCATGAAAGGAGATTTTAGCTCAAGTTTACCAAAGGTGCAAGCATGATATGAGATGATTCAAAATGCCATCAAATGATAAGTTCATGAAATTTCCACAAGTTTCTAGATCCCTCTAAGACCAATCTAGAAGCTTCTCATTCTGTTAATCATCATCTATATAAGGAAATGAAGCCATTTGTGCATTGGTTGGTGATTCTTTGAGCTTGCAAACACTACTTTGATTCCTTCACTCCCATTTGCATTTTCTCTTCAAACTCCATTGAAGCTTCATCAATCATCTTAATTTCTGTTATCATCATCATCCACCATCATCATAGAGCAATTGGCAAAGAGAATTGAGAGGAATTCGTGGCTGGTTTGTGTGATCCAAGTTTTCACTCCAACTTGCATGAAGAAGGGGATAAGGTGATTCAAGAAGTTTGAGCCACAACCATTGCAAACAGAAGAATCAGCATCCATTGGAGATCAATATTGGAGGTTAACAAGTCTTGAAGTGTACAATTCCACCACCTGCCATCATCAATTTGCAGGTATGCAAAACCCTTCGAATCTCATTATTTATCCAGTTGTAGATCATGTGGTTAGGATAAAAATGCTTAGAGACCATAGGGGATTGAATTCTGAGAATTAGAGAGACTTCTGTGAAGTTTCATGGCAGGTCACCATTTCTTTAATCTCCAAGAACAAGCTGTGCATTAGGTTTTAATTGATGTGGGATAGCATAGAATGATGAGGGTGGCATGTAGAGCAACTTTATATCATTAGGATTGAGTTCTAGCAAGGTTGATGTTGGAAGAGCATGGTGAAACCCTAGCTTTCGTGCCCTCTGTTTGGGATCTACAAGGAGTGTTAGCAAAAACTAAGACTGAGAATGGATTCCTTATGATTAGTAGATCATTTTAGGGTTTTGAATTTTTCGTTTTCATCAAGTGATCATGGAGAACGATCTGGTTGAATTTTCGTGCATGGATTATGTTCTGCTGAAACCCTAATGGTATTTGGAGAAGACAACGCGAGCACCGTTGGATCATTCTGAGTATTTGACTTAATCATCTCATCGTGCGGCCACGATTTAATTCTGAAAACGGAGGGAAAATTTAAATCCTCAAACGAAGTGTTTGATTTAGTAGCCAGTCTGGGCTCAAATGCTTTTCGCGCCCCCCACTCTTGTTGGGCCCAACGTGTATCAATTGTTTTTCTTACTTTTCATACCCCCTGCCTTTTATTTCATTTTCTAATTTCTTTTCATTTTCATGCATTTTCAAAAAAATCATAATAAATCATAAATTTCATATTTTTTTAATGGTTCTTTTTGCATTAATTTCTTCAAGATGTCTATAAAATTATAAAAAATAAAAATTGCATTTTATTTTTTATTTGATATTTTTCCCATATTTTCCAAATAAATGCCTATTTTAGGTGTTTCATTTCATACATGAATTTGTTAATTTTGGTTCTAATAGTTGCTTTAATATTTTTAACCCATTCTTTTTAGGTTGATTAATAGACATTGTTAGCTTGTACATACAATTTAGTGCATATTTTTAGGAATTAATTTTAGGTGATTAGTTTAAGTGTGAATAACATGAACAAAATTAGGGTTTTAAATCAACTTAGGAGAATTAGTTCATTTCCCTCAGGACTTAGAGTTTGAATATTTTAGATATGGGACTATAGGGACTATGGGTAGTTATTAGATCCCTTAGAAATCACGAGGATTCCCCTACTGCTATTGGTATATTACTGTCTATATTTGATTGATTGGTGTGGTGTGCCCTCTGGGGATTATTGTTTATCTGTATGGGTATTGGGATTGCTTGGGGATTGGGAGAGCTGAAGACTTGTGATGTTGAAGCCATTGGAGATCCAGAGCTTGAAGACCAACTTCCAGAGTTGATGAGGAGACTCCTGTTAGCAGCTGTTGAGGAGATTAGGGTTTAGGAGCTAGGTAGAGCTCTAGATTAGAAAGCTTGATTCTCAAACATGGAAGGCCTTGACTGCCTCCATTCTTCTCTGTGATGCAGAGTCTCCCTAAGACACTCACCCCCTTCCTTTGGAAGGCTTGGTGCTACTGTCTAAGGGATAGAACTCTTGAGAGAAAATATCATATGTGTTAGTAGCAGTTGGTTTGCCACCCTTGGTGGTCAGCTAAGTGCTTAACACCCAATTCACTCTTGTGATTGATCCCTCAGCTTGGAGGATAGTACTTGAAGAAAAGCCCTTGTAGACTGAAGATTGATGATCAAGACCTTGCTGGAAAGCTGTGGAGATGGAGATTGAGGCTGGCTGAAGCTTGTAGCTGATTGGAGATAACTTGAAGACTGATGTGGTGCAGAGCTGCTGTGGCTGTTTATTTTTTGCTGTATTTCATTTTTGATGTATTGATTGATTTTCTGGACTGTATTGTGTGCTGTTTACCCTGTTGGGTTGAAAGTGAAGCCTGTTCATTTTTGCCTATTGTTTTTTAGGTTCGAGGTTGAGTGGGACTCCCTTGCCTCGCTTGTATTGCTGCATCCATGCATTTTACTGCTTTACTGTATATATCTGCTATTATTTCTGTTTCCGTTTATCCCTTAGGATCTCTGTTTCTCTTTTCGCAAGAGAGGAACATGATAGACACTAAGTCTTAACCCATGCATGATAACATTAGGTTAGTTTGGTTCCCTTTGCAACCGTAGGTTAGAGTTCTGTCTCTTCTTCCTCAAAACAAATAGAAAACACAATAAAATTTCAAACTCAATAAAAGACACTTCTTCCGTAAAAGAATGTGAACTCATCAAGACATCATTTTTGTCCGCTTGGACTGCTAATCAGAAAAACCTTTTTCAGAAGGAATAAAATCAACCAAGACAAGCTTGTGTCGTACGTGGCCCGAACTACGTTTGCTCTGATCTTTCATGCTGTATGAAAGTACGTAGGCATAGGATGCGATATCCTAGCGAGCAACCTTCCCTTCCTTTCCCGTAGGTAGGCGAACTACGTTGACTCTGATTTCTCGTTCCAGACGGGAATACGTAGGCATAAAGTGCGATACTTTGCCGAGTCATTTTATTTTCTTTTAACCCCTGACCTGTAGTTTAGATAGAAATAACAATCCATACCCGAAAACAAGCGTGGATCCCGTCGAGTACGACGGACGTGAGGGGTGCTAATACCTTCCCCTTGCGTAACCGACTCCCGAACCCAGGTTTTGGTTGCGACGACCATACCTTTCCCGTGTTGTGCGAGGTTTACTCTGAGCGTTTCCTTTCCCTCCTGTGGGATAAATAACACACGGTGGCGACTCTTCTGTTCAGCCGGCGCCGATTTTCGCAGTAGCGACACTTTGCTGTGAAGCTGTGGAAGCTGTTGATTTGCTTTCTTTCCTGTCTGTTTGCTTTCTGTGCAACTGTATTGATGTGACTTGTGTGATTTGCTTGATGCATTAGAATAAGTGCATGTTTAGACTGACTTAATCTAGGAGCATGATTGCACTAGAAGTTGAGTTGCTCTCTCTGCTTGTATTTTTACTGTATGGCTTTGCTTGCTGGTATTTGGTAGAGCTCAGCTCCCTTGCCTATGTGGTCTGATGTGTTTGCTTGATGGCATTTTATTTTATTCTTCCTGTATGATTGCAGTTATTCATATCTGGCTTGAGGTTGAGATGAGCTTGTGGAGGCTGATGTCCCACACACATTTCCTCCCTCACTTGCATTGCATGCATTTTACAGTCGTTTACTGTTTACCGTTTAAGCTGATGCTTTATCTGTTTCTGTTTATCATTGACATGATCCCCTAGGAATCTCAATTCCTTTGATAAGGAAGTGATGATTAGAACTTTAGGTTGAAACCTATGCATGATAAATTTTAGGAGTTCCCTGCTTCAAACCTCAACCATAGGATGAATCCTTGGCATGACAACATTAGGACTTGATAGTCTCCCCTTAGCTGAACCTGTTCGTTCTCTCTTCTCATCTCAAAACAAATCAAAATACAGTAATAAAGGTTAACTGATGTCGTACGTTATGAGCCTTAAGCTATCTGAGAAAGGATTGTTGGAGAGCTTCTTTTCAACAATCTGGATGTTTAGTGTGGCACCCGTTGGGTGACATGCGACGCACTCACTCTCAGTTCATAGTCTCTAGTGCGATATTAGTTGCAAACATCCATAAAAAATAGTTCTTTCGTAAAAGACAGAAAACAAACTTCAAACCTTTTTGCCCCGTGGGCCCGTAATTCAAAGGAAGCGTTTCTGAAGACAAGAGTGTCGTTAACTCTCAGTTCTACCGCAATCGGTAACGCCTGAGTCTCCAAAGGTCGAGCTGCGTACGCCAAACTGCTGGAACTGTTTGTTAACCCTACTCGGAAAATTAGATGAATCTAAACCCGTAATCCTTATTATCCCGAACTACGTAAGCTCTGATCTCTCATGCATGTTGAGAGTACGTAGGCACAATACTGACGTATTGGCGAGCCACCTTCCCCGTAACCCGTAGTTAGGTGAACTACGTTGACTCTGATTTCTTATTCTCTGATGAGAATACGTAGGCATAAAGTGCGACGCTTTGCCGAGTCCTTTTCTTTTCTTTTTTAAGCCAACCTTGATAGGTAGATAGATAAAACCAACCCATCCAGTAAACACAACAAGCGTGGATCCCATCGAGTACGATGGACGTGAGGGGTGCTAATACCTTCCCCTTGCGTAACCGACTCCCGAACCCAGACAATGGTTGCGATGACCTTGTCTTATACCTTTTCGTTAGGTTTTTCCGATCGTTTCCTTTCCCGTTCTGAGGGATAAATAACGAAAGGTGGCGACTCTTCTATTTTTTCGGCACCTTATTTTCGCGGTAGCGCCAGCTGGCGACTCTGCTGGGGAGATGATAGTTTCCTGGGATCCAACGTCCCTTATACGAGTCAGTTTGGGGATCCAACGTCCCTGTACGAGAGTCAATCCTAGCGCTTGCGTGTTTACCTGTTAGGTTGTGTTTATTTATCGCATTTTATTTCCCGCATTTTATTTTCAGTATGATATGATTATCTGTGCTGTTGTATGAGGGGCATTCTGATGAGTGAGAAGCCAGACCCAGGCTTGAGTGTACTTAGCATTAGTTGTGGAAATTAGTGGGTGCGTGCTTGCTTTGCAGGCACTAGTGTCTCATGAAATCCACGCTCAGACGAGGTTCTCCCGGTTGACTTCTTTTCCGGCCCTTTGGGCCTGAGGGGTTGTTGGTTTGGAGGATTGTCGACTCTGGGGACCGATCATCTGGGATTCAGCTGAGTGAGGCCACTTCAGGAGATGGTGATGCCACACCTTCTGGGTATCGTATCACCCATCTTGAATGTCTGTGACGCTGATGACCGTATAGGATGCCGAACTTGTGTCAGTTTAGGTCCATACCTGTGAGCAGGGTTGGGTTTGTTGTAGGACACCTTAACCTTCAGACTACCTAGTTTTCTTGATAGTGAATCAGTTTTGTTGGTATTAGAGGTTCTCATCATCAGACGTATATGTGTTCTTGACAGAGCAGAGTTATGGTTCTGTATCAGAGGTCCTTATCTTCAGAGGAGTATTTGTTCTTGACAGAGCAAATTTGTGGTCCTGTATCAGAGGGCCTTGTCTTCAAATATGTGTGTTCTTGACAGAGCAGATTTATGGTCCGATACCATGGTTTTCTTCTCATCAGAGATAGGGTTGTTCTTGACAGAGCAATATTGTGGTTTTGTTGATATAGAATCTTCACCTTCATCTCCTTAACAGCACAGTCGTCTTGATCTCCTGCTGCATGATTGCATTTTGCATTGTTTTGCATACTCATTCGCATTTCATTAACGTGTGTCTGTGTTGCAGGTACCGTTTCCCCCGATTCAGGTTTTCTTGACTTCTATTGTGCTGTCATGGGTTCTCTGAGGAAGACTGTGGCCTACAAGCTCCCCACTCCTGATGTTGTTCAGCTGACTGGTTTGATTGCTTTGGCAGATGATTCTGTGAGAGGTGAATTCAGAAAGTCTTATGGGAAACTGCTCAGCTTGGTTCGTAAACCCTCTATGTTTGAGTTGAATGGGTTGCACGCCCTGCTACAGTTCTATGATCCTCCTTTGAGATGCTTTACCTTCCCGGATTTTGTTCTCGCACCTACACTGGAAGAGTACGCTGATTTGCTAGATGTGCCTATCAAGAGTCAGATGCCTTTTGTTCATATGGATGTTGAGCCTAATCTGGCTAGTCTAGCTCCTTTACTTCATCTGGATGCCTCCGAGTTGGTCTTGTCTAGTTGGAACAGGGTTCTCGGTTTCTCCTTGCAGTTCTTAGTGGGAAAGGCCCAGCAGTGTGCCAAAGACGGATGTTGGATCATGTTCAACGCCATTCTCGCCCTGTGCATATATGGCATCATTCTGTTCCCTAATATGCCTGACTTTGTAGACTTCGACGCCTTTCACATCTTTGCATCAGGGAATCCAGTCCCTACCTTGATTGGAGATATCTATCATTCCGTCCCCTACAAAAACGAGAACAGAAGGGGCAAGAATGTCTCGTGCTGTGTGCCCCTACTCTACAGATAGCTTGATAGTCACCTACCCAAGAAGGGCCCCTTTGCTTCGTCTGTGGCCACAACCGAGTGGTCAGAGCGTTTGATGAGTCTGTTAGTGGAGGATATTGCCTGGTTTGATAGAGATAGGTTGGGTACTGAGATTATCTTCAGCTGCAGTGGGTTTCCAAATGTGCCTTTGATAGGCAAGAAGGGCTGTATCAACTATAATCCATTTCTGCTGGTCCGACAATTTGCTTATGCTTTGAGAGCTCCGCCAAAGGATAAAGAGGTGCAGGAATCTCTGTGCCTCACTGGTCTTCTAGAGGGGGATATGTTATCTAAGCTTCAGCATGCTTGGAATGGTATTAGTAAGCGGGGAAAACCGTTGCTGGGAAAAAGTAATAGTCAAGCCTACGCTCCGTATGTTACCTGGATCAGAGCCAGAGCCGATATGATAGGGATGCCGTTCCCACCAGCCCAGCTAGAAAGCCCTCCAGTGATCGAAGAGCCTACCACCGTGCCTATTCAGCAGCATAATCAGGTGTTAGCTGAGAGAGATGAGCTGAAGAAGGCAAATGAAGAACTGGAGAAAGAATTGGCTCAACTCAGAAGCGAGAAAGGCGAAGCCGTCCATTCCTTCAAGAGGCAAACAGAGCTGGTGAACCAGTTAGGGACGGATTTGACTAAGTAGATGGCTGAACGTGAGCGTTTGGGTCGGGACTTCAAAGCTGTCAATGACGTACTGGTCACTAAGAAGCAGCACTTGGATGAAGCGTACCGGAGAATATCCAAGTTTAATCAGCATTGGAAGGCCATCCTAGCCAACGGCAAAGAACAGGAGGATAAACTGAAACAGCATATCTCCAAATTGAAAGCCCAGGTGAAGGCTAGTGAGAAGAGGTTTGATGAAGAGACCGCTCGCAGATATGCCGCTGAAGGCCGGCTCAACAAGGCTCTTGCTAACCTGAAGTAGCGCAAACTGATGTTTGAATCCAAGAAGCGGAAGCTAGAAGATTGTTTCGGAGAAGGAGCATGGGAAGACTCAATTGAAGGTCTTCAGTACACTATTACGCAGAGGGAGTTACTCGTCGAAGGGTTGCTCACCCGGCCTGATCATCCAGAAACGAGGGATCTGTTAGAAGAGTTTCGAGCCCGTGGCCGTACTTGACTGTATTTGTAATCCTTTTGTCTTGATCATTGTTGTATGCTAACCATTACCAGGCTTATTGGTCGAGGTCATTCTATTGATTCTGCTTGTATCCAGTGACGTTGTGTACTGCCTTGATGGGCTTTCTTTGTATATACGAGATGTTATTTCCATGACTGGACTCGGACTTCTTATTATCAGCACTGGCACTCAGGCACTAGGATCGGGGGATACCTCCCTAACACACAGACACACGTTTGCATTTGCATGAAGCATCTGCATAACGAGCACGTTGTCTTTTTTCTAACCCTTTTGTGTATACAGGTTGTTTCAGGATTGATCAAAGACCAATCCACCGCTATCCGACCAGAGCAAATCAAGCTAGAGCAATGGAGCAAGTACAGACTGACGTTCAAGAACTCTGAGAGAGGATGGACCGCTTCATGGAGCTCATGCAAGTGGTTGCCAACGACCAATACCAACTCAAAACATTGGTCCAGCCTCTGATTTCAAGGGTTGACAGCAATGGTGTGCTCCATGGTGGGACTGTTCCAACCCCTCCACCTGTTGAAACTCCTCAGAATGGTGTCCCCGTGACTGGGGGGAATGGCAGTGCCAACGGCAATGTGATCGCTAACATGGGGCTCAATGGTAATACAAATGGCGTCGGTAATGGGAATTTTGAAGCTAATGTCAATGTTGGACTGGGCAACGGCAACACAGGTGTTGGAAATCTGTACGGGCCTCAGCCATGGTTAGAAGACCGTCAAGACAATTTGTTCTCACAGAAAGGTGCTGAAGTAGAGCTGACTGCTGAAGCACGTCTAAGGTTTAAAGCACTCGAGGACAAGATGAGGAATTTCGAGAACCTGAACACTATGGGTGTCGACATGTCTAAATTGGGATTGATTTCTGATTTCAAGGTGCCTCCCAAGTTCAAGGTACCCGACTTTGAGAAGTACAAGGGCACCACCTGCCCTCGTGTCCACTTAAGGTCATACTACCGGAAAATGTCCGCTCACTCTGAAGACGAGAAGTTGCTGATGCACTTCTTTCAGGATAGCTTGTCCGGGCCATCCTTGGAATGGTACATGAGTTTGAAGCCTACCAGTGTGCGCACGTGGAAGGAACTTGCTGAGGCATTCGTGCACCATTATCAGTATAATAGTGATTTGGCTCCGAACCGAGTCCAACTGCAGAATTTGTCACAGAGGAACAACGAAGGGTTCAAAGAATACGCCCAACGGTGGCGTGAATTGGCAGCTAGAGTTCAGCCGCCGATGGTTGAACGGGAGCTTGTTGAAATGTTTGTAGCCACCCTCCCAGGGGTTTATTACGAGAAATTGGTCAGTAATATGTCTGGAAGCTTCTCAGATCTCATCATCACGGGCGAGCATGTTGAAAATGGGATCAAACTGGGGAAAATTCAAGGTGATCTAGCCTCAGCTGGAGGAGGAAAGAAACCGTATGGTGGCAAAAGGCGTGAAGGAGAGACGAGCGCCGTGTCTAATGCTCGAAGGAAGGGCAAGGGCCAGCACCAGCAGGTGGCCAGTATAACCATCCCCGCTGTCCAACAACCCCAGCCACAGCAGCAGCAGCAACAACCAAATCAGCAAGGGTACAAAAAGTATCAGAACAGGGCACCTCTGTCAAGTCGTCACCTCGAGACGCCGCCTATGTCTTATGCTCAGCTGTTACAGACTCTGCTTCAGTTACAGCTAATCCAGAAGAGAACCCTGGCTCCTTTGACAGGGGCACCTCCGCCAGGTTATGATGCGAATGCGACTTGTGAGTTTCACTCAGGGGCACCAGGCCACACAATAGAAAATTGCAAAGCCTTCAAGCACAAGGTGCAAGACATGGTGGATGCTAAGATCATCAACTTCTCAGATAATGTGCCAAATGTCACGAAGAACCCTATGCCGAATCATAGGGGACGTGGGGTGAATGCCATTATTGAAGACGAGAATTTGGATGTGTTGACTGATGTCAAGGATCTGAAGACACCGCTTAGCTTCGTTAAAGCCAAGATGATGAAGAGAGGCTTCTTTCCAGGCTGTGGAGGACTGTGTATGGGTTGTGCGACTAGTTCTGATGGATGTGAACAGTTGATAGAAGGGATTCAGAGTTTAATGACCGAAGGGATCTTGCAGTTTAGCCAGAGGGACAAATGTGGATCTGGAGAGGTAATGCTGAAGCAAGATGATGAGGTTGCCACCATCACCATCCCTCGTCGGACGATCACCATTTCTGCACCCAGACCGCCCACGATTACCATCACCAAGGCTGGGCCGATACCTTTTGAAAGCACCAATACTGTCCCATGGCATTATGGGGCAGACGTCTACTGTAAGGACAGAAGTTGGAACTGGAACCATCTGGGTCGTCTGTGGATAACCTAGTAGGCATTGGCGGAATCACGCGCAGCAGAAGAGTATTTGCTCCACCTGAGATTGTGGCGGACAAAGCGGACAAAGTTGAAGTAACCGATAAGGGAAAGAGTAAAGTCGTTGAAGAAACCCCTCGTGGGGTAGAGAAGGACTTACTTGTTAAGGACGCTGAAGAGTTTATGAGGTTGATTAAGAAGAGTGATTACAAGATCGTGGATCATCTCCATCAAACACCCTCGAAAATTTCCATCCTGAATTTGTTGCTGTGTTCTGAGGCACATCGCAACGCGCTGCTAAAGGTTTTAAATGCCATGTATGTACCGCAGGAAATATCGGTCAACCAGTTAGAAGGGGTCGTAGCCCACGTGAATGCTGGAAACGGTTTAGGGTTCACTGACCTGGAGCTGATGCCAAAGGGAAGAAATCACAACAGCGCTCTGCACATCTCGATAGAGTGTAGGGGAACGATTATGTCTCATGTGTTGGTGGACACGGGGTCATCACTCAATGTCCTTCCGAAGAAGGCATTGATGAAGTTAGATACTCGCGAACTGATTTGCACACCCAGTGATCTGGTTGTGAAAGCGTTCGATGGAACCAAACATCATGTCTTTGGAGAGGTAACGCTACCAATCCAAGTTGGGCCGGAAACTTTCAACGTAGTCTTCTACATTATGGACATCATGCCTGCCTACAGCTGCCTCTTAGGCCGGCCGTGGATCCATTCTGCTGGCGCCGTGACCTCCACGTTGCATCAGAAACTCAAGTATGCTATCGGAGGCAGCATCGTGACTGTTTGTGGCGAGGAAGACATAATGGTGAGCCATTTGTCGTCCTTCAAATATGTTGAGATGGATGGGGAAATCCACGAAACCCTATGTCAGGCGTTCAAAGCTGTTAAAGTCAAGAACGTAGCTCCTGTAATCACTGAGAAACCAGAGATGACTCTCTCTTCCTTCAAGGAAGCCCGGGCCGTTGTTCAAGCCGGATCTAGCCCAGGCTGGGGGTGAATTCTAGAAATACCTAACAAGCAAGACAAGTTCGGGTTGGGATACTCTCCTACAACTGAAGCCTCTTCTTCTCACAGTGCATCGCGAGGTAAAGGGCCGATCCAGTTTACAAGTGGTGAGGTGATATTTGAAAGTGTCAACGCGGTGTCTGAAGACGGCAAAGACATCGATTGCGATCTGGACTCTTGGATCCAGCCAAGCAAACCAGGCGAGAGCCTCAACAACTGGTCCATCAGGGATACCATCCAAGTGACAGGCAAAGAGATCCACATAGCAGATGACATCGACTCTGGACCTTCTACGACTCACTTCGACTTCGATTGCCCGATCTATCAAGCCGAAGAAGAGATTGATGAAGATGAAGACCTTCCCGAAGAGTTGGCCCGCTTGTTGAAACAAGAAGAGAAAGTTATTCTGCCTCACGAAGAAGAGATTGAGATTGTGAATCTGGGTTCTGAAGAACTTGTCAGGAACGTCAGGATAGGGGCTGCATTACAGAGTGATGTCAAGCAGAGATTGGTCGAGATGCTGAGAGAGTATAGTGACGTATTTGCTTGGTCATACGAAGATATGCCCGGACTTGACACTGACATTGTGGTCCATCACTTGCCGCTGCGAGAAGATTGTCCTCCCGTCAAGCAGAAGCTTAGAAGGACGCGACCAGATATGGCCGTTAAGATCAAAGAAGAAGTGCAAAAGCAGCTTGATGCTGGCTTCTTAGCGGTCACTACTTACCCTCCGTGGGTCGCCAACATAGTGCCTGTACCGAAGAAGGACGGTAAGGTACGAATGTGCGTCGATTATTGGGATTTGAATAGGGCGAGCCCTAAAGATGATTTCCCGCTCCCTCATATTGATGTGTTGGTCGACAATACAACTCAGTTCTCTGTATTTTCATTCATGGATGGCTTCTCCGGCTACAATCAGATCAAGATGGCGCCGAAGGACATGGAGAAAACTACGTTTATCACTCCTTGGGGAACATTCTGCTACAAGGTAATGCCTTTCGGTCTGAAGAACGCAGGGGCTACTTACCAACGAGCAATGGTTACTTTGTTTCATGACATGATTCATCATGAGATTGAAGTCTATGTTGATGACATGATTGCGAAGTCCCAAACGGAGGAGGGACATCTGGTCAATTTGCTGAAGCTTTTTGAGAGGCTTAGGAAGTTCAGGTTGAGGATGAATCCTAACAAGTGTACTTTCGGAGTACGGTCCGGAAAACTACTGGGGTTTATCGTGAGTGAAAGAGGCATCGAGGTTGATCCTGCGAAGATAAAAGCAATACAAGAAATGCCAGCGCCAAAAACAGAAAAAGAAGTTCGTGGTTTCCTGGGCAGAATAAACTACATTGCAAGGTTTATCTCTCAGCTCACGGCCACGTGTGAACCGATGTTCAAACTGTTAAAGAAAAATCAGGCGATTATCTGGAACGAGGATTGCCATAAGGCATTTGATAAGATAAAACAGTATCTACAGGAACCTCCGATCTTGATACCCCCAGTGGCCGGAAGACCCTTAATCATGTACTTGACAGTTCTTGAGAATAGTATGGGGTGTGTTCTCGGTCAGCACGACGAGACGGGCAGAAAGGAGCATGCCATTTACTATTTGAGTAAGAAGTTCATAGATTGTGAATCTCGTTACTCGATGCTGGAAAAAACGTGTTGTGCACTAGCCTGGGCTGCCAAATGTTTACGACAGTACATGCTCAACCACACCACCATGCTAATTTAGAAGATGGATCCGATCAAGTACGTCTTCGAGAAGCAAGCGCTTTCGGGCAGGATTGCCAGATGGCAAATGGTGTTGACAGAATATGACATTCAGTACGTTTCCCAAAAGGCCATTAAGGGAAGCGTATTGTCTGAATACCTTGCCGAACAGCCGATCGACGACTACCAGCCGATGAAATTTGAATTCCCTGATGAGGATATCATGTTTCTTAAAGCGAAAGATTGCGATGAACCGTTGCCCGACGAGGGGCCAGATAGGAAATCCCAATGGAAATTGATATTTGACGGGGCGGTTAACTCTTACGGAAGTGGCATTGGGGCGATCATCACGACCCCCCGCGGATCCCACATCCCGTTCACTGCGAGACTGACGTTTCCAGTCACCAATAACGAAGCGGAGTACGAAGCATGCATCATGGGTCTAGAAGAGGCAATTGATTTGAGAATCAAGAACCTAGATGTATATGGTGACTCGGCGCTTGTGATCAACCAGATTAAAGGGGAGTGGGAGACTCGCCAGTCAAATTTGGTGCCGTACATGAACTATGCCAGAAGGCTGCTTCTGTTCTTTGATCGAGTGGAACTCCATCATGTGCCCAGGGCCGAGAATCAAATGGCTGATGCCTTAGCCAGGTTGGCTTCGATGTATAAAGTCAATTTTTGGAATGAAGCTCTAAGAATTGTCCTTTCTCGTCTTGATAGACCTGCATTCGTCTTTGCGATCGAGGAAGCCTCCGACGGCAGGCCATGGTTCCATGACATCCAGACCTTCCTTATGACTAAGGAGTATCCCGCGGGAGCGTCAACCCAGGATAAGAAGACTCTGAGGAGGCTGTCTGGAAATTTTTATCTCAATCCTGATGGAGTTTTGTATAAAAGAAACCACGATCTCGTGCTACTCAGATGTGTAGATGAGAAAGAGGCGAGTATGCTCATGAAAGAAGTCCATGAAGGCACATTTGGTACGCACGCCGGCGGGTATGCTATGACAAGAAAGATCCTGAGAGCAGGATACTACTGGCTGACGATGGAGTCGGATTGCTTTAAATTCGCGAAGAGATGTCATAAATGCCGGATTTATGCTGATAAGATTCACGTGCCGCCGTGCCCGTTAAATGTCATGTCCTCCCCGTGGCCGATCTCCATGTGGGGCATCGACATGATAGGCAAGATCGAGCCCACTGCATCTAACGGTCATCGCTTCATTCTAGTAGCCATCGACTACTTCACCAAGTGGGTGGAGGCAGCCTCATATGCTAATGTGACCAAGCAGGTGGTGGCTAAATTCATAAAGAGGGACATCATCTGTCGTTACGGAATTCCCGAGCGGATCATTACAGATAATGGTTCGAATCTGAATAACAAGATGATGAAGGAGCTGTGCCAGAGTTTCAAGATTGAACACCACAACTCATCTCCTTACCGGACGAAGATGAATGGCGCCGTTGAAGCGGCCAATAAAAACATCAAGAAGATTGTACAGAAGATGGTTGTGACCTATAAAGATTGGCACGAGATGCTGCCATTCGCACTGCACGGTTATTGTACAACGGTACGTACATCAACCGGGGCAACTCCTTTCTCACTAATGTACGGTATGGAAGTTGTCCTACCGTTAGAAGTTGAGATCCCTTCTTTGCGAGTTTTGGTTGACGTGAAACTCGACGAGGCAGAATGGATTAAGAACCGACTAAACCAACTCAGCCTGATGGACAAGAAAAGATTAGCATCGATTGCATATGGTCGTCTGTACCAAAGCCGAATGAAGAAAGCTTATGATAAGAAGGTGCGTCCTAGAAGCTTTCAGATGGGTGATCTCGTCCTGAAGAAGATTCTTCCTCCACACTCCGATCACCGGGGCAAGTGGACTCCTAATTACGAAGGTCCGTACGTTGTTAGCAAGGTCTTTTCGGGAGGAGCCTTGTTGTTATCCACGATGGATGGCGAAGATTTTGCATCCCCGGTGAACGCGGACGTAGTTAAAAAATACTTTGCTTAAAAAATAACCCGCTGGAAAGAAAAAGAATATCCAGGCAAAAATGGGGCATCCCGGCGAACCATAAAAAAGGAAAAGGTTCGGGCAAAAATTAGGGATATAAAAGAAAACAATGTACACCCGCAAGGTCGAAAACCTGGAAGGGCGACTTTGGGAAAAAAGGGTATCCCGGTGAATCGAAAACCCGGAAGGGCGATTCAGGCAAAAGTTAGGGATCTGAAAAAGCAAATGACTACGTTCCGCGTGTGGACTCTATTTGCTTAGTGGTTCGGAAGACCTGAGGGTCGTTTATCTGAATCAATCTCTTCTGAAGCTGAAGCATCGGAGAAGTACCGAAGTCGAGTGGGTCATAGAGGGATCAACTCATGGTGTTCGTCTATGCCGCATTGCCGACATTTTTGTATATACTGATGTATATTTATGTTTTTATTTGAGCAGCTTCCTCATTCCAGGAGCTTGCATCTGTTGTAAAACATTTTTACCCATTCAGGGGTTCGTTATCAATAAAATGTATACTATTCAGCAATTCTGTTTGCTTGTTTAGCATTTATCTGTTTTGTTTGCGAAAAAGAACACCGATGTTTTTTGATAAAATGCGCATACATAAGCTTACTGGCATATGCCACTGATTGTTGAAACAATGAATTACTGGGACATTGTCACAAGATGATAACCTTGATAGGTCCCTTTGAGAAGGGTATCTCGTCTGTTTGTTTGTGTTGTTGCAGGTATAACATATTCCAGACAGTACACCGTATGCATTCCCAAGCAGGATGATTCCTTCTTCTCCAGCAAGTTCAGTGGCATCTCCCCATAGAGTCTGAACATGAGATCGTAAGCATTGATATGTCTCCCCAGGCAGAGAAGATTCTCTCCCCAATCAGATGTATCCTGAAGGATCGTCGTCTCCCTAGCTGAGTCATATACTGAAGTGCTCAGCACTCGATAGTGCAGACTGAAGTCTCCAGGAGAATTGAGGTTCCCCACAGAGTCGTACTCTCCCCTGTAAGCAGGAGGATTCCTCCTTCCCCAGCCGAGTTGGAAGCTCCCCAAGAGAGCCGAGTCCTTGGAAGCCGTTCAGGCCATGATTGGTTTTCCCCAGTAGAGTGTTGAATAACTGATGCTGTATTTCCCCATCGGAGTTGTTATCTCCAGGAAAGTTTTGCCGCGAGGGCCGTGCAGTTTATTTCTACAACTGACATCGTTTTCCTCAGCAGTTCGTGGTTCGTATACCTATATGAGCAGGTCCAGGTCCTCGTAGAACTTTGTTCCCCTGCAGCAGTCGACTGAAGTTTGTTTCCCCAGGCGGAGTCCAATTGAGATTGGCGTGACTTCTTCTCCTTGGCAGGATGAGTCCTTCCTCCACCAGAGTGGTTCTTTCTCCTTGACAGGAGGCTTTTCCCTTCAGCATTTATTTTGCTGATGGGGTCGTAGCATTTTGCATGATTGCATAGCATTTACCCTAAACGCGTAGCATTTCCACCGTGTGGAACATTGCGCTATAGTTAAACATATGCATATGAAACATGAGCTATGTTGCTACCGTTCTTGTTTTGTAGGTATTCCCCAGCAAGGTCGCTTGCCCAAGATGATTCTTGAATTCTCCAGCGGTTATTTGTCCAAGATGATTCTTAAAATCCCCGGTGAAGTCGCCAGAGTTGGTTGCTCAAGTTGATGCTTAGAGTCCCCGACAGAGTGTTTGCTCAGGATGATTCCTGAAATCTCCAGCAGAGTTATTGGTTCAGGGTGATTCTTGAAGTCCCCGACGGAGTCATTTGCTCAAGATAATTCTTGATTTCCTCATCCGAGTTTATTTGTCCAGGATGATTTCTGGATCCCCGAAGCAGAGTTACTTGATAGTTCTCCAGAATCCCCAGCGGAGATGTGTCATCCCCAACAGGTTTTTGAACAGAGAAGTTGAGATTTCCTTGAAGACTTGATGATTGAAGTCCGGCAGCGGTGCCAAAACCCCAGACTTACTGATGAAGTCCAACTGTGATGTCGAAGCAGTTCTCTCAGCTGATGCGGAGTGCCTAACGGCAAAAGATTGTATATCCCTATTTGGTTCATGATTGACCGAGGATTCTGTTTCCGACTTACTGACGAAGTCCGGCTGACGCCCGAAAATTTCTTTGAATGCCCGATGGTATAACTAACTTGATTGTTAAAAAGTTCCTAATGACCTGATGAGTCCTGAGGAATCCTTCCGCCGCAGTGTCGCAGAATGCCTGACGGAAATATCAGCTATGTATCGCCGGTTACCGAGTGACCAGTGATCCCTTGATGACTTGAGGACGAAGATCCACAGCAAAATTAGATGATCATCCTGACAGATATTTGAGATTATTCACCAATTACCGTGTGACCAATTCCCCAGCAGAGTTGTCGTGCAACTGTCATGTTCAGTTTTGAAGATGTTCCTACCAATCAGAGTATCGTTTACCTGTGAGGTCGGCCAATCGCCAGTTACCGTGTAATCGGTGATCCCTTGATGATTTGAGGACGCAATGATATCAGATAGATCAGAGAATCGTCCTGACGAGGACTCAGATCAGTAATTCTCCAACTAGTTGCCGTGCAGCTATTATTTCAGTTTCCGAAGATTTGTCCCCATCAGAGTACCATGTACTTGTGCAGTTGGCAAATTTCCGGGTTTATTGGTATTCAACCGTCTTTTACCTTGATTGTGTGAGAGTCGTTCGCTTCTCACCCAGTCAGGTCCAAGCCGTTTGAATAGGGGCAGCTGTTGCACCCCAAAATTTGCCCAACATTTCTTTACCTAGCTTATGTTTCATTTCATTCACATTAGCATTAGCATTTGCATTTCATTGACATGTGTGCAGGAGATCAAGAGGTATGATCACCAATTAAGAGCTATACAAGACTATGAAGCTAAGCTAAGAAGGTTATTCAAGTGTTCAAGGGTTGATATCCTTGTCAGAGAAGTTAAAAGATCCTCAGAGAGAATGGTTGAAACCAAGAGTGTGTGCCTCCTAACTTGAGAGTTGTGGAAAGCCATCAGATGATTCTGAGGCCATGAGGATTGACTTGAGGTCTTGAGAGAGCTCATGAGAAGTGTTGAAGATCACTTTGAGGCCTAGACAGGTCACTGGGCAAGATTGAGAAGCCTCAGCCATGAGTGGTGCAATTAGGGTTTGACTGGGTCAACCCTAAGTCAACTGAGGATTTGAAGAAGGTTGAGACCTAATCCAAGAGCCATGTGATCATGGATTTATACATTGAGATGTTATAAGGATGATTCCAAGGTCAACTCATCATGATTGAAGAGCTTGAGAAGTTTCAAGCTAGGGTTTCTAAGGCTTGACAGTATAAAATCCCCTAGTTTGACCCCTATCTTCAAGGCAATCCAGCTCAAGATGGGATTGTCATCTCATCTTTCCCCCAACATGATTGTTGTAGAGCATGATCTTAGATTTAATTTGAGTGCTAGAAGTCCTTGATAGGGTTTGTAGAACTCAAGTTATAGCTTTGACAAGTTACAAGT
Organism: Lathyrus sativus; assembly: GCA_963859935.3. Classification (NCBI taxonomy): domain Eukaryota; kingdom Viridiplantae; phylum Streptophyta; class Magnoliopsida; order Fabales; family Fabaceae; genus Lathyrus; species Lathyrus sativus. The sequence goes on from OZ012738.1 coordinate 519,428,738, forward strand.
CATCTAAGGTATGTGAATTTGGAGCTTGAAAGTTACCCAACTTGCATGAAACTTTTGCCCAAGAAGGATGATTCCTATGAAATTTTGGTCAACATGAATGTTGTTCCTTATTCTCTTAGCTATCTATAGATTACTAGAAGTCCTTGATAGGATTTGTAGAACTCAACTCATGGCTTTGACAAGTCAAGGGTATTTTGGACATTTGGTGATTATAGGTCATTTGTGATCATAGGCCATTTTCACCAACTTAGAGGCTTCAAATGAAATTTTGTTCAACTAGAAAGTTGCTCAAAATGGGGTTTTAACCTTGACCATGCATCAAGGAGGCATTGAAATGGGTCGAGGAGAGACTTGGTTCAAGAAACTTTGAAAAAAGGAAGAATTAAAAGGATTCAATGGTCAAAATTCAAATAATTCATGTGGTGACCAAATGAGACAAACTTATAGGTCATTTTGATTGGAAAATACATTTTAGAAACAATGGCAATGTTGGTTTTTTCATTTGAAGTCATTTGCTCATAATTGCATTTGGTTGCTTATGATGTAAGTTACATATGCCAAACTATGCACAAGATCAAAACTAAGGTTCCAATCCATCCAAACACATTTCAAAATGTCATTTGAGGAGAATTTGGATGAGAATGAGGGGCTGCAACTGGCCAAAACAGAATTGTCATGGATGAGCATGAGATGAGAAATTCAAGAGCAAGAGATATTGGATATCTCATATAGATGGTCCCAAAAACTTCTAGACCTTTCCTACTGGTTCTATATATGCATTAGAACTGAATCAAGGCCAAGGTTGGTGTAAATTGAGAGAGAATAGAGAGATTGCATTCTGAATTTTCTTCTTGTAAATCAAATTCGGTTACACACATTAGAGCCATTTCAATCTATTTCTTTGCTTTCAACATCTTCCTCTTGAGTGTATGAGTGATTCCAGATAGAATTCAAGCCAAGATCCTTGCAAAATCGTGAGAGAGTACCTTGAGTTTATAGCTTGCAAGTCAAAATCGAATTCAAGGATTCAGGGAGTTTCAATCCAATTTGTTGCATACAGAAGTTTCATTTGGTGTTAGTGAAAGTATATGGAGATTCTTGGAAGTTGATTTGAAGGTTTCAGTGCTCTGTGCTTTCAAAATTTGCAGGTATGTAATTCTCATCCTATGGCTTGATTCAGGTAGTTTCTTTAGGTTTTGATAGGTTAGAGTCATTGTAGATTATTGCTAGGAGCTTTCTGGTAACAATTTGCATGATTTAGAGACAATTGGTTAGGCGACCAGATTTCTTGAGAGGGCCATATCTTGCTGATTCTTGGTGTACAATCTTAGTTTGATAGTTAGAATTAATCAGGGTGAAGTGGTGATAAGGTTAGGCACTTCAATTTGAAGAATAGTGATGATGGAATTTTGAGCAGTCTCTGAGATTTGTATCGTGTTTTGAGATTGATTGAGCTTCAAGATTATTGATTGGCATGGTTGAATTCTTTGTGAAAAAACGAGTGGGTTAGGATGTTTAGGCGTGAGTTTTGGTGAGATATTGGAGGAGCACGATTGGGGAAGATGAAGATATGAAGCTCTGTTCATCCATGGTGGTTCTTCCCTCCAGATTTTTGAAATGGGGAAGATGATGTTGTGGCCGTGAGATTAGACGTGGACTTTGACTTGGAGGAAGATCCAATGGCCACGGGCAAGTTTCAGTTTGTGAAGGATCTGAGAACTAACCAAACGCACCGTATCACTAAGTGTACTTGGGTGGGCTTAGTGAAATGTTGTTATCCGCACCCCAGTTTGGAGGCCCATCAAGATTTGCACTGACATTGATTGCTATTTACCACAAACATTTTCCTATTATCATTGATTTTCCATATTATTTCTGATTAATGGGTGGGCCTAACACACGCTTTGATATCAACACCCCCCCCCCCCCCCCTTGGCCCAATCCAGAATTGAACTAGTTATTTTTGCTATTTGCCACGCTGATTTAATCAATTTCTTGAATTTCTTTTAATTTTCATCATTTCATGTGACTTAGTAGATAATTCATAAAAAATAGAAGACTAACTCAATTAATTCCATTCTTTTTTCCCCTGATTCATGATTGAATATAGAATTTTTTAGATAAAAAATATTAATAATTCATGCATTTTTGGTTTTATTTGCATTTGTTGAATTTTAATTGATATTAAAATGACCATGGTTGATACCTTGTTTTGATGAATTTGGTTTGAGCATTTGGTGATGATTCTTGCCTTGATTTTTTGTGTGTAGCTAGCATAGATATGCATGTTCCCCTTAGATGTTTATCACATTTTTGTGATGAATGTAGGTGGTAATTTTAAGTTGAAACTTTAGGTGTTCCATTCTTAGGGTTTATGTTTAGTACCTTATGATTTAGGTTTTATTTCTAAGACTTGGTGGATGATTCAACTCCTGGAATTAATATGGTAGATTCATGATTGAATTAGGGTCCATTAGGAATTTTTGTAGGAATTTATAATGTAGTTTACTATTTTAGTTTGATTTTAGTTTAGGTGCTAACTTTAGATGATTCTAATGCACTAATTTGACTAGATTAACCCCTTAGGTTCCCTTAGAGTAAGCTTGTGTTGTTTTTACCCTTGGTTGAAGATGAAGGCACGTTGAAGATGCTAGGAGTGCTTGAAGAAGCTTGGATGTGAAGATTTCCCTTCTTTTGGTGTAGTGTTGATTAGGTGTTGAGATTAGGGTTTGTAGGCAGAGCTCCTAGATAGATTCTCTTCCTTCATAAACATGGAAGATGTTGATCACTTCCATTCTTCCCTATGATGTAAGGTCCCCTTGTAAAGGCCTCATCCCTCCTTTGGTAGGATGTGTGGCTCTTTACTAGGTGGTAGAACCTTTGAGGGTCCCTTTCTCTGATGATGGGATGCTTAGTGGTGACCTTTAGTCTTCACTCTGCTGTCAATCATCCAAACCTTGCTCTTGTTAGATGAATCTTTCTCCCTTGCTAGAGGATGGAATTCCTTGTTAGAAGATTGAAGAGGCTAGAGGTTGCACTTCCCCTTGGTTTGAAGACTGTCATGGAAGCCGAAGCTTGAAGAAGATGAAGAACAAGTTGATACTTGTGAGGGGAATCCATTGGAGATTGAATGAAGAAGCTGAAGCTTGAAGTTGGGAAGCAAGTTGATACTTGTGAGTTCAATGCTTGGAGTGCCTGAAGGAACAAGTTGATGCTTGCTAGTGGGATTGAGGCCTGAAGGTGGAGTTTACTTTGGAGCTGAGGCCTGAAGAAGAAAGGATAAGTTGATACTTATGTTTGATGTATTAGAAGCCTGAAGAAGCAAGTTGACACTTGCTATTAAATATGAAAGACTTGAAGAGCAGTTGAGGACTGAAGACTGAACTGCTGTCAGAGGATTGCTTTGCTGTGAAGCTGTGGAAGCTGTTTATTTGCTTTCTTTCCTGTCTGTTTTCTTTCTGTGCAACTGTATTGATGTGACTTGTGTGATTTTCTTGATGCATTAGAATAAGTTCATGTTTAGACTGACTTAATCTAGGAGCATGATTGCACTAGAAGTTGAGTTGCTCTCTCTGCTTGTATTTTTACTGTATGGCTTTGCTTGCTGGTATTTGGTAGAGCCCAGCTCCCTTGCCTATGTGGTCTGATGTGTTTGCTTGATGGCATTTTATTTTATTCTTCCTGTATGATTGCAGTTATTCATATCTGGCTTGAGGTTGAGATGAGCTTGTGGAGGCTGATGTCCCACACACATTTCCTCTCTCACTTGCATTGCATGCATTTTACAGTCGTTTACTGTTTACCATTTAAGCTGATGCTTTATCTGTTTCTGTTTATCATTGACATGATCCCCTAGGAATCTCACTTCCTTTGATAAGGAAGTGATGATTAGAACTTTAGGTTGAAACCTATGCATGATAACTTTTAGGAGTTCCCTGCTTCAAACCTCAACCATAGGATGAATCCTTGGCATGACAACATTAGGACTTGATAGTCTCCCCTTAGCTGAACCTGTTCGTTCTCTCTTCTCATCTCAAAACAAATCAAAATACAGTAATAAAGGTTAACTGATGTCGTACGTTACGAGCCTTAAGCTATCTGAGAAAGGATTGTTGGAGAGCTTCTTTTTAACAGTCTGGATGTTTAGTGTGGCACCCGTTGGGTGACATGTGACGCACTCACTCTCAGTTCATAGTCTCTAGTGCGATATTAGTTGCAAACATCCATAAAAAACAGTCCTTTCGTAAAAGACAAAAACAAACTTCAAACCTTTTTGCCCCGTGGGCCCGTAATTCAAAGGAAGCGTTTCTGAAGAAAAGAGTGTCGTTAACTCTCAGTTCTACCGCAATCGGTAACGCCTGAGTCTCCAAAGGTCGAGCTGCGTACGCCAAACTGCTGGAACTGTTTGTTAACCCTACTCGGAAAATTAGATGAATCTAAACCCGTAATCCGTATTATCCTGAACTACGTAAGCTCTGATCTCTCATGCATGTTGAGAGTACATAGGCACAATACTGACGTATTGACGATCCACCTTCCCCGTAACTCGTAGTTAGGCGAACTACGTTGACTCTGATTTCTCATTCTCTGATGAGAATACGTAGGCATAAAGTGCGACGCTTTTCCGAGTCCTTTTCTTTTCTTTTTTAAGCCAGCCTTGATAGGTAGATAGATAAAACCAACTCGTCCAGTAAACACAACAAGCGTGGCTCCCATCGAGTACGATGGACGTGAGGGGTGCTAATACCTTCCCCTTGCGTAACCGACTCCCGAACCCAGACAATGGTTGCGATGACCTTGTCTTATACCTTTTCGTCAGGTTTTTCCGATCGTTTCCTTTCCCGTTCTGAGGGATAAATAACGAAAGGTGGCGACTCTTCTGTTTCGCCGACACCTTATTTTCGCGGTAGCTCCACATTTGTTTCCCCCTTTCTCTTATTGCCAAAACCTTTCCTACCTCCTCCAGCTGAGGATCCTTCTTCGACCTGTATCTTCCCCAGTTTGATTCCATTTTGAACCCGCTCGCCTGTAATGGTCAAGTCTGAAAAACTACTCGACATATTACCTATCAATTTCACATAATACACTTCTGGCAATGTAGCAACAAACATGTCAATCAACTCTCTCTCCACCATAGGAGGTTGAACTCTTGCTGCCAGCTCGCGCCATCTCTGGGCGTATTCCTTGAAACCTTCATTACTTCTTTGAGACAGGTTCTGCAACTTTACCCTATTTGGTGCCAAATCGCTGTTATACTGATAATGCCTAACAAAAGCTTAAGCCAAATCTCTCCAACTTCTGATGTTAATTGGCTCTAAACCCATATACCATTCCAGGGATGGACCATATAGACTATCTTAGAAGAAATGCATGAGCAGCTTCTCATCGTCGGAGTATGCAGACATCTTTTGGTAATAAGAGCGGAGATGCACCCTAGGACAAGTCGTCCCCTTATACTTATCGAAGTCCGGAACCTTAAATTTCGGAGGAATCTTCAGGTCTGGGATCAACCCTAGATTTGACATATCTAAACCTAGCGAGTTTTAATTTTCAAAATTCTTCATCTTTTCCTCTATCAGCTTAAATCTTCTGTCTGCGTCAGACTGCAGACCAGCACCAAGCTCTCTCATAGAGAAGACATCATCTTGGTTATCCTCATCCTACTGAGGGCCAGCGTTTCCATGCACAGCACATGTTGGTGTAGGAATAGGGATTCCAGTCTGATTACCTCCGCCCAGAGGAATAATAGTTATTGGGATGGCAGTGTTAGCATGAGGGGTGAGATTGTCAGCAGTTCCTCCATGTAGAACCCCACTCCCGTCAACCCTTACAATCAGAGGTTGCACTAGTGTTCTTAATTTCTCCTGGCCATTGGCGACCCCTTGCATCATATCCATAAACTGGGCCATACGATCACGGAACTCCTGCAATCAAGCTGAATCTGGTCCATAGCTTTGTGTCAATTTCCCCTGGTAGAGTAGCGATGAATCACTTGGTTTTCAATCTTGAAACAAGTTGAATAAACCACAGAAAGAAGATAAGGTTAACAGGACCTGGAACACCTACGATGCAAAATGAGAAATGATGCAGTATGCAGACATGCAAGTATGCTTCAGGGAAATTTTCCCCTTGATTCTAGTTTCACAGGACAAAGGAGAACCAACAGATAAGGTCATACAATCCTCTCATAAAAAAAATGAGAACCAGAGTCAATGCACAACATATCACCAAGGAAATACAATGGAAACAAACACGACCCCAGCCAACAATCTTGGTGATGGTTGAGATACAACATAACAACAAATACAAGGAAATAATACACCAGGTACGACAGCGAGCCCAAAAATCCTCCAATAACTCCTTCGTATCCGGATGATCTGGCCTAGAAATCAACCCCTGAATGAGCAAATCTCTCCTGCTAATAGTATCCTGCAGGCCCTGAGCGTAATCCTCCCAAGCGCCTTCACCAAACGCTTCTTCCAGCTTAGGCCTCTTCAGATCTTCTCTTAACTTGTACTCTTCCAACGTTGCAAGAGCTTCATTCAGCTTTAGGTCACTCTCGCGTCGGTGTGGGGATTCAACTATATCTTTCTCATCTCTCACCCGGAGTTGAGCCTCCAGCCTGACAATTTGTTGTCGCAGTCCATCTTCTCGTTCCTTGTTGTTAGTCAGTGAAATTCTGGCAAGCACGCAATGGATGTTATCATGGATGTTATAACATCCACTATAACATAGATTATTGGAGTAATTAAAATGCTGTAAGGAGAAGCAGTAAATAACACAGTAATTGTTCACCCAGTTCAGTGTCAACAACACTTACATCTGGGGGCTACCAAGCTAGGGAGGAAATTCACTATTAGCAGAATTAATTCAGAGTCAAACAACCCAGTTTGCACTCCTCACTTAAAACCTACCCAATGACACTTCTGCCTAGAGACACTCTAGACCTGAGTATACCCACTCACTCCCCCTCAATCACACCACAGTGATATCAATACATAATTACTAATGACTGTAGAAGTTATACTTCACACACACCTTGATCGTGCTTCACAACTTTGATCAAGTGACTCACACTCTTACTTAACAGCTTTGAGTGGCACAATGAACACACCTGTTCATACACAATAAACCAAAGCAATCATACAACCTACAACTGCTTGGCACACAAGGAATCCTAAGACTCCTAGACTCACGTGAAGACCAAAGTTCTTCACTCACAAAACACACTCTATGATCTCTCACTAGATGCTCTCTCCTCTGTGTGTCTGTCAGTTGGAATGATCCTTCTAGTATTTATAATAGCAGACCTGCTTTGGGCCTTGGTGCAACAATTAGGTTTACCCAAACCTCTCTTCAAAAAGCTGCACTTACCACTTAGGTCAGGTCCATTTAATTTCTTTCTCCAGGGCTTCTAAAATGTTTCCTGACTTCCAGCTTGAGCTTCTATAATGTTTCTTGAATTCTAGCCTGAGCTTCCTCATTCAGAATACCAGAAAAACAAACCTGCGCGACTGATGTCATACGCTCAGTGTCATGACATTCATTATGACATCCAACTCAACTTACTACTTACCCTACATATTGTGTGTCACATCATTAGTTATGACATCCATACACACTCTAATGTTTTGCCACAAAATGCAGCCAATCAGAAGCATTTACAAACTCCCCCTTTGGCAAAGTTTTGGCTAAAACACCCTGTTAACAGAGTTTACACGCAACAAAAGTCTAACAAATAACCTTTTATGCAAGTAAGCAACTAACACTCTAGTAAGTTGTTTATATTCACACAGTTAGCTCTCAGCTTCTTAGGATCAACCTGTCACACACTGTAACCATCTGTTAGTCAGCACTACAGATGTCACAATTTGTAGAGTAACATATCAGAAGTTACTCCCCCTCAACTGATGCATGTCACACCAGCTGTACAGAACCTGCAGACACCCTGCAGTTACACATATTCATCCAGCCTGCTCTGGATGTTATGACATTCAGGACGACATCCTGAAGCACACCTGTTATGGAACAACCCGTGCTACTCCCCCAGAAGAGATGCACAACATTCTGCAATTATCCTGCAGGTACACACAACACTAGCAGCTATAAAGCTGCTAGGTTCCATCAAGGAACACACATATACTCCCAAGCAGCAGCTAGGAGCTCATAGATCACTAACAGCATCAGCTGTTATCACATAAATCAGCAGCAAAATCTTCAATCATGCATAGTTGCTACAACCCTTGTCACACACCTGCAACATACTTGTAGCAACAAATCAGCCAAGAGTCTTCGACCTGCATCATCTCTAACTTGCTGGCTATTATCTACCACTCTCTCTCTCTCCCCCTTTTTAGCCATAAATTAAGATCAAACTAATAAAATAGTCTGGATCATAATGAGTAACATTCCACATGCTTGGGGTCATTACAAACAAAAACTGCTCATGGAGAGCATCACACAATAATGCTGTCAAATAAGGATTAAAATCTAAAGCATGAAAAAAAATCACTAGCCACACCAGCACCAGCAGCACACCCATATCAGCTCAGACACCTACTTTCTGAGCCTCACAGCAGGCCATCAGCACATTAATCTTCCTTCTCAGAGGCAGACTCGGACCTGACCTCCTCAGATTCTTCATTACTTTCTTCTGCTTTATCAATGGCTTCCTCTGAACTGGCAGCAGCTGCTTCTGAAGCATCTTCCTGACCATCATCCTTTCCTAAACCCTCATCATTGTTATTAAATTCAGATTTTTCATCGTGCTCAAGAGATCTGATCAGTTTCTCAAGATTCTGCTTCCTTGTTTCCAATTCCTTGCAGGTTTCTTTGAGCATTGCAATTACATCACCTTTTTGGGTCTTGAGACTCCCTTTGGATGTCTCAGCAGATGTCAAGACAATGTCTGGAACACGACTTCCTTGAAACAGCTTGTGATGAAGGGATAATGGGCTTTCTCTTTTACTTGCAGCATCACTTTTTTTTAGGGTGTTTGGATACTGATTCAAAATGATGCCACAAATGAGTGAAGGAAATGCAATGGGGCCTTTGATGCTATAGCTGTCTGCATGCTTCATAGTCTGATAAAAAAATATATGTCCCAAAGTCAAATTTGGCCTTGGTTCCAATAACATAAATGATCTTCCCAAGAACAGTTGCCATAGTAGACTTATGATTCGTGGGCACCCAATTTGCAGCACCACTCTTGTGTAGTACAACATATTTTACACTCAGTTTTTCTGGCAACTAGCTTTCCTTGTGCTGGCCAACTTTTGACTTGGTTGCCAGTACTTACTTGACACTCTTTATTGTCAGAGGCAGTTATATTAGATTGAGCTCCATCTGATCTTCCAAGGTAGTTGTTAATGGTAGTAGAGGAGAAGGTGACACATTTTCCTCTAACATAAACTTTACCAAATTCAGCAGATTTTCTATCGGCACATTCATCTGATAGTTTTACTATGAATTCCTTGACAAGTGTTTCATAGCATTGTGAGAACTGAGTCACAGTCTTCACCAAACTAGCATCATTGATAAGAGCCATGATCTCCTTGCTTTCAAGAGCATTTTGAGCCAGCTCTCTCTCCAAGACCCGCCTCTTTTGATAGACATACTTCCATCTGTTGACACTTTATGGATAGTGGAATGAGACATTGTCAATAGGAGCATCTGGGACACTAGCAGCAAGCTTGCTAGTTGTTGGTTTCTTCTTTGGTTGGATGTCAATGACATCACAGACAACATCAGAATCTGATTCTGTACCGGTTTCAGCTTTCCTCTTCTTTGGTACTACCTTGCTCCAAGCTATGGTAAGGCCAACCTGAGTTCTTTTGGTCACAGTCTTCTTCTTGGGGTTACTCTGGACAGCTTCCTTCTTCCCTTTCCTAGTCATGAGCCTTTTGGCTATGCTAGGGTTGACTATGGCTATCAACTCATTGTCTGAAGACTCATTAACATCATTTTCTTCACTTAGCATGTGTTCATTGTCTTTAGGGACTTGATCCTTGTCATTGTCCTTTGGAGAGGTTGCTTCCAAGGTTTCAACATTGTGAGTGACATCAGATTCTTCCTCAGTGCTAGGGGGAATGAATATTCTTGGCACATCATTTGGCTTAATCAGAACCCTATTAACCAAGTTGGCAATGGTGGAGTGAATTTGCTTGGCTTCTTCATCATTGATATCCTCATTCATGGAGGTTCTCAACTTGCTTTGTGGATTTTCAAATTGAGTCTCCTTGAGACTTCTTGTCACCGTGTCAGCCCTTTGTTGGTTAGAATCACCATGCTTCACACAATTCTTTTCAAATTGATCCATGTCATCCCTGTGCATGGTTCTTTTGAACTGAATGGAGTTCATATTGAAGTTACTGTGAGTGTCACAGAAAAATGTCATGACATCCTGAGTGACATTGTTTCCTTTATGATGATTACTAGTTATGGACTCCATTGGATTCCAGTATAACAGGTCCAGGTTTCTGTGTTGTCCCCTTTTTGGATATGCTATCTTGGCTTGCCTGCAAACCTGACATTCACCACCGCCTCTTCTTCCATCTAGAGGAATTTTAGGAGTTCCTCTTACTGATTCCTTGGTTATGGTCTTCTTCATCCTGTGAGGAAGTCTACCTTTCTCCAACCATATTGGATCCTTCTTCTCTTCTTGAGTTATGGTACAGTCATTGAGGTTACTTTTAGACTCCCATAAGTAACAGTTATTCTGAGCTCTATTACCCCTCATGACTTCCTCATCTTCTTTATTGACAACCACACATGTCTCCTTAGTGAATTTGACATTCAGTCCTTGGTCACAGAGTTGACTGATACTGATAAGATTTATAGTCAGTCCTTTAACCAACAAGACATTGTCTAGTTTTGGAGCACCAGGACAGTCTAGTGGTCCAATCCCTTTGATCTCTCCTCTAGCTCCTTCACCAAAGGTCACATGACTTGAGGTAAGAGGTTTGATGTTTACCAACAAGTCCTTTGTTCCAGGCATATGTCTAGAACATCCACTGTCAAAATACCAGTCTCCTTTTGTAGGCATCCTAAGAGAGTTATGAGCTACTAGAGCAACCTCCTTGGTAATCCATTATTTTTTCTTGGCAGGGACAACCTTCTTGAGCTTAGCATGATTTTGTTTCTTGACATGAGCACCCTGTTTGGATTTGCCTTGATGAGGATGACTAGGAAATCCATGCAGCCAGAAACAGAAAGGTTTAATGTGTCCAAGTTTACCACAGTAGTAACACCTATACCCTTGGAACGTTTTCTTGGTCTGGTTCCAGCTTCTGTTTATTGGATGTTGTGACATTGGTCATGACATCCATTTTGACCGCTGAGTTCCAGGCTTTGGTCTTTTGAGCTCCAAGATGGGTTTCTGTTCACCAACAAATCCCAATCCAGCCATGCTTCCAGCTCTCTGACCACTCTGTAGAATCCTTTCTAGAGTGTCAGTCCCAGGGTTTAGCATCCTTAGGGGTTTTAACATCTGCTCTATTTTGGATTCCAACAAACTTACCTCACTTTTGAGTGAGTCTATTGTTGCAAGATGCTCTATCTTCTCAGCCTCTAATTCCCTTATGAGCTTTTTCTGTTGCTCTCCTTGCCGAGACAATTCTGTACTTCTGATGTGAAGCTTTTGATATGAGGCTACAATCTCATCAAAGGTTAACTCATCTTTACTTGAGTCATCATCAGAAATACATACACTGTTCAGAATAGTGACATGTTTAGCACATTCTTCTTCTGATCCACTTTCAGAATCTTCCTCTGACCAAGTGACAGTTAGGCCTTTTCCCTTCTTTTTGAGGTAGGTGGGACATTCCTTTCTAATGTGCCCATATCCTTCATATTCATGGCATTATACTCCTTTGCTTTGGCTGGATGTTTCTTTAGACTTATCCCTTCTGCTGATGTCAGAAGGCATGTTTTTGGCATAAGGTTTAGACTTATGGTCTATCCTTTTGATCAATTTATTAAATTGTCTTCCAAGCAATGCTATGGCCTCTAACAAATTTTCCTCCTTTTTACCATCTTCTTCTTATGAGTCATCTGTAGTATTTGAAACAAGAGCTATGCTTTTATTCTTTTTCTCTACAGCCTGATCACACATGCCCATCTCAAAGGTTTGGAGAGAACCAATGAGTTCATCCACCTTCATGTGGCATATGTCTTGGGCTTCTTCAATGGCAGTGACCTTCATTGCAAACCTTCTAGGTAAGGACCTGAGAATCTTCCTCACAAGTTTCTCTTCAGGCATTTTTTCTCCCAAGGATCTTGAGGTGTTGGCTGGTTCAAGAATATTCATGTAGAACTCATGAATAGTCTCATCCTCCTTCATTCTAAGATTTTCAAATTTGGTGGTCAACATTTGTAGTTTAGACATCTTAACTTTTGAGGTTCCCTCATGAGTAGTTTTGAGAGTGTCCCAAACCTCCTTAGCCAGTTCACAATGGTGTACCAATCTGAAGATGTTTTTGTCTATACCATTGAATAATGCATTCAAAGCTTTAGAATTCCCAAGAGCCAGGGCTTCTTGCTCTTTGGTCCATTCTTCTTTAGGTATAAGCACATACAGTTCATTTTTATCAGTTTTCACTGGATGTGCCCAGCCTGAGTTTGCAGCTCTCCATGCCTTTTTGTCTAAAGACTTTAAGAAGGAAATCATCCTAGGTTTCCAATAGTCATAATTAGAGCCATCCAGAATTGGTGGTCTATTTGTGAATCCTATGTCTTTATCCATAGTACCAGAATTTATCTTCCCTAGATCTCACCCAGAAATAACAGGCAGGGTGTCTGCTCTGATGCCAATTGAAATTCTGGCAAGCACGCGAGGGATGTTATCACAGATGTTATAACATCCACTGTAACATAGACTGTTGGAGTAATTAAAATGTTGTAAGGAGAAGCAGTAAATAACACAGTAATTGTTCACCCAGTTCAGTGTCAACAATGAAGGTGAGAAAAACACTTAGAAGAGGGGGTTGAATAAGAGTTTTTAAGAAATATGGCAATAAAAACAACTCAATATTTTTATCCTGGTTCGTTGAACTCAACTACTCCAGTCCACCTTATCAAAGATGATTTTCCTTTCTCTGCAAGGACTTAATCCACTATTGATCAACTGATTACAATAGAAAGCACTAAGAACAGCTGTCTTAGTCTTCTCAAAACTACTGACCACACCTTGGTCTTCTTAAGGAACTTCTTACAATTTAATGTAAACTAACAAGTGTTTGAATGCTTCTAATAAGTTGTATCACAACTGTGATGTTTACACTTAAGATTAAGTACAACAAAAACTATGTTGTTTTATGAAAGATCAAAATGAGTAAGATCTTGAAAGATTTTCTCTTTTATGATTCAGGCGTGTATTTTTTTTTTTGAGTGATCTAGCAATGAGCAAAAGATGAGTAGTGAATTAGCAGCTTCGAAATGTTGAAGTAGTTCTCCTTTTATAGATTTTCAAATGCCTTGAGTGATGTGCAGCTGAATATAATATTTTGATTGTATGACTTTTCATCACCAAAAGTATGGGTAGAGATATGCTTTCTGCAGAAAGGTATGGTTGTAGAAGCCTTGGGATTTGCACCACGTCACTTCTTTGGACAAATTAGCCGTTGGTTACTTTGGAAGTAGCACCACGTCTAATCAAGTTTACAACTTCTTCAACAAGCTTCCTTCAAGATGAAGTCTTCACAATCTGCACTTCAGAACTTGTAGTAAGCTTAAAAGGTATGGAATTCTTTAAGATGATCAGAGCTTAAGATGAATGATAAGTCCAGAGTCTTGATAGATGATTAGATCTTTAATGAATCAGAGTCTCAGTCTTGATCAGAGTCTTCATCAAAGTATGCAGCAGTATGTGCTTTGAGCGTGAATATTAATGATAAGAGTCTGGTTATCAAAGCCTCTGAGTTTGTAGTGAAAAGAACTTCAGAGTCTGATAAGATCAGAGCTTTAAGCTTTTATATACTTCTTTCATTAACGCTTCAGATCATTCTGTAGCTTCTGCTTCAGATCTTTCTGGCAGCGCTTCAGAATCTTCTGATAGTCTTACATCTGATGCTTCAGATCTTTGCATAGTTTCTTTGTACTTATATATTTTGCTTCTTTTAAGAGTATTTAATTTTATACCTGAAACAATAATACTTGAACAAATTTTAGAGTGTATATTTACTCATTACAAAATTCCATAAAAGTTATCATCAAAACATAGAGATATAAGAAACACCAATCTGTGTTCTAACAATCTCCCCCTTTTTGATGATGACAAAACATAGGGAATTTTGTTTAATAAAGGAAGAAGAGAAAAAAAAAATACTCCCCCTGAGATTAAGAATCTCCCCCTGAAATGAATACTTTAATAGAAAAGAACACTTCCCTTTTTGCTTGAGTATATTTCAGAACCTGGTAGAAATCCTTGATGAGAGAAAAACTCAGCTTGGATGCTTTCCAGAATCAAGCTCTCCAGAATTTGCTTTCAAGGATCAGAGCCTGATTGGATAATTCTCAGGGTAACTTCAGATCATTTTGTTAGATGAGATAATGAGATCTGAAAGTCTTAAGATTCAATGTTAAATTAAAATAATGTCTGAATTTCATTTTTAGCATTTGCTTATGTTGAACAATCAAATTCTCTTTCTCCCCCTTTTTGTCATAATAAAAAAGAACTTTAAAGACAGAAAAGATAATAGAAGAAGAGAGAAAAATATAACACACGAATGAAAGTCAAAATAGCCAGATTTAATCAGATCAGAAAAGCACAATAGCATAAGAAGTTCATAGAGCAGATGATAGAAAATAGAACAAACAGAAAACAAGTGCAAAACGAGAATGCAAAGACATGAAAAAGAACACTAGGGCTAGCGAGAAGCAATCAGTGTCAGAAGATCCATAATCTTAGCAGTGGACTCTTCTTGCTTGGCCATCCAAGTCTTGATTTCTTCAATAGTCCGTTCCTATTTTATCATCCATGTTCTGGTTTCCTTGACTTCTTGGACAACATCTGGAATCTCAGTCTTCATCTCAGATGCAGAAGGTTCAGAAGTAGATGCAACTGCCATTGGATGATCTATCTCCACGTCAGATGCAGGAGTATCTTCTATTGTTGCAGAATTTTCAGCAGGAGCATCTTCTAGAAAAAGCACTGGAGTTGTGATAATATTCAGCAGGGTCTGATTACCACTCGTGCTTTGGGTCCTCCGCCTAATCCGTTACCTGCAGGTTACAACGCCGCCGCTCATTGTTTATTTCATGAGGGTGCGCCCGGCCATGATCTAGAGAGTTGCTACGCTCTTAAGAAAGTTGTCAGAAATCTGCTAGAAGCGAAGAAGTTGTCTTTTAGCAATGCTCAGCTGAAGATCGAGACTCCTCTCGGGGTCCCTCACTTATCGGGTTCGAATTCTGCAAAGCATGCTACTCCTGTGGCAAATCAGTCGAATCCAATAATTATTCAAAGTCCTGGCTCGCTCCATTTCAGTAACCCTCAAGATGATATGACCGGGATCGACAAAGAATCTGGGAAAGTTATTTTGAAACAATGACTGAAAACTGTTGAAGATGTGACCAGCGTAACTGGGGCAAGCCATGACCACTCGCAGTGATCGTAAACCAAACGTCCCTTCCATTGGGGCTCCGCCAAAGGAAACTGTTGCTCTTGAATTTCATAAACCATTTAGAAGGATTTCTCCGACAGTTCATTTATTTATTTATATGTATTTCTCTTTGATTAAGCATATTTAGCATGTACGAACTTGTTTATCTTTGATTAATGCAACGCATATGGTTGTCTTGAATAAGTCCATTCGTTTCACTCATTCAAAATATATTTTTCATAGTTTATAATGCCAACTTTACCCGATCTCTTATTCTGATGGAGAATTGGGAGGAGGATGACGAACCCAAAACGTCAGATCTCTGGTCGTATGCTTTCAATTAAAACCCACTGATGATGTAAGGCATTGTTTCAAATCCCAAACACTGGAGATATAAGGATGTTAATCCCTCGTTAACCTCTTTGAGCCTTGAAGTAGGAGTTTTTTTAGAACCCTCATCTCAACCTGGGGCAAGGGTAGGTTTCAGTTAAACCGATCGAGCGCTTAGATCCTCAAAAAGGAAGAGCAAACCTTCGAGAATTTATCCTTAGCATCTTAAGAAGTCCAATACAATGACTATCCCTCGGTTATCTAAGGAGTGAGGCAGTCACGAGCCTTTCAAAAAAATTTACACGACTTGTGCATAAAAGAATATTCAAAAAAAATAAAAGCCCGCTAAGTCAAAACCTATGAAGGAGACTTAGGCAAAACTGGGGCATCCCGCTGGACTCCAAAGTCAGATCAAAAGACGTTGTCCAGGCAAAGGTTAGGGAATAAGAACGAACCAGTAGTTTTTCTAGGATCCCTATTAAAGAACGAAGTCGTGTGACCAATCAAACACAAAAGACAAGTGACTGCCATGTCCAAAGCCTTGATAAGTTCTCGACCATAGCAAATCCGCTTGAGATATGAGCGTTCGTATCCGGTTAACTGACATAGGATTGGAGAACATCACGAAGAAGGGGTGGGTACAAATATAACTTTGAGCCTTTATCCTTTTGTTTCTTAAACCGTGAACCGAGCCACGATACAACCTTTAAAAGACCTAATTGAAGTAGGACTTAGGTTGAAAGCATACTCGACAAGACCACGTTTCCTGACTCCTACGAGCTATGCTCAGAAAAAATTCATGTTGGCATTATAATTAAAACTTATATCCTAACTAGTGGTTTCGGTCACAAGTTATTGCGATATCTTTTTCAAAACAAAAATTCAAGACAAATATATGTGTGCATTGACAAGCTCAGGATAGGCATTTCAGACATGACGACTTTGCTTGATATCTTAGAGGGTTACATATGGATATAGCCCGTGAAACTTGAAGATCCTGCTAAACAGGGGCAGGCAGTTTCCCAATTCGCTTACCAACGTGAGTCTGACGTTCTTAGGAGCTACTTCTCAAAGATTTCGTCGTAACACGATTAATTTGTGCCAGTTACATCGAGACCTGACTAATCTCTCAAAGAGTTTGAAAACAGTGGGGCAACCAGACTCCGTGTTCTCTATAAAATCCTCTTGAGATGACCATACCTCAAAATGCAAATATCCTGGGGCACCGTGTTTGTTTTAAGGAAACAAATGGCGACTATTACCAGATCCTTCAAGATCAAAGCCACGCGGTTTCACAACTTTTCTGCATGCACCCGATGGATTTTACTCACGGCGGCCTTCATTCCCCAGTAAACCTCAGTGTTGCAACAGGCTCCTAAACTATTGCCTCATCACAGTCCCCAGAGAGACTATAAGCTGACAACTTTTTCTTGGGTAACTCGAAAGTGTCCCTCAGGTTTTCCTCTCCCCATGAGAAGACGTGATATTGTGCACCCAAGCAAATTACTTTCTCCCCAGAGAAGTCAGAATTCTGAAACCAGATTTGGTTCTACCATTGATTTTTTTTCTTACCCATGATTGACGTATTGGTTGCAAAGAACGCAGGGTATCTCCGTCGAGATGTTTATTTCATCTCTCGTCCCGTCTCTAGTCTGTTTCGTCAGCATACGCAGGGGCATAGGCATCACATGCCTATTTCATTACATATTCATTACATATTCATTACATACTCATTTCATAACATCCTGCATATTTACATACATAGACATTAACATACGTTCACATTAACATATGCATTAATATATGCATTAGCATTCACAGGTTCATTGTGTCTCGCCATCACTGGTTGTTACCGCCGAGTAACTGGGTCGGTCTATTCTCTCCAAATAGATTGTCAGCCCTAAGCACAAAATACATATGTGTTTCCAAGTTTCCCTACGGAGCTCGATCCTCGTGGACGACGGTTACTTCAGCTATCTTTCCTCGCCAGGATAAGATATCTGCCCTTCGAGTTCATTCCCTCGATGGAGTCTTGATTACCAGTTTTCTTTCTAGCTCGATCCTAGATTGAATCTCAGTCTTGTCGATCGTCAAGCCCGACCAGACGTGCATTTATTTTGCACTATCTTTCAACCTCAATCCTTTACAGATACACGCCAGTTCACGCCTGGAAAATCTATCGGTACAACACTTTACATCTTACAACATCGGTATACGACATTTCTCACCTAAGAAGCCGATCCTATCTTCGTTATGGCTCGCAGCAAATGGCCATCTCCATTGAGAAGTTGGGCTTCCATTGTCCTTGTCATCTTGAAGTATAGGGAGGTTTTGAACCAAATCGTATTCAGGAGAGCACGATCTTGAAATACTGGGAGGTTTGAGCGGAATCATATTCAGGAGAGCACGATCTTGAAGTATGAAGAAGTTCATTTACCCTTTAGTAAAAGAAGGAGCGGAATCATATTCAGGAGAGCACGATCTTGAAGTATGGAGAAGTTCATTTACCCTTTAGTAAAAGGTTTGAGCGGAATCATATTCAGGAGAGCACGATCTTGAAGTATGAAGAAGTTCATTTACCCTTTAGTAAAAGAAGGAGCGGAATCATATTCAGGAGAGCACGATCTTGAAGTATGAAGAAGTTCATTTACCCTTTAGTAAAAGAAGGAGCGGAATCATATTCAGGAGAGCACGATCTTGAAGTATGAAGAAGTTCATTTACCCTTTAGTAAAAGAAGGAGCGGAATCATATTCAGGAGAGCACGATCTTGAAGTATGAAGAAGTTCATTTACCCTTTAGTAAAAGAAGGAGCGGAATCATATTCAGGAGAGCACGATCTTGAAGTATGAAGAAGTTCATTTACCCTTTAGTAAAAGAAGGAGCGGAATCATATTCAGGAGAGCACGATCTTGAAGTATGAAGAAGTTCATTTACCCTTTAGTAAAAGAAGGAGCTGAATCATATTCAGGAGAGCACGATCTTGAAGTATGAGGAAGTTCAGAATCGTATTCCAAGCGCCGACCTTAAATATGAGAAGATTTATATATCAGATAAGCAGCAGCCTCCTTATTTGAGTGCTTATTCATTGTGGCATGTAAGTCCTTTCCAACGATGAGTGACAATTCTCCCTCGAGAAGCTTATCAGGGCATTTCCCATTAAAGTCCATTTATTTTGGCATACAGCCGGTCTTTACCCTGTATATTTGATACGGATTCCCGAAAAGTCCGTCCGATCCCACCACGAAGGATAGTTTATAGAAGCTTGGATGTTATTCTTTGCTCAATGCTTCAGCATTCTGTGATCGATCTTGCAACCGTGTAGATCCAGTTATCATTAGACATTCCCAAGTGGAGGTCATCTCATAGGTGCCATCTCCATTTAAGGATCTTATTCCTAAAGTCCATTTATTTTGGCATACAGCCGGTTTTTACCCTGTATATTTGCTACGGATTCCCGAAAAGTCCGTCCGATCCCACCACGAAGGACAGGTTACAGAAGCTTGGATGTTATTCTTTGCTCAATGCTCCATGCATTCTGTGATCGATCTTGCAGTCGTACATGATCCAGATTTACTTTTAGATTCCCAGTGGAGGCCGTCTCATAGGTGCCATCTCCATTTGAGAATCTCGCTCCAGTTCTAAAAATGACAATTGGTCGTGTTCGCGCCAGTTGACCATCAGTTTAGAATTCCCCAGGGTTGTACTGTGTCCCAGCGCGTCGCTTTCCCCAGTGTGTTTTCTCTCGTAGCATCTGTCCCTGTGTCGTCGCATTCGTCAGCATTTTTGCAATTCATCATTCCAGCATACGCATCATATCATCTGCATTAATCTGTTCTCGCTTTATCCATAGCATTGCATATCGCCGAATATAAGGGCAAAATTTTCGGTTATCTATATTTAAATCTCTCCACCACGATTCCTCGAGTCTCTGTCACTCAAATCATCTGGTGTAGCTATTTAAATAGGGGCAACTGTAATACCCCAAATTTTACCCTTATATTTAGTCAGTCATTTCGCATAGCATCTCATCTGTGCATTTGCTAACCACTATCAAGTCATGGAGGTGTTTGTTTTGCAGGATTGGTTCCAGGGGTATTTTGGTCATTTTACGTGGATTCTGCTAATTCCTTGAAGACGGGCTGTTACTAAGTTTTGAGGCATTTGAGACACTATTTTTGAGGCATTTATTTATCACCGGGTTTGATCATTTCAAGGCGCCAATTCGATGTGTTCGGTATTGAAATTTGTCGAGCCCAACTGGATTTAAGACCTAGTTTATCGCTCATGGTTTATTTCCAGAGCACTCCCGATGCTGTTAATAAGGCACAGTTTAATTGGATATTATTGGATTGTTGCTCTTAGCATTTGATCAGTGGAATTCAATTACGGGCAAGGTTATCATTGATACTGAATCTGTTGTGATTACGGCGCACATCCGTGTTTGGTTATAAAGTTGCTGGTTAGAATTTAAGTTGTAATGCAAGTGAATTTAATCAGGTGATGAGATTAGGACTACAAATGAGACAAGTGCATGAACAAGAATGTCATTCGGGAATGTTTATGGTTTATGACTAGGTTAATGAATTTAAATATTTGTGGATTTATTCACAAACGTTTATAATTTTTTAACTAGAAATAAATATAAATAAATTTAAAACTGAGCAGTCATGGATATATAAAAGAAGTTCTGGCATTTTATTTCATAAGAATATCATGGTACAAAAGGAGTTGAATCATTTTACATTCTGAATTGCTGTAAAATTACAATTACAGATATTACTTCTATCCTAAAAATCCTAAGTCCTAAACATCCATTGGTGTCTTCATGATGTTCATCCCTTGGACATTTCTCCATGCTCCTCCGATTCACCTGCGCAACAAAAACAGAACACAAACAAAATAGAAAAGAAAGGGTTAGAAATTGTTTTCGACACTCTCAGAACAACGTCATCATCGAGTGCCGGGAGTGGCACAACCGAAGCTGCGTCTTACCCCCGTTACCGATCCGCGCCATTAGCGTCAGATCAGGTAACATCTGTTCTTATCATGCGGGACATCCGAGAGATAGAAGTGATAAAAGAAGCGGGACTGATTCGCTCTTGCCGCAATTGAATTTCCAAACTGATACAAAGGCAAATTTGGACTCAGACCCGGATGCCGGCAGGTCTGAGTCGTTTTGGTTTCGAAAATTTCCAACACCTGAAATTCCACAACAGCATCAGTGCAAAATTGATAACAAAACCCAAAGCAAAACAGTTCATAAGCTGCATAAACAAAACAGCAACCAGGCAAAAGGAAAGCCCGCACCAGTTCAATCATGAAAAAGGCACAAAGAAACAAATCTGCCACAAAAGTTCAGAATGCAAACCAAACCACATCGGAACAGCACTCGTAACAGCACCATCAAAATCACAACAACAGCTGAACCAAATGCAAACTCAGCTCACAAATCATCATGAAAGCAGCAACAAGCAATATTCATGGAAAAGTATAATTTTGATGTAGTGAATGATGTATCTCTACCAGGACGATACGAATGGGTCCCTGTACTTCACTAGGACAAGCTTTCACAAGCCATTTGGATTTCAAGCAGAGCTATTAAACTTTAATTTAGCAGAGCTAGCAGTTTTCACTAACTATTAAGATCGCTTGAGATCTTGTTCTACACAAATACACATCTGATAAACCACAAGACAAAACCTGTATCCAAACCATATCAGTTCATAAGCCCAGAAAACCGTGACTCTGAATTCAAACAATGCAAAGGACACAGCAGAGGCAACAGCGGTATCATAAGATTCCCTCATCAGGCTCAGAACATCGTCATCATCGCCGTATACCCCTTCTCGGCAGCGTTTGACTCGACCAAAGCCGTAGTATCAGCTCTCTCTGAAAGAAGAAGAGGAAAAGTTAATCCAAACTGCATCAGAAAAAGAATCCGTATCAGTTGGAAATCAGAATCTTATCAGAAAAATGAAAACAGAATCAGTGTCGGAATGAATCCAATCCGTATCAGAAAGCATGTTCAATTTCAAATCCAGACTGTATCAGAATGAATCTAATCAGTATCTGAAAGACAAACCAATCAAATCCTAAAAAGGAAACAAGATATATCAGTATCAGAAAAATCCAATCAAGGTATCAGAAAATTGATCAAGCAAGAGTGAATCCGAAAAAGTGTTCAAACCATATCCAAAAAATCACGGCAAATCATATCAGATCGAAAATCCAACAGTAACGCAAATCCACTGGTATCAAAAGCCTAAAAGAGAAATTATAAAAAGGGGAGATCACCTCGTTGAAACCCTAGAGGAAAACGGCTGAAAAATCACGAACAAACCTAACGAACCATCAAAACGGCCACAAACTCATCGAAAAAAGGGGGAACAGACTCACCAGACCGAAACGGCGCAAGCATCAAAGGCCAAATAACATCATCACCGTCTGGAATATCTAGCGGAAAACGTCAAGCCGTGAACCGTGAGTCGCAACCGTTTAACCTCAGAAAAATTCATCATCGGTTGTTAAACCTAACTCGGTCAAGCCTTCCTCGAACCCGTATCGGCTCGCGGACTCAGAGAGTTGGAACTCTTCTTCATCGTCCATAGTTCAAGCCTAGCATCAGGCGGAAAAAGGTAGATAGAAAGCGTGTTTACTGTTCTTGTTTTGATTGTAGGAGAAAAGGTGAGAGACGGAAGCTATGAGAAAGATACGAAAGAGGCGAGAGAAAGATGAGGATGAAGCCGCCGCGGCTTGCTCACAAGGGTTTCCAAACCCTAACTGCATATGTTTTATCTGTTGGTTACCGGGTCGGATTGGGAAGTGATGACCCATCCGGCCCAATTTATGTTTATTATATTATTTCTGTTTTAAATGAAAAATATTTCAATATATAAACTAATTTGTTTTACGTGTAAACTAACATTTTTTCTTTTTTACAATATAAGCTAGAAAATTTTCTTCAATATAAAACTAAAACACTTTTTAATAAATAATAACTAAAACCTTCTTTTTAATAATTAAAAACTTCTTTTTTTAAAAATCAAATTTAAAAATTTTTTTTTAATATAATATTAAAACTCTTTCTTTAAAATAAAATTTAAAACTTTTTTAAGATAAAAATTAAACCTTTTTTTTTAAATTTAAATCTCTTTTTTTAAACTAATATTAATTTCTCTTTAAAATTTACACTAAAATCTCTTTTTGCATTTTTGTATTCCCCTTTAATATTATTTGTTTTCAGTATTGATTATATTTTAGTCTAACCTTTCACTAACGATTTTTTTTTCAGTTTCTCTCTGCAGATTAAATTCCAATTCATTATTATATATGTATCTGTTTCCCGGTTGTAATTTTGCGAGACAATTGTCGCATTATATTTTTTTCCAGTACTTTATATTTCATAACTGTGCATTTATTCATCTACCATCACATTTTACACTTATCATTATCTCTGTCATTCTCCGAAGGAATTAGGTCTAGCCGTTTGAACGCCGTGTCAATAGTCCTCACCTTCAACCCTTACACCTTTTCAACCCTAAATTTTCATACATGTCTCGCTGTGGACAAAATTACCATTTTACCCCTAGCATTAGGTCAAAGAGCCGACGCGCTCATTTTAGGGTTTCCCGCCGTGGAATCCCTAACCTAACCTAATTTAACCCTAATTACAACTTAACATTCAACGTAGAGATTTGGAGTTTCTACACTCCACGTAAGCGTGTCCTTAAGATGCGTTTATTCCCCGTGAGACCTTGACCACAGTCAAGAAGTCTCTAACGTCCCTTTTGAGGGGAACTACGATTACTCTGATTCCACTCCCGTAAGGATACGTAGGCACAAGATGCGATGTCTTGCCGAGTAAACTTAGAATTAACCCCTTAGGTCTCTTTTCTCACTTTTAATCCTTATGTACATATACCTTAAGCAAATAAATAAAGCAAATAGTAAACATTTGAACAAAAAGGCTCGTGTAGAGTACTACAGAAGTTTAGGGTGCTAATACCTTCCCTAATCTTAACCAACCCCCGAATCCTAGAATCTCCCCGCGTTGTGTTTACAACGCAAAATATTTAGGTTTTCCCTTTTTGACCTTTTCCTTCGGATAAATCAAAAAGCGGTTGTGAATTGAATTGCGATTCAAACTCATTAATAGTTTGTAATCCTATTTCCACCACAACACTTTGTATTTCAAAAACTTTTACGGTTTGGTATCCTATCGCCTCTTTTCTATTATGTGTGCACCATGAAACCTTGTGTGAGTAATGGGAAAATTGGGTGCAAGAGCAGCAACATGAAGCTTTCCTTATTCTTGGCAGATCAAAACTGAGATCCTGGTGGTCTACGAATGGACTTTTAACTGTGATCCTTGAAGAAGGCAAGATAACCGGATCTTTCATCAAAGTGTATTTTCTTTGGGGACCCACCAATTGTAGTAGAAAGTAATTGAGCATACTGGCCACTCTATCAACCATCTCAGGAAGCAGGAAGGGAGCAGTAATCTGTTCTAAAGTAAATGCAAGCATGCTGACATCTTCATTTGCCAACTTCATATCTATCCAAATAATATTTTCTTAAGAGTGGAAA
This sequence comes from Lathyrus sativus, assembly GCA_963859935.3. NCBI lineage: Eukaryota > Viridiplantae > Streptophyta > Magnoliopsida > Fabales > Fabaceae > Lathyrus > Lathyrus sativus. Next base: position 519,453,251 of record OZ012738.1, read on the forward strand.
ATCGGGTTCTTTCCGGCCTCTCTTGAACTAGCCGTTGCTCCCATTCGACGGTATTTAACATTTCAGCCTCCAATTTTTAGCTCAAGAATTTTGTTCAGACTTTCATCAAGAAGATAAGTACTATTATTAATAGAAAGTTTAAGAAATTGAGATAGACACCATTTTCCTCCTCTTTAGCAATCTGTCTCCAAGCATTACGATGACTAGGGACATTCCACAAGTATTCAAGAAGTTCGGCAATATTATGACGGATGTTAAACTTATCGTAGAACTGCTGTGAGAACCGGTGAACCCAATGTCAACATAAAGTTTCAGAAGATTCCTCACAAGACACTCAAGAGACAGTTGGTGCCCAATACTTGTGTATATGACTCATAATCATTATAGCCTGTTATTATTTGTCTGAATGTTGGTTTCTTTTGTCATGCAGATGCGATATCCGGTTATTCAAATGTTGTAGGAGATGAAGTTTTGGATAACGGCATAATCAAAAGTTATACGTATTTTGAATCTTGAAGTGAATCTTCCCTGTTCTTTTCAGCATTGTGGATTCAGACAAAGGTACCGGTGTAGTTCACTTTCGCAATATCTGGCGTGTCGGTTGGTGATTAATACCATCCTTGTATTTTGCAGGTGCAATGCTGACTTTAGATTCTTGTTTACTTGACATGTTGGAAAGGGAGCTGTGGTATTAGGAAGAACCTGGAAACTGGCTTGTATCCTCGAAACAAACTCATTTAGACCTTTTGAATTGCCTCTATTTTGATGGAGTTGGTGTTGTTTTGACAGGTTAACTATGTTTACACGCGACGAGTCTTCTTGCGGCATTTGAATGCCTCCCAGTTCTTAAGATGGTACCGACTTTTAACAAGTTTACGTTTTAGCTTATCGATCCGCCTTGATACATGTGAGGGCTGACATGAACAGATTTGTGAATTGTAGGAATTTCTCCCATGTCCGATTGGAGTGGTCGATGGATTTCTTGAATTGGTAGCCATTGAGAAGCCAATAGCAAAGGTTTGAATTGCAAGTCCAGTTACTGGTGCCATAATTGTGCGTGTCGCCGTTACACAACGATGCGAGAGAGGACAAAAGCGACTTGCAGGAAGCGTTTGCACGGAATATGGAGCAAAATGCCTAAAGGAGCTTCAAGACTTAGGACTGTGTTTAGTCAGGAACGTGTTTTCTTGCATGAGGACTTGAATTATTTTATGTAATGACCTTGTGAAGAACAGTGAATTAATATACTCTAAATAGACTTTCCTCTTCTTGGTTTTGAGTTTAAAATTCATTCTTACATTTGTAAAGAGGTCTTTAATTTGTACATTGGTGTGGAGTCCTTTGAATTTGAACTTTTGAACTTCGTGGTAGCAAGATCTACCAACTGCAGCCCTAGACTTGAAAGCTCCACGAGATTTGTGGATTTATAGATAGCTTGTAAAGTAAAAACATGGTATCCATATATTGTGAACCGTCTGCTAGTGGTAAACTTAAGAGTTTAAATGAGGATCCTTATGTAATTTGCCTTCAAATAAATGAACAAGTCGATGAGACTATGAGACTACAAATAAGTATGTTTATGCCTCCTTTGATTGTCAAACCAATTCTTCTTAGATTCACATACCAAGACTTGGTCGGGATGAAAAGGCTCTCATTTATGTAAGGTCGTGGACTAGTTGAAACAAGAATGAGTTCTCACTTAGCTTTTGAACTCGCAAACCAATACTTGAACCTTGTAATGAAACGAAACTCATGGACTTTGGAATTTGGTCACAAAGCTCTTGAATCTAATGAACTTCAAGGGCTTGAGCCTTGCCTCTTTAAACCTTTTAATTGAATTTGAACTTTGAAGTAAGGAAATCAATTGTGCAAGCCAGTCTTAAAACCAGTAATTAATAGTAACGTCCTTATTTTGCAATCTCTTGACAACATTCGAATAAGTCGTCAACACACTTTAATGCGAATACCCAACACCGTCCAGAATATGTGAAAGTCAAACGCAAGTAGAACAAAGAACAAGGGAAAGTAGAGTTACTGATACAGTTGAATCCGCTTTTGTGGTTATAGCCAAATCCGTAGCAAATTGAGTTTTGAAAATGATTAGTACTCTCTGAATCTTCAACTTGAATCTGATAGACTTATTCATATGCAAAATTTCCTTCAATTAAGCTTAAATTCCTGAACGGTGAACTTTAAACCCAAATGTACTAGTCAAGTCCCCGTGATGCCTGGTTGTAAGAGTATATACCTTGACATTACTGCGCCTACACAAACTGGTTAACCGTACACGAAAGTAAAAGAAAACAAGCCAGAAAAAGCACAAGGAGAGGGGATCTTAAGGTCAAAAATTAGGGTGTGACAGTCACAGACTTTCGAGAAACGATGATACATTCACCATTTCTGGTTTGGCATCATAGTCTACTGAAGCAGCCTCACTTAGCTGAATTCCAAATGATCGGCCCCCAGAGTCGATAATCCTCATATCCAACATCCTCTTAATTGTTCAAAACAGACTGGACAGGTAGTCATCAAAGAGAGTCTCGTCTAAGCGCGAATTTCAAGAGAACTAGTGCATGCCAAACATATAGGTTCATCACTACTTTCCACTTCTAATGCTATGGTTATTCTCAAGCCTGGGTTTTGGCTTATCACATAGTGGAACATTCTCACCCAACAGCACAACAATATGATATATAAAATGCTGGAAGTAAAATGAAAATGCAATAAAATACAGATACAACACAAATGCACATATATACACACCCAAAGATAAAACAAACAAGTGCTAGGACTGACTCACATAGGGGGTGGGAAGTGTCCCTAGCAGAGTCGTCAGCTGTCGCATCGCTGCGAAGAGGGGCTGACATAGACAGAAGAGTCGCCACCATTCGTTATTTATCCCAAAGAGAGGGAAAGGAAACGATCAGAGAAAACCTATGAAAAAAGGAAAAGACAGGTCATCGCAACCAAATCTTGAGTTTGGTAGTCGTTACGCAAGGGGAAGGTATGAGCACCCCTCACGTCTGTTGTACTCAATGGGATCCACGCTTGTTGTCTATCTAAAAGGGTGTTAATCTATAAGGTTGGCCACAGGGACAAAAGAAAAGAAAAGAGACTCGATAGAGCATCGCCGCTCTATGCCTACGTACTCCCTCGTGCAATGGGAAAGTCAGAGTCAACGTAGTTCGACAAACTACGGGTGAAGGTGGGGAATGTTGCTCGGCAAGACATCACCGTCTTGTGCCTACGTATCCTCGTCTAGTACGAGAAATCAAAGCAAACATAGTTCGGGATGACACGACCACAAGTTAGTTCAAGTGTTTTAACTGAGTAGGGTTAAACCTTCGTTCTAGCAGTTAGATGTATTGATGTTTGACCATTGGAGACTTAGGTGTTGCCTGTTTATGGTAGAACCAAGAGTTAACACACTCTTTCTGAAAATGATTTTCAATTAATCCCGAAGGATAAAAAAGTTTGATGTTTTGTTTTGTATTTTTTAAGAGAAGAAGTGAATTGAGTTAAATTTGTAACTCATGTTGCACTAAAGACTATGACTTGAGAGAGAATGCGTCACATATCGCTCAAAGGGCATACGCTAAACACTCTAGACACTTGAGAGGAAGCCCCTAAAATATCATTTCTCAAATACTTAAGGCTCGTAGAGTACAACACTTGTTATCCTTTATTAGGTGTCTTGACGAAGTTTTGAGATGAGAAGAGAAGACACAAACTCTAAGGGGAAACTAATCAACCTTAATGTTATCATGCAATATGCTCCTATGATTGAAGTTAAGAGGGAATAACTATCCTAATGTTATCATTTTTGGATTGAACACTTAATGTCTCTCCTACTCCCACCTTAAACAAATGGGACTAGGAATCCTAAGGGATCATGGCAAAGACACCAAGTAAACACAAGATAAAATCAATCATAAATGAGATGAAGTTGACTTAAACAAGTCAAGAATAAATGCAAATATGATATGCGAGATGCAAAAAATGCAAAGCCAACAAAAAAAACAAGTCAAAGCACAAGTGAAATGAAATGGGAGAAGTTACAACTCCTACAGCCATTCAAACATCAATCACATACAACCAAAGCATAAACAACAAAGCCAAAGGGAGAAGCCATGATCAAAATGGAGATGGGAGAATAGGCTTGGGCAGCAAGAAACATGAGAGATATCTCAACCAAATACCACACATTGATCATGCAAGAAGAAAGGACAAACAAGTTCTCAAAGTGGTTCCTCATTCAAGGCAAGCTCAAAGTATGAATAAACAAACCCAAATCACCTTGAATGATAACCAAAGTCCAAAGGACATAAGTGAGAACACAAGAGGAAAGCTCATAAGCAAGAATGGAAAACAAACACAAGCAAGCTACAAGTTAAGGCAGGGGAAGGAAATAAAGTTCCAACCATATTCAACACCTAAACACAAGTGGAATGCCTTAATCCAAAGTGACTTGCAACACAAATTACACAAGTGTATGACATATAAAAGCAAAACCAGCACCTTAATCATGTTATGAATGAGTATCAAAGCACATAAGGTACTCATGGGATCCATCAAAGTCATTTCCCAATGAAACTAGGTCAACTAGTTTGTATGAACTTCATCTAGGGTGACTTAAATTGCAAGGTTCATCAAAAATAGAAGAATAGTTCAATAAATTCCAAATAAAATGCAAAAAGCAACTAAATAAGTTGGCAAACAGAGGCCAAAGTATCCAAACCAAATTCAATTCAAGGCATCACCAAATGATTTGATCAACTAGGGTACTCCACCTTATTGAATTAATATCGAGGGTCAAACAAAACCAACTCAAAGTCAAACAAGAAATGATCAAACATTGACCAAAATCAGCCTCAAAGGTACCTCAATCCATCCTCTAAATGGAGAGGAAACCTTACTCATTGGTGATCTCAAATGGTAGCTCAAGAGTGGATGATTAAACAAGAACAACATTAAAAACCTCTCCAGTTGAAAAATTCATATTAAATTGAAAAATGAAATAAAATTAAAACTAAAAATTATAGAAAATTAATTAAGACTTTGAAATGTTTGAAAATAATTTTGTGGAATTTTTAGCAAATTGGAGCTATTTTTAATAATTGTAAAAAAAAACAGAAAATAAAATAAAATAAAATAAAAAGGCAAGCAAATGGAGGTGCAGAAGTAAAATCAGAAACAAAGGCATCAAGGCAAAACACATTTGGGATGAAAATGAGGGGGGGGCAAATAACAATTCAAGCCCACCTGATCCAAGCCTGAGTCAACACCTGAAACGCAACGTTTCATTAAAATACGTGGAGTCAACTTTGCCAAATAGATCAGGTCAAACCAATCAAAGCCAAACACGCGCGCAGTCAAATATTTAAAGGGAAGCCACATCAGCTCGTCCCTGAAACATAACCAGACGCCGGAGCTAGGGCTTCGGTCGTCTTCTTCGGTGAGCTAACCGGAGCTCAGGTGAAAAACCACCACCAACTGGCACAAAAATGGTACCATTCAAAAGATCTCACAACAAGGATTCCAAATCCATAGATCAAACATCCAAAATACTCAAAATCAAGGAGAATCGAATATCCAAAGTTTGAATGCACCAACTGAAAACTCAACCAAACACGAACAACAACTACGCAAATATGGCCTACTCAACGTAGGGCTTCAGATGCAGCCAGTATGAACCTAAATCATGGCCTAGAATGAGAGAATTAGAAAGTGGAAGCTTACTGAACGGAGTAGCTCAGTTGGCTTTTCTCAGGTGTGCAAGCTTGCTTCTCTTGCTTCAGTTCCACTCCAAATGTTCCCAGGAAGAAGAATTGAGCTTCAATTTTACTTGATTTGCAGAGAACAATGGAATACGATTTTGAAATTTTCTTGAGAAATTCAAATCTGAAATTGCTCTCTCTAGCTCCAAATGCACATTCTAAGCTTCTAGGGCAAGCTCAAAGTTTATATATGATGAAATTCAAATGGTTTTGCAGGCCCATGAAGCATCAATTTGGAGATTTGAAATTTTGCCCAAAAAAGCAACTTACTCATGCACACGTGATTTTGTTTCATTCATGCCTTGTGAGTGCACTAATCTGCAGCTTGTGAGGTGTACTTTGCAATGGAATTGGATTGGGCCCTTAATTTGATCCACATTGTGAGATTTGAATGGAAACTTTTGGATGAAGAAACTTGAAAATGGCCATTTTTCCACGCATTTGGTACCCATTCAATTGTGCAATCTTACTCATAATGATAGTTTGATACAAAGCTACTCAAAACAAGTGAAGATTATAACCTCTAATGCACCAATCTCATGCCATGCTTAAAAATCCAAAATTCACTTGAAAATTCCTCCACATGACCACACAAATCCATAATTCAAATGATTCTTGAGCTCTATGATGCAAATGAGACTTTTATGAACAAATTTCATGTTGGTTGGAAATGCATTTGAGGTACATAAGTCCATGGAAATGACCTATAAAACCAATGACCTATAATGAAACTTTCCCAAAATACTCTTGCCTTGCCAATACCATAACTTGAGCTCTACAAATGGTATCAAAGACTTCTAGGACTTTTTGAAAATCTAAGATCATGAGGAACAACTTTCATGTTCACTTGAAGTTGTGGGGAAACATTCTTCTAGGTCAAAAGTGCCTTGGAAGTGAGTTGACTTTCAGTTGACAAAAAATAAGTTCACCTGAGACCTCTAACTTGTTGGCATCATAACTTGAGATGTACAAACCCAAAGGATGAGTTCTTGTAATAAAAAGAAAGCTAAGAACACTCCTTATAAGTTTCATCTTTTCATGAAAATGAGATTGAACTTGTATCATATGGTAAATTGTCCTTGAAGTTAGGCACTAAAGAAGGGGATTTTACACTGAGATCCTTTCAAACCCTAATTTATTAACTTCTTGAACTCTTGATTCTTCTTTATTTGAGCTTACCATTAAATCTTAAATGTCTCAAGATAAATTCCCATGGCCTCAATGACTTAGATCCAATTCTTGAACTCCCACAAGTTCACAGTTGACCTTGAGTTGATCAGATGAAACCCTAGATTCACATCTTTTGACTGTGACCTCTTGCAGATGAAATGAAAGCCTGGACAAGTTCTAAAATGACTTTCAAAGCATTCAATGAACTTCTCAATTACATTCTATCCATAACAATGATCTTATGAACCCCTGATGATCCTCTATTGACCCCCAAGATAGGAGATAACCCTCACACATCAATTCTCTCTTTCAAGGAGCTTTGACAACTTCATGATGATGGTAAAAACTCTTGCCTGAGCTTGAGATCAAATGAGACTTGATCGGTGGTTTTTACACGTTATTTTACCGTTTATTTCAGTTAATCATTTGTTTTGTCTTGTCGCATTTTAGTTGTTTTTATTACATTTTACGCGTCTATTTGGTATTTTCAATGTTTCTAGGTCAGGTATACAATAAAGGAGAAGCAGAGCGAAAACCGGGGAAAAATGGCAAGATTTCAGAAGAGTTTTGTTGTGAAATCTTTAGTAGTCTGCACGGAAACGATCATAACTGGAGTTCCGGGAATCTGTTTAGAGGTTCTAAAAACCGCCGGAAAGCTAAGAGAGAGAGCTACGACTTTCGTGTTGGAGTCGAAGTCAAATTCGAAACAAGGGCGCAACACGGGTGCCCGTGTTGTGTGACACAGCCCGTGTTGCAGTATTTGCTCAGAAAAGGTGATTTTTGGTGGAAAACAGTTGCCTGACACGGGTGCCCGTGTTGTGTGACACGAACCGTGTCAGGACACCTGGGACGTGAAAATTTCACGCGAAAAATGTATCAGGAAGCCAACACGGCCGCCCGTGTTGCCTGACACGGCCCGTGTTGCAGGAAGCGCTTTTTTCCCTATTTTTCTTGTATTATTTACTCTTGTGATCCCCGAGGGTATTATGGGTATTTCCCTAGTGCCGAGTTGGAATTGTGACTATTTGTTACGTGTTTGGAGAAAGGAGAAGACACTTTTGGATTACACGAAAAAATACAACAAGAGATTGAAGCTCTGGAGAATTGGGAGGACAAGGAGATTTTCATGCTCGAAAGAAATTGAAGGTCGAATTCACTCCTAATACCGTTGTAATGTTTCTAATTATCATGTTGTTTTTATCGAATACTATGAGTGGCTAAACCCCCAATTGTTAGGGGGTGGTCCTAAATTGCAATGTATTGACCTTTGTTGGGATTATTCTATGAGATTTTTGTTGTTCATCTTATGGCTTTTATTTTGCAACGATCTTTATGCTAATTCATATTGGAAAATAGAATTTGATTTACGATTAGGTTTTGTCTGGAAAGTTGACCTAATGCTTTTGCAAAATAATGTTACGGTTGATATTGCCTAGGAATGGGGGTATCCCGTAGCAACGTGTTTTTTATGTCAGAACTATTGCTTGATGATTTTCGTGGGCAACTAAGGAATTAGTGTGCATGAAATTCATCAAAGGGTTTTTCATTAGGGAATTAAGGAAAACTACTTTTAAAATTTGATTTTTTTAAAGGTTGGAAACAAATATCTCAGAAGAATTCTTTAAGCTCTTTACTAGCAATTTATCCACTTCCCTAACATTGATCTTTATTTTAATCTATAAAGTCTATTATTTTACTTGTTCCTATATCATGTTGCCAAACGAAACCCAAGGTTATTTTGTCTGATTGAAATAACAAGTTTTTCCTAAAAATTTACACGCAGTCCTCAGAGATCGACATTCGGGGAATTTTCCCTTATCACTACATCGGTGAAAATAGTACACTTGCTAATTTACCGGTCAAGTTTTTGGCGCCGTTGGCGGGGACTGCCAAAATTTTTAAGTATCTTGTTCGTTCAATTAGAATTTTGTCACTCTGTGACTAAAATTTTAAATTATTTTTCTGATTATATTTCTGTTATTACTAATAATTTCCTAACCTGTGTATGCGAGGTAAGACCTCAGCTTTATTTTCTTATGACTCAGAACCTGAAAGATTGTTGCACTCCAGACGTAGAAAAGCCAAAATTGCAGAAAACGAAGAAGTTGTATTTGTGAATAGTGATTCAGAAGCAGAGAGGGAGACAACACCAAAAACTGTTCAAATGGCTGGGAATCCACCTCAGCCTGAAAGACTTTTGGGAGACTATGGAGGGGCCAATGCTCAACCAAACCGGATGACTATCATAAATCAACCGGTGAATGTGGCACACTTTCAGCTACATCCGTCCACCATTCGCCAGCTGGAGAGCAAGCCTTTCGCAAGAAGAATCAATGAAGACACAAACAAGCATCTACAAAGATTCTTAACGACTTCCACATCTCTGAAGATAGAAGGTCACTCCGAAGAGGCCAAGAGACTTGTTAAGTTTCCATTCACACTGACCGATGATGCGGAAGAATGGTTCTATTCACTTCCAGATGGGAGTATTACCACATGGCTAGAGATGGAAATTGGATTCCTTAATGAGTATTTCCCTGCTTCAGTGTTTATTCGAAAAAGGTACGACATTGTCAACTTCAAACAAAAAGAAGGGGAATCTCTGGGAGATGCATACAAAAGGTTTAAGAGGTGTCTGACTGCATGCCCAACTCATAACATGGATGCAACTGAGCAGATGCAGAATTTTGTGAATGGTTTGAGAATCAAGACAAAACAGCTTATAGATACTGCTGCCGGTGGCTCAACTAATTTCTCAACAGCCACTGGTATCAAGAGGATTATAGAAGCAATTGCCGCCAACGAGCATCTTGAGTTGTATGATCGCACTGTGAACCAACCAGAGGGTAAGATTGATTTGAAACTAGCGGAACAAGTTGTGAACATGGAAGATCAAATCAAGGCTGAAGTGGAAAGAAGGCTTAAAGGGATGAATGTGAGTACTGCAACTGGAGCTCAAGTTCAACCGGTCCAAGCTGTGAGTTGTGAGGTTTGTAATGGTCCCCATTTTACTGTGCATTGTCTTGCTACTACTCAATAAGTCGAAGAGATAAAAGTTTTGAGGCAGAACAATCCGTATTCTCAGACCTATAATCCAGGATGGAAGAACCATCCTAATTTTTCCTGGAAAGACCAAAACCAACCTCTATATCAATAACAACAACAACAATAGGCCCCTCAAAAAGCAGAATGGGAGTTAGCTATTGAAAGAATGGCATCTCAAAGTATGCAATTCCAAGAAGAGATCCGAAACATTCAAAGGAACAACACAACTTCCATCAAAAACCTTGAGTCGCAGATGGGACAGATAGCCCAACACCTCTCAACACACACTCAAGGAACCCTCCTGAGCGTGACAGTACCGAATCCGAAAAATCAAGAGAGTATTAATGCTGTCACAACAAGAAATCAGAAAGTGATAGAAGAGGAGGAAACAAAGGAGGAAGAATGCATAGAGGTGGAACTTGAGGTAAGAGAAAAAATAAAAGAACCAGAAGAAGCTGTGCTATCTGAAAAGTCAACTGGGGAGAAAAAGAAAGAGGAGGCCAAACCGAAAATCAAATTACTGTTCCCTCCAAGAGTTGCAAAGAAGGATCAGAACGAGAAAGACTTCGGAAAGTTCAGTGCAATGTTCAACAAATTAGAAATCAACATGCTGTTCTTTGAAGCACTTGAGCAAATGCCTTTGTACAAGAAATTCATGAAAGAGGTTATAGGTAAAAAGAGACCAATGGGTGAAGAATCGAAGACCACAACTGAGCAATGCAAGGAAATAGCACAAGAAAGGAAAATACCCATCAAGATGAAGGATCTTGGACCAGTTGTAATCCCTTGTACTATAAAAGATCGAAATTTTAAGAAAGTCCTAATTGATTCAGGTGCTAGTGTGAGCCTCATGCCGTTATCTATTTTCAAAAAGCTGGATATTGGAAAAGTGAGCGATACGGGAACAAGCTTGAAGTTTGTCGACCACACAACCAAGATGGTATATGGGCTAACAGAGGATGTTCTAGTGACAATCGATAACTTCACTTACCCAGTTGATTTTCAAATCATGGATATACCCGAGGATGAAGAAACTTCGATCATACTTGGCCGGCCGTTCTTGCTTACTAGTCGGTGCAATATTGATGTGGAAAAAGGTACGCTCACTTTGAAATTTTTTGATGAGGAAATCACTTTAAAAACTCAAGAGGGTCGAAAGAAAGGTAAGGACAAAGATGTCAAACTTTCAGTTGGGAAGATCAACACAACTAAGAAGGGAGAACGATCAAAACCATTTCAAGTTGCTCTTATCTCTGAACTGGCACAATATTCTGTTGCGAAGAAGTCGAGCAATAGAGTTTGGAGGCTGAAGTACCCCCATAATAATGGGGAGTCTATCGTCGAGCCATGCGACATTAAACGAAGCTCTGCGTGGGAGGCAACCCCAGTTTTATGAATTGATGTTGTTTCTTTTTGTGTGGTTATTGTTTTTGCAGGAATAAATGAGATTTCGCAAGGGAAAATGTGGTAGCAGCAAAGAGGTGTTGCATTACCTGTCGACCGCTCTGTGAGGATCTTTGTGAGTACACCTCTTCTTCTCTTGTTCTTGAACATTGAGACAATGTTTAGTTCAAGTTTGGGGGAGGTTTTACCGTTTTGTATTGTCAAGTTAAGCCTTTTTTATTTTAAGTTCGGTAAATACCACGGCATATTCGCCCCTACGAAAACCGTAAAAGAATTTTTCTTGTGTGTGGGTTGTGTATAAGGTAGTCAAGAGAGTATTTAGAGTTCAAGGGAAAAGGAATTTAAACTAACGAACTTGGGAAAGTTTGGAAATTGAGGTATAATGTGAACACCCTAGATTCCCCGGAGTAAGGAAATGAGTCCAACGTGTAGATTTGTGCCATAGTACTCGGATTTGAGAAGTATTCCCCAATTAGTTCATTGTGATAGTCCGGCATGATTGAAAATGACTTGTGGTACCAAAAAAAAAAGAAAGTTGAATAATGACGTAAAGACAACCTGTCCTTCTAAGTTGGGTAACCCTCACCCAGTTATTTAGCCTAACGGCGATTGAATCTTTATAGTCGTCCCAAAGTGGACTAATAAACGCCTGTGAGCGGGAAAAAAAAAAGAATAAAAGTGCCACAGAAAAAATCTCGAGCAAAAATGTGCATGCTTTAATCTGATTATCCGAATGAAAGGGGTAGAAAATCGAAGAAAATACTTAAGCCCAAAGCATAGTTGGAGAGGTGGCCGAAAGGGAGATTTAGGTCTGTAAGTTTACTGCGGTATGTGTTTATGTAATGCCTTCATTAACGGATGAGTACCGAGAGAGCTGGTTTGAGCCGATTGGAACTAAGACTCACGTATGAGTATCGACACGCCTTACACTCTGAACCCTTCACTTGATGTGCTGTTTGACTTGAAAATTATTTATCCAAGCTTTTTGCTTGAGGTCAAGCAATGGTTTAAGTTTGGGGGAGTTTGATCGGTGGTTTTTACACGTTATTTTACCATTTATTTCAGTTAATCATTTGTTTTGTCTTGTCGCATTTTAGTTGTTTTTATTATATTTTACGCGTCTATTTGGTATTTTCACTGTTTCTAGGTCAGGTATACAATAAAGGAGAAGCAGAGCGAAAACCGGGAAAAAATGGCAAGATTTCAGAAGAGTTTTGTTGTGAAATCTTTAGCAGTCTGCACGGAAACAATCATAATTGGAGTTTCAGGAATCCGTTTGAGGCGTTCTAAAAACCGCCGGAAAGCTAAGAGAGAGAGCTACGAATTTCGTGTTGGAGTCGAAGTCAAATTCGAAATAGGGGCGCAACACGGGTGCCCGTGTTGTGTGACACGGCCCGTGTTGCAGTATTTGCTCAGAAGGTGATTTTTGGTGGAAAACAGTGGCCTGACACGGGTGCCCGTGTTGTGTGACACGGCCCGTGTTAGGACACCTAGGACGTGGAAATTTCACGCGAAAAATGTGTCAGGAAGCCAACACAGCCGCCCGTGTTGCCTGACACGGCCCGTGTTGCAGGAAGTGCTTTTTTCCCTATTTTTCTTGTATTTTTTACTCTTGTGATCCCTGAGGGTATTGTGGGTATTTCCCTAGTGCCGAGTTGGAATTGTGACTATTTGTTACGTGTTTGGAGAAAGGAGAAGACACTTTTAGATTATACGAAAAAATACAACGAGAGATTGAAGCTCTGGAGAATTGGGAGGACAAGGAGATTTTCATGCTCGGTAGAAATTGAAGATCGAATTCAGTCCTAATACCATTTTAATGTTTCTAATTATCATGTTGTTTTTATCGAATATTATGAGTGGCTAAACCCCCAATTGTTAGGGGGTGGTCCTAAATTGCAATGTATTGACCTTTGTTGGGATTATTCTATGAGATTTTTGTTGTTCACCTTATGGCTTTTATTTTGCAACGATCTTTATGCTAATTCATATTGGAAAATAGAATTCGATTTACGATTAGGTTTTGTCTGGAAAGTCGACCTAATGCTTTTGTAAAATAATATTACGGTTGATATTGCCTAGGAATGGGGGTATCCCGTAGCAACGTGTTTTTTATGTCAGAACTATTGCTTGATGATTTTCGTGGGCAACTAAGGAATTAGTGTGCATGAAATTCATTAAAGGGTTTTTCATTAAGGAATTAAGGAAAACTACTTTTGAAATTTGATGTTTTTTAAGGTTGGAAACAAATATCTCAGAAGAATTCTTTAAGGTCTTTACTAGCAATTTATCCACTTCCCTAACATTGATCTTATTTTAATCTATAAAGTCTATTATTTTACTTGTTCCTATATCCTGTTGCCAAACGAAACCCAAGGTTATTTTGTCTGATTGAAATAACAAGTTTTTCCTAAAAATTTACACGCAGTCCTCAGAGATCGACATTCGGGGAATTTCCCCTTATCACTACATCGGTGAAAATAGTACACTTGCTAATTTACCGGTCAAGACTCCTCTTCTTGAATGGCACACCTCTCTTGATCCCTTGTTAAGAACAATGTTATGCAAATGCAAATGCTAAAATAAAATGAAACATAAGCCAAGTACAAGAAAAGGGTTGGTCAAATTTTGGGGTACAACAGTACCTACCGCCTTTGTTTGATTTCATGTAGGTTGATTGTCTTGACTCTATGACGAGAAAATAGATTCTCGATAGTGGATGCTCAAGACACATGACATAAGACATTTCTCTATTCTCCGACTTTGTGGCAAAGAAGAAAGGATATGTGTCTTAAGGTGATAACAACAAAGGTTCCATACTTGGAAGAGGTAGTATAGGTAATCCCTCAACTATTACTATCTCAAATGTTATGCTAGTAGAAGGACTTAAACATAACCTTCTTAGAATTAGTCAATTATGTGACAATGGGTACAAGGTAACTTTTACCAAATATTGTTGTATAATTTCACATAATGAAAATAAGGATTATATGTTTAATGGTGTGAGGGTAGACAATAACTATATGCTAGACTTAAGAAACGTATCCGTGAATAATGCCAAATGTCTTGTTACCATGAGTGAAGATTCATTGTTATGGCATCGACGTTTAGCACACGTTAACTTTGACCTACTTAATAAAATAGTTGCAAAAGATTTAGTAATTGGTCTACTAAAGATAAAGTTTTCAAAAGATCACCTATGTGATCCATGTCAAAAGGGCAAACAATCAAGGATCTTGTTTAAATCTAAAAATATTATTTCAACATCGAGATCCCTTGAGCTCCTTCACATGGATTTATTTGGACCTTCAAGTACCAAAAGCCTAGGTGGGAATTATTACAGTTTGGTAATTATAGACGATTACTCAAGATTTTGTTGGACTTTTTTCTTACGTAGCAAAGATTCAACGTTCTCGGTTTTCGTAGTTTTTTCAAGTTATCTCAAAATAAATTGAATTCCAAAATTGTTTCCATCCAAAGTGATCATGGAGGTGAATTTGAAAATCATCTTTTTGAAAAATATTGTGATAAACTTGGTATTGAATATAAATTTTTGGCTCCCGAACTCCACGACAAAATGGAGTTGTGGAGCGCAAAAATCGTGTTTTAGAGGAGTTGGCAAGAACAATGCTCAATGATTGTGGTCTACCAAAATATTTTTGGGCCGATGCCGTGAGCATGACATGTTATGTGTTGAATAAGATACTTATCCGTCCTATTCTTGACAAAACCCTATATGAATTATTAAAGGGTAGAAAACCAAATTTGTCACACCTTCATGTATTCAGATGCAAGTGTTTTTTTTAATAATAGAAAAGATAACCTTGGAAAATTTGATGTGAAAGCCGATGAAGGTATCTTTCTTGGATACTCACAATCAATTAAAGAATATAGAGTCTATAATAAGAGATTACCTAGTGTTGAGGAGTCCGTTCATGTTACCTTTGATGAGACTTGCCCAAATAGTGTTGGGAAAGGTATTTCTTTTCTTGATGTAGGTGCATCTACAAAAGACATGCTCAAAGACACCGACAAAGATATTGATCAACCTAAGGTAGTAGATATTAAGAAGGAGGAAGATGATAGCCAACAAGTAAATAATGGTGATGAAAGTCAACAAGAAAATGATGATCTTCCATTGGAGTGGAGAACCTCCAAGGATCATCCTATTGACAACATTATCAATGACATCATAAAAGGGGTAACAACACACTCTAAGATAAGTAATTTATGTTGTCACCATGCTTTTGTTTCACAAGTTAAACATAAAAATGCTAAGTATACCTTACTTGATGAGCATTGGCTTTTAGCAATGCAAGAAAATTGAATCAATTTGAAATAAATGATGTTTGAAACCTTTTCCCGCGTCCACAACATCATCAAGTCATTGGCACACGATGGGTATTTAGGAACAAACTTGACGAGCATGGTGTGATAACTCGAAATAAAGCCCAACTAGTAGCTCAAGGGTATAACCAAGAGGAAGGGATTGACTACAAGGATACTTATGCTCCCGTAGCCCAACTCGAGGCTATCCGACTACTACTCGCTTATGCTTATGCTAAGAACTTCAAATTATATCAAATGGATGTAAAAAGTATGTTCCTTAACCGCCACATAAATTAAGAGGTGCATGTCCCACAACCTCCTGGTTTTGAAAATTTTGAGTATCTTGATCGTGTTTTTAAGCTAAAACGTGTGTTGTATGGTCTTAAACAAGCCCCTCGGGCATGGTATCACTGTCTTAACAAGTTCTTGCTTGATCAAGGATATTCAAGAGGAAAGGTGGACACTACTCTCTTTATTAAACGTCAAGGAAAACATACTTTACTTGTTCAAGTTCATGTTGATGATATCATTTTTGGATCAACTAACATGCATCTTGTCAAGGAGTTTTCTAAGCTTATGCAGAGAGAGTTTGAAATGAGTATTATGGGGGAGCTAAACTACTTCATTGGACTTTAAATTAAACAACTCTCAAATGGAACATTCATTTGTCAAACCAAGTATTGTCTCGAATTACTAAAAAGATTCGGAATGGACGGTGCAAAGGATATTGACACACCTATGGCAACAAATAGAAGCTTGGATAGAGATGAAAAGGGTAAGAATGTTGATGTGAAGAATTATAGAGGTATTATCAAATCACTTCTATATCTTACGGTGTCTAGGCCTAATATTATGCTTAGCGTTTTCGTGCGTGCTCGATATCAATCGGCTCCCAAGGAATCACACTTTAAAGAAGTTAAGCATATTCTTAGATACCTTATTGGTACTTCTAAGTTTGGGCTTTGGTATTCCAAAGGAAGCGATTGTAGTTTGATTGGTTATTTCGATTCTGACTTTGTCGGTTGCAAATTAGATAGGAAAAGCACTAGTGGCACCTGTCACATGTTTTTAAAATCTTAGTTGGCATAGTAAAAAGAAAGTATCCGTAGCTTTGTCAACCGCCGAAGCGGAATATATGGTCGCCGGTAGTTGTTGCGCCCAAATTTTGTGGCTTAAGCATGTTGAAAAAAGGGACAACACTAGTGCAATTAATCTAATCAAGAATCCGATTCTACATTCTTGCATTAAACATATCGAGATTCGTCATCACTTTCTTTGCAATCATGTTAAAAAAAAATGGGACGTTGTTTTTAAGCATGTTGGTAGTAAAAATTAACTTGCCGATATTTTCACAAAACCTCTTACAACGAAATCTTTTTTCAACATTTGTGGAGAATTAGGGATCATTGATATCTCCAATGTCGTTTAAATTTCTATCTTGTGGCTTGCACATTATATTATTTCTCTAACGTTTTGTTTTGAGTTTTTAACATCATGTGAGTGTACGTTCATCCCATCAAGAGTGAGGTAGTGTTGTTTCGGTTTCTCCTTAAAAGTAATACTTTTCTTAAAGCATATTATTGGTTGGTTAAAAATTCTTGATATTATCTCAAATGATGAAGACCATGAATGTTCATTTCCAAAAAAATTTATTGATAACCATTGTATGTTCTCAATGTATATACTTATAGTGACTTCATGTATTAACTCTTTCGCATTTGTATAAGTTTGTTCTTAAGTGTATAAGCATGTGGCTCGTTTTGTTTATTGTATTTAAGCTTGCTAATTGCATAAATTTTTATTGTTGTTGCGCGTCTCGTGTTTGGATAATGTTTTTCATCTTGGATTGAGTAATGACATGTTATTGTCGCTATGCTAGGCAAATGCATGTGCGGCATCAGGAGTTCCTTTATGATATGTTTGATATGCATGATAAAATTGTAGAAACTTGATGAGTTTTCTCTTACATTGATGTTTATTTAATTCTACTTTGTGTTACTTGATTTGTAATGCTGGTTATTTATCAATTTTGCATCATTACATATATATGGGGATATGTGATCGTTGCTCTTCTATGCAAAATTGCCTCTGAATGATATATTTGAATTTGTATTTAGAATATAATACTTCTCACGATTAGCTATCTGTCTTTTTGATTTTGTCAAAGGGGGAGAAGCATATGCGAGATGAAGTCGGAAAGCACAATGTTAGGGGGAGCCTTCAATAACAACATGAAATGCATTGTCGTAAGTTTTGCCATCATAAAAAAGGGGGAGTATGTGAGTGCAACTTCACCATGAGATGTTTTACATGATGTCAAAACATTGAAACTATTTTGCATTTTGGTATATTGGACAACAACTCTGATTATGTGTGGCTCCCTTGCATTAGAGGTCTTAGGAATCAACAAAAACCATCTTTAACTTGCCCAAGAACACGAAAAAAAAGTTTCTGCACAAAAATGAACTATATGTGTCGGCACATACACATTTCAACCTGACACATGTAACTCAATATTAAAGCTTGTAGGCTCTGACTTGGTTGGGTTGACACATGGCTATCTTGGTCGGCACATACTGGAAGTTTCAACATTATGTGTCGACACATACGTGCTTCGGGCCGACACATCTACTGTCATAAATAAGGTGGTAGCCTCTGTTTGATTTGGACCGACACATATGTCTGTTCAGGTTGATGCATGCTGTTATTTTTAACATTATGTGCTGGCACATCCATCATTCAGGCCGACACATGTTGTTTAGTTGGGTCAATTTTGTTCATTTTTTTACTCTAAAAATTACCTTTTTGCCACCAATCTTTCAAAACTATAAATACATCATCCATGCTTCATTCCAGACAGGTGATACCATAAAATTAGCTTGCATTTGCTCATCATCTTCAACCCTCGTCCTATGTATATACATTGACAAATCACACATAATAATCTTTTTTTAGGGTGCCAACTAGGAGAAGGCCTGATAAGGTCTAATTGGGTTCTTGTGTAGCCGAGATATTGGGTTGAGATTTGTAAGGGTCTTCATTTGAAAAAACCATTGGTTTGTCCTCCAAGATCATGTGAATATTTGGGGGTTTTCGTGCAAGACATTCAAGAGAGGATTGCGACGTTGTGAAAGCCTTTGGAGATAAAGTATGCAAAGGACCCTTTGGAGATAAATAATGCAAAGGAAGTAATGGAGAACGGTGAATCGAGTTGAAGTCTTATGGAAAAATCAGTGCAATTAATCGTGCATGAAATCTTGGAGATAAAGAATGCAAAGGAGTAGCAATATCGACAAATCAATTGGCATCCATTATTGTCTTGGTCTTACTCAAGATCAAAAGAAGGAAAAGGGTTGAATCAACATCAGGATCGGTAATGTTTGTATGGTTGCTCTTGAACACTTTTCTTGTACATCGACTTTCTGTTTTAATTTGATTTTTGATTAGCTTATAATTACTTTTGATTATAAGTGGTTTTCATATCAACAACAACATAAAGGAAATTCTAAAAATTCGTTCGCACATCAAGTGTTTGATAAATTTTATATTTCAATATTTCGGCTCATTATCATAGGAAATAGCATTACTAGGTTAATTAGTTTAAACTAGAATAATGTGATACTCGATTAAAGGTTAAATTCGATCATTGTGTTTGTCATTCCATAATTGGCTTTGCATATCTGAGTTCCAATAACTAGGTTCGTATAGACGATTTTTGTCGATCCATATCTAAACCTTCCGCACGCACTCTTTTTCAAATAACTTTAAAACCTAAATTTTATTTGGTGATTTTGGCTTGGGTGTCTATTCACCCCCCTCTAGACAAGTCGTCATTGTTTAACAGAGAAAATATGTTACTCTTCTGATGCTAAGGCCTTCAGCTTCAGAGTCTATGCCAGATATCACTTAGAGAGTGTTCTTCAGATTCTGATCTACCAGAAGCTAGTAACTCAGCTCCTCTCGAATGCGTTCTTATATTAGATTCTGAATGCATTCTTTTTAAGCTTTAAAACCTACATACTTGGAACATACATTAGATAACGCCATTATTCCTTCAATACTTTGTTAGAATAAAAACCCAAAGGATAAATGTCATGAACAAATCTTGTTCTAACAATATCCTCCTTTTTTATGATGACAAACATAAGTATTTAAAGAACAATGTTGGGAAGTTATAATTTTATTGACAACATCAGAGTATGAGTTTTGTAAGCTCCCCCTAAGTCTAATAGTCCAAGATTGAGTTCTATAAACTCCCCCGTAAGTATTATATTCAAGAAAAAATATATTTTAATTTTCTAAGAAACATTAGAATATGAGGTTTGTAATCTCTCTCTATGTTTAATAGTCCAAGACAAAGGTTTGTAAGCTCCCCATTAGTTCTATATACAAGAAAACTAAATAAAATCACTCAGGTAAGATAACAAATATAACAAAAATAAACAAAATAACAAAAATTTAAAAGTACATTAATTGTAAATGAACAACATTAAATCTAAAGGGTTAAGATTCTTTATCAAATACTATTATATCTTTCTCCCCCTTTTGTCACATCAAAAATAATTAAAAAAAAAAGAAAAAAATTACAGTCTTAAATGTGTAACAGAGCATCATTATGTGACCAATTTTCAAGGAAGAGAAAACAATCAAGTAGCAGAGATCATTAAAGAGTTATACACTACATTTTTATTATTTATTGGTCGTAACAGTTCCAAGAATCAAGAAAAGAGTTTTATTCCGACGTTTGGGTCATCCAGAATCCACTATAAAAGCAACCAAAGTATAGGTCATTTTCATCAACATCCTACAACACAATATGGAGGCAACAACAGAGAGCACCAACATCTCCGTTTTAAAAGAAGTTTCAAAGAGCGCTACTGATTCGGAGACTCAAGGTCTTTAGAAGCCAGCAGACTCTGAAGCATCTGCGACTGCTTCTTTGTCCACTACACCAAAATCTTCTGACGAGGCTTCATCCTCAACTGCTTAGAGACCTAATGAAGAAGGTCCATTAGCTACTGGGTTGAAACCAAGGAAGAAATCAATGAAGAAGAAAAAGAAGAAGATCAAAGATGAGATTTTCTATGAGCTCATTGTCTCAGAGCCAGAGGATGTAGATGAAGATGAACCTAACGTCGGCTGAGGAAACTGGATAGGTCGCAAGGCAATGGAGGAATTAAATTAGTTATAATCTTAGTAATTTCCAATCCCTTTTTGTAATCCTTTTTAAATGATTAATGAAGAAATTGTTTGGACCATTTTTATTTGCATGTGCACTCTTTTAATTTTTCTTTATGATTTTCCGATAAAAGCATAAATGAAGTAAGAAGATGAACAGAAACAACAATTAACTTGCTAACATAACATTTACAGTTGTTAAAAGAATCTTAATATGATTGAACACTATACATCATTTCCCAAGAGTCAGACGTTAAAAGATTGATTTGACTAATCAATACTAGAACAATAAATACTCAAGGTAATCGGATGAATAGGCTCTATAAAAATAAAACTCTTAGCAGACTAACTTTCTTAATCACTTAATCTTTTGAACAGAAAAATGTATAAGTAGAAACAAATTTAAGTTCCAAAAAGAGACTTCAGAAAGACAGTAATGCTTAAGATAACAACTCAAGAAAACACAAAGAATGAAGCAACTGAAGGATCTACAAGCAAGCAGACAACTTTAGAAGCACATACTTCTACAACAACCTTTGTTGAGATACAAAGAAGAAGGAAAACTTCTAGGTCAAAACACATGAATCTTCCGAGGAAGGAGGCTGTTGAATTTGCTAGAGAAGATTGAGAATATTATTTAAACAATTCGAACATGTCAGATGAGCTTAGGTAATACCTTAGGACAAATCCAAATATCTAAAATGTTTAGTTTAAAATTATGTAATAACTTCCAATATTTTAATGAGAATGATGCATTTTTTGAGTTTTAATCCTATTTATTATTCTCTTGAACAACATGATAAACACACACACTGATAACGCGAAATCGTATATATATAATGACGTACTTTTCTACTAATCAGCAACCGTTTTCACTCCGCTTTCGGATATTTCCATATTATTTGTCCAGTATTTTGCAGGTATTCAAAGTCCATGCTCAAATGGAGCAAGACGAAGAAAACAAGCATTTACAGGTGAAAACCAGGTGAAAAATAGGCCAAAAACAGCAAAAACGAGTTCTGCTGATGTGACGACCGTCACAAGGGTGTGACGATCGTCATACGCGTTACGATCGTCACAGGTCTATGACGACCGTCATGGAATTAAAATGCAGATTTTCTACACGTGCTGTGAAGTGCTTGAAAATGCCAAAGAGGAGTGGACCACTAACTCCTATATTTTCTGATATCAATCCCACTTCCTGAGGAAAGAAACCGTTGGAAATCCCATCTATAAAAGGAGGGAGTTGGTACCAGAAAAGGGGGGCCGCATTGAAGAGACGAAGTGCTGCCAATTTACTTTCAGAGCAATTTTCAGTTTCCCATTTTCTTATCGTTATTTTGTTTCCTTTCTCTTTCTTTCCTTGCAATTGTTGTTTTACTTTCCAAACTTTATTCTGTACGAGTAATTGGCATAAAGACTAAATCATGCCGTCATTTTGGAGGATTTCCCAAAAGCCAATCGAATTGTTTACAGGTTTTTATTTTAATCGTTAATTGATTTCCATTTCCCATTATAATGCATATTATTATTTTCTGCCATTATTTACGCGTTGTTAATTTATATTCCATGTCCGGCTAAATCTTAAGTAATCGGTATGTAATAAGTAATCGGATGGGATTCGACAATTAACCGGTGTTTACTTTCCTTTTCAAAACTTATTTATGGCTTCAGTTTTTAAATCTATTTTTCTAAAATAAATGTTCGTCGCGATAGCGAGGACTTATTTAAAAGCAGTTTTGCCACGACAGTGGGAAATTCATAAAGGTACGAACCAACAAGCGACAGCTGAGGTTAAGTCCAGATAGTAAAAAAACTAAGCATTCATTTTAAAAACAGCGACAACGCTTTAAAAGGAATTAGAACTTAATGGTTTTCAAAAAGTAATTTTAACCCCGAACGGGATAGCGACAGCGTACGTTCCGCCTTAGAGTTGCGACTAGCGTCAACAACCATCATGAGACAAAGGTCTTTAAACCGTCATTTTCTTCTTAAACTATTTTTGAAAACATAAAGACACCGGTGACCTATAGAATCCCTGAAGAACTAACATATTACATACCGATTCAAGCATTCATACCTTAATTAACGCTTTAGTTCCCTTACAATTTACGCACTTATTTTGCTTTTATTCCCCCAAAAACATTACCAACCTAGCTAAACACAGTAACACCCGAAAATACTAGTTTGATTACGAGTCCCTGTGGGATCGATATCTATTATTACTACGCGATAGACTGTGCACTTGCAGTTAATTGAGTTAGACATAGAAAGTCGCGATCAAGTTTTTGGCGCCGTTGCCAGGGACCCATTTAGTCAATAGTGTAATCCTTTGTTACACAGTATAGACTAGGTTAACTATTCTCTCTCCCTCTACTCGTTCTTCGATTGTATGCCAAGTACTCGCTCACAAGGCAACATCTTACAACCTACAGTCGCCGAACTAGAGCGCTTCTTACATTTAAGAAGGCGCATCTTCGAATATCAACGAAAACACAATATTCCTGATCTTCTAGCTCATCCTCCTGTTGAAGAAGCAAAGATGGATGACAGGCCTCAGAACAAACCGCTGAAGGACTACGCTACACCCTCTCAGTTGGAACCTCGAAGTAACATTGTTGCCCCAGCTATCAATCGAAACGATTTCGAACTAAAACCGTCATTGCTGTCAGCTGTACAACAAAATCAATTCTCAGGAAATGCAACTGAGGATCCGAACGAACACTTAACGAAGTTTGTGCAATACGCAGACACAGTGAAGGCAAATGGAGTAACTCCAGACGCAATAAGTCTTCGTCTTTTTCCTTTCTCTCTTAGAGATAGAGCTTGGACATGGTTACAATCCTTACCATCCAACTCCGTTATGACGTGGGAACAGTTGAAGAACGTTTTCTTAGCGAGATACTTTCCGCCAAGCAAAACTGCTATGCTTAGAGCTCAAATCAACGGATTTCGACAAAAAGATACTAAATCTTTCTACGAAGCATGGGAAAGGTTCAAAGATATGATGAGAGCATATCCTCACCATGGTTTAGAAGATTGGGTGACGATCCATACTTTCTACAATGGGCTTCTGTATAACACCAGATTAACGGTAGACGCCGCCGCGGGCGGTGCACTTATGGATAAGCCATACGACAAAGCCTATCAACTTATCGAAAACATGTCTCAGAACCACTGCCAATGGGGAGGTGAACGAACTCCAGCAGAGAAACCCGCAGCGAAAGGTGGGATGTACGAGATCAGCAACCTTGAAAAGTTCGACGCTAAAGTAGATGCTCTAGCACAGAAAATCGACAGTCTGATCGTTACCCCAACTGCAACCGTAGCTACTGTAACTCCAAACTGCGAGTTATGCGAAATCGCCACTCATAATGCGCCCGAGTGCCCATTATTGGCAGGAATCCCACCAGACCAAGTAAACTACGCTCAAGGAAATCCTTACGCAAATACTTACAACCCAGGATGGAGGAACCACCCAAACTTTTCCTACAAGAACGATAATGCCTTGCAAGCACCCGCTACTCCGCCAGGATATTAGAAACCAGCTGCTGCCGCCCAGACTGCCCCTAGGAAATCAAACCTCGAAGTGATGATGGAAAAATTCATAGCTGCTCAAGCTCAAACAAATAAAGAATTCCTAAATCAAAACATACACACTAGCGAGCAAATTAAACAGCTGACCGGAAAAGTAGACGCTTTAGCCACCCACAATAAGATGCTCGAAACGCAGATATCACAAGTGGCTCAACAACAAGCCTCTGCAGCTGCCCCAACTGGAACATTTCCAGGCCAGCCAGAACCTAATCCGAAAGGCCACGCAAACGTTGTTATATTGAGAAGTGGAAAAGAATTGGAAGGCCCAACAAATCCTAGGAATGAAGATTTAGTAATGCATCAAAAATCTGATAAACCAACCGGAAAGGAGTCTGAAACAGAAAAGAAGGAATGTGACGAGCAAAAAGCCGGAGCCAAAGATGAAAACTCATATGTGCCTCCAGCGCCATATAAACCACCTATCCCTTATCCTCAAAGATTAATAAACACCAAAACTTCAGGACAATTTAAGAAATTTGTTGAACTTCTGAAACAACTAAACATCACTATTCCGTTCACAGAAGCGATAACTCAAATGCCGTCATACGCTAAGTTTCTTAAAGAAATCTTGTCTAATAAAAGGAAAATAGAGGATAACGAGATAGTGACACTTACTGCCGAATGTAGCGCAATCATTCAAAACAACATGCCTCATAAACTAAAAGACCCAGGTAGTTTCTCCATACCTTGCGTCATAGGAAAGCTCGTTATAGACAAAGCTCTATGCGATCTAGGAGCCAGTATAAGTGTCATGCCTTTATCTATATGCAAAAAGCTGAATATGGGAGAACTAAGAACGACTAAAGTGTTCGTGCAATTGGCTGACCGATCAGTCAAATATCCCGTCGGTGTACTGGAAAACGTTCCAGTACGCATAGGCCAATTATATATCCCAACCGACTTCATAATCATGGACATCAAAGAGGACTCTGTCACCCTAATTATCCTAGGAAGACCGTTCCTAGCGACAGCTGAAGCTATCATAGACGTAAAGAAAGGAAGGCTAACATTCGAAGTAGGAGAAGAAAAGATAGAGTTCATCCTTACTAAGTTCTTGAAGGCACCAACTATAGATGACACATGCTATATAATAGATGTCATTGACGAATGCATACGAGAATTAGAGAAGGAAGAAATTACATATTTTGAAATCATGAAAATCCAGATCCCTGCTATTCATGAAGACGACAACTGGCGTGCACCATACAAAGATGATAGTCTGAGCGAGATCTTAGCACTAACTCCAAATCACATGCCAGGTCCGAAAAACCCAGCTTTAGAACTTAAATAACTACCTAAAACCCTCAGGTACGAATTCCTAGATACAGAATTCAAAAGACCAGTAATAGTCAACGCTAATTTAGGACAATCAGAAACTGAGCAATTACTAGAAGTCCTAAGGAAATACCCAACTGCGTTAGACTATAATATAAGCGATCTAAAAGGCATAAGTCCTTCCATCTGTATGCACCGTATCATGCTAGAGGAGGACTGCAAAACTTCAAGAGAACATCAGAGAAGGATAAACCCGATCCTAAGCATTGTAGTCAAAGATGAGGTGAAAAAGTTACTAGACGCAGGAATCATATACCCGATCTCCGACAGCCAATGGGTCAGCCCAGTACGCGTAGTACCAAAGAAAAGAGGTGTTACTGTAGTGAAGAATGCGAAAGGTGAATCGATAACCCAAAGAGTTGTGACCGGAAACAGGATGTGTATCGACTACAGAAAACTGAACAAGGCGACTCGGAAAGATCACTTCCCCTTACCTTTCATAGACCAGATGTTGGAAAGACTAGCGAAACATTTGTACTTCTGCTATCTAGATGGTTATTCGGGATTCTTTCAAATTCCTATTCACCCTGATGACCAGGAAAAGACAACATTCACCTGTCCTTATGGTACTTTTGCTTATCGCCGAATACCATTCGGACTGTGCAATGCTCCAGCAACCTTCCAAAGATGCATGATGGCAATCTTTGCGGATTACATAGACGACATCATGGAAGTGTTCACGGATGAATTCTCTGTATGCGGAAAAAGTTTTGAAAGTTGTCTGTCAAATTTAGAAATGGTACTCAAAAGATGCACTAAAGTGAACCTTGTCCTTAATTGGGAGAAATGTCATTTCATGGTCCAACAAGGCATAGTTTTAGGACACGTCATATCTGAAAAAGGGATTGAAGTTGACAAAGCTAAAATAGAGATCATAAAGGATCTTCAACCTTCGAAAACCGTACGAGAAATACGAGCTTCTTAGGACACGCTGGTTTCTACCAAAGATTCATAAAGGATTTCTCGAAAATCACAAAACCTCTTACAGGTTTGTTAATGAAAGATGCCGAGTTCATCTTCGACAGAGAATGCTTAGAAGCATTCGAAACTCTAAAGTCAGCACTTATCACCGCACCAATCATGCAACCCCCAGATTGGCGACTACCATTCGAAATCATGTGCGATGCGAGTGATTACGCTGTAGGCGCAGTTCTAGGACAAAGGAAAGACAAGAAGCTTCACGCTATCTACTACGCCAGTAGAACTTTAGACCCTGCCCAAATGAACTACGCCACAACGGAAAAGGAACTTCTAGCAGTCGTGTTTGCACTTGACAAATTCCGTTCCTACTTAGTAGGAGCCAAAATAATCATATACACAGATCACGCTGCCATTAGGTACCTAATAAGCAAAAAGGATGCCAAACCAAGATTATTGAGATGAATCCTATTATTACAAGAGTTCGACTTAGAAATTAAAGATAAGAAGGGGACCGAGAACGTAGTTGCAGATCACTTATCCCGTATAGAGGGCATTAAACAAGAACCAGTGCCTATCAATGACGACTTTCCCTACTGTCGCTACTGCGAAAATCGGCGCCGGCTGAACAGAAGAGTCGCCACCGTGCGTTATTTATCCCACGGGAGGGAAAGGGAACGCTCAGAGTAAACCTCGCACAACACGGGAAAGGTATGGTCATCGCAACCAAAACCTGGGTTCGGGAGTCGGTTACGCAAGGGGAAGGTATTAGCACCCCTCACGTCCGTCGTACTCGACGGGATCCACGCTTGTTTTCGAGTATGGATTGTTATTCTATCTAAACTATAGGTCAGGGGTTAAAAGAAAAGAAAATGAAAATAAAAATGACTCGGCAAAGTATCGCACTTTATGCCTACGTATTCCCGTCTGGAACGAGAAATCAGAGTCAACGTAGTTCGCCTACCTACGGGAAAGGAGGGGAAGGTTGCTCGCTAGGATATCGCATCCTATGCCTACGTACTTTCATACGGCATGAAAGATCAGAGCAAACGTAGTTCGGGCCACGTACGACACATGCTTGTCTTGATTGTTTTTATTCCTTCTGAAAAAGGTTTTCCTGATTAACAGTCCAAGAGGACAAAAATGACGCTTTGATGAGTTCACATTCTTTTACGGAAGAAGTGTCTTTTATTGGGTTTGAAATCTTTACGTGTTTTTCTGTTTGTTTTGAGGAAGAAAGAGACAGAACTCTAACTTACGGTTGCGAAGGGAAACAAACTAACCTAATGTTATCATGCATGGGTTAAGACCTAGTGTCTATCATGCTCCTCTCTTGCACAGAGAGAAACAGAGATCCTACGGGATAGGCAGAAACAGAAACAATATCAGATATATACAGTAAAACAGTAAAATGCATGGATGCAACAGCACAAGCGAGGCAAGGGAGTCCCACTCAACCTCGAACCTAGAAAACAATAGGCGAAAGTGAACAGGCTTCACTTTCAACCCAACAGGGTAAACAGCAAACAATACAGTTCAGAAAACCAATCAATACATCCACAAATGAAATACAGCAATAAACAAACAGCTTCAGCAGCTCTGAGTCAACAAGCAATCTCCAATCAGCTACAGGCTTCAACAAGCATCAATCTCCATCTTCATGGCCTTCAGACAAGGGCTTTGATCATCAGTCTTCCATCTGCAATGGCTTTTCTTCAAGCTCAAACCTCCAGGATGAGGGATTAGTCACAAGAGTGAATTGGGTGTTAAGCAATCAGTTGACTACCAAAGGTGGTGAACAGACTGCTTCTAACACAAGAGACATTTTCTCTCAAGAGTTCTATCTCATAGGCACTGTCACCAAGCCTTCCAAAGGAAGGGGGTGAGTGTCTTAGAGAGACTCTGAATCACAGAGAAGAATGGATGCAGACAAGGCAATCCATGTTTGAGAAACAATCTTTCTAATCTAGAGCTCTGCCTAGCTCCTAAACCCTAATCTCCTCAGCATCTGCTAGCAAGAAACTCATCCTCAACTCTGACAGTTGATCTTCAATCTTTGAATCTTCAATGGCTTCATCTCCACAAATCTTCAGCTCTCCCAGGGCCCCAGACAAACCCAATACCCATACAAACAATCAATAAACCCCAGAGGGCACACCACACCAGACAGCAGATATACAGACAGTAATAATGTCAGTAGGGGAATCCTAATTTTCCTCTAAGGGATCTAATAACTACCCATAGCCCCTATAGTCCCATAACTAATCTATTTAAACCCTAAGTCCTAAGGGAAAAAATTGAACTTCCTAAGTTGTCACCTAAAAACCCTAGTTTTGATCATGATATTCAAGCATTTATTAATCACCTAAAACTAACCCCTAAAAATGGGAACTAAAATATTTCTATAATCCTAACATCTCATCTAAACAGTATGAAAAGAATGATCAAAAAATATCAAAGCATGTGAGAGAGCAAAAATCATAAAAATAATGCATGAAATGTAACTATTTATTATGACATTTATTTAGAAAATATGAAAAAAATATGAAATAAAACTAAAAATGAAATTTTATTTTCCTATGATATTCTAGACATTTTAAAGAAAATATGGTAAAAAGAATGAATTAAAAACATTTTTTATGAATTTATTATGATTTTTCAAAGATGGTAAAATATTAAAAAGAAATTAAGAAAATAAAAGTGAATTAAATGAGCCAGGGGGTATGAAGAGAAATTCGCTCAGTTCAAATCAGGAATGGGCCACATATGGGGGGCGCGCTTAGCATTTTGGATTAGGCCCAAAAAACCACTCAGAGTTCCACACACGCTGGGGGGTGAAAATAGAATAGAAAACACGCTGGAAAAATGGTTTTGGGCTCACACGGGGGTGTGGTTATCAACAGCACTCAGGCCCGCCCGTTTCAATTAATGAAACGGTGCGTTTAGGGCCATGGTAATCTCCCTCCAAACTTCAGATTAAATCTCAGCCTTAGGATGCCTCCCCAAGTCAAAGGTCTTGCACCAAACGAATGGCTTAGATTTCGTCTTCCCCAAACAAACCTGCAACCTAGGGTTTATCTTCTCCATGGCAGCCATGCACGACCTACCTTCCACTTCTTCGTTCTCATCATACACGCAACCAATCCTCATGCTGCAAACATGAAAATTGCTCTAAATCTTTCACTCTACAATCCTATGATCTTAATTCCCTTTGAAATTCACCATATCAACAAACACGAATGGATCAACATCCTGCCTCCATTGAAATACACTGGTATGCATCCTCACCAAACTTCCTCAAACCTAGCCTAACTTAAACTACATCTAATGGAGGTTAACCTATGCTATCCAGCCACGATTATAACACCCTAATCTAAGAGATATCAACACCAACAGATTATGGCACCTGTCACTAACCATCACCAAAACTCTCCAAATTCTTCTAACCTAATCTCCTAACCACCTAGATCAATTCTACACTAACAAAATCATGCATATCTAACTAGATCGAGCTGTTTGAAGGAAAACTTACCTTGTAAGAAATCTTGAGAAACAGTTATGGAAGATGATGATGTGAGACCTCCAAGGCTTGAATCTTGATCCAATTACTCAGGTATAGATTCTGTATGCACAAACTTGGAGTTTCCTTGCTTGAATCATGCAATCCACTTGGATTTCAATCTTAATGCTCTTGAAAAAAAGTGATCAAAAATGGATGATTCACACCAAAATTTTGCTCCAATTATGATCTATGGTGATGATGGAGTGGAGTTGAATTGATTATGATGAAGATTTGGTGAAGAATTTGTGGGAATTGTGATGAAACTCTTATGAAAAGAATGAGAGATTTTGTGAAATTCTTGGTGCAAATGAGGCCAACCCTTGATCAATGCACATTTCATGAATATATAGACCCCAAATGAACATTCTAGATCCATCTTGCACATTCCCTTGTTTTCAAATTTTGATCCATTTTGATTATGTTTCTTAAATGATAAGCAACCATGGATAACTTCATTTTTTCCTTCTAAACTCAAAAAAGTGTGTGAACCATTGTTCTTAGAATTGTTTTTCCATTCAAAATCATATATTGGAAGTCTCCATTTGGACTTGTAAATCTCCCAAACCATTTTTCACTTTGAAATTATTCACTTTATAAGCCTTTTTAGTTCATATTTTGACCAATTATGTAACATCATGCTATGAGCTTCTCCAATAACTTGTGACCTTCTTTCTAGACTTAAAATCCCATTTGGAGCAAGTTTGATGTTGTAAGTTTTTCCATTTGAGGCCTCCTTGTATGAGTTTTGGGCATAGGTTAAAATGACCTGTAATTCACAAATGCCCAAAATACCCTTTGCTTGCCAAGACCATAAGTTGAGTTCTCCACATCATATGAAGGCATACCACACCATTCTAGAAGGCTAAGACAATGAGGACCAACTCTTATGTTGACCAAGAATTCATTTGAAATCTCCTTGAGGGGCAAAACTAGCTTGGAAGTCAAGTCACTTTCACAGACAAAAATTCAGACACCCCAGATGACCTATAACTTGTAAGGACCATAACTTGAGTTCTATAAATCTCCTTGAGGTCTTCCACCACTCAAATTAAAGGTCTTGAGATCCTCTACAAGTTTCATGTTGGCCAAGAAGCCATTTGAAGCTAGCATTTTGACTTATCTTGCTTGGAAATTTGACCTAAACTAGGGGATTTTACAGAGAAACCCTAATTTAGTAACTCCTCTTCTCCTTGATTTCTCTTGAATTCTCCTTGTCATATCTCCATATCCTTCTTCATATGTCAAATGTTGATCCCCACATCTCTCCAATAGACTTGAATGCCCTCTTAAGTCAGTCAATTGACCTAGGGTTGACCTAGGGTTGACCCAGATGAAACCCTAGTTGACTGTTTTCAACTGTAGCTCTTGTGCCTTTATCAATGACTTGTTTTCTTCTCCAAATGACTTTATAAGTCTCTCAAGATGTCTAGATGCCCTCCATGCTTTCATTTCACAGCTCATAACCCTCTTGTTAATCCTCAGATGCCCTCAGCTAGGAGATGGACTCAAGGCTTGATCTGCTGAACTCTTTGCTTTCAAATTCTTTTCTGATGACTTGCATATGATTGAATTGGGATAATAACCTCTTGATAGGCCTCTAGAGATGAACATAATGATTGGTCCCCTGTTGAATGACTTGTTATGCTTATGCTATGCAGATGGTTAGTCTATGTACATGACTCTATATGCAAATGCTAATGATAATGAAACATAAATCCAAGGAATAAGGTTGAGCAAATTTTAGGGTGCAACAGCTGCCCCTATTCAAGCGACTTGGACCCGATTGGATGAAGAGCCCGGAGCCTTCAGACATTCGCGGTACGAGACGGTTGAATACGAGTGAAACCAGAAATTTGCCAACTGCAGAAATAAACTGCGCTCCTGCTTGAGGAATGACATTCGTCAGCTGAATCTGACTGTTACAATAACCCACTGATCTCGCACGACCGTGCTGGGGATTCTTCATCGTTCTGAAGAGGATTCTGTCATAACAGACTGCTTGCTTGTCCACGTTAGGACTCTGTCTGTCGCCGACACAAAGAAATCTCAACTAAAACCTGTCCACGTTAGGACTCCACTTACTGTTAACTCAGAAAAATCTCGGCCACTCCGCTGGGGATAAGTCGTCTGCATTTACATAAACTGAATCGTCCACGTTAGGAACAAACTCTTCCACGTTAGGAGTAACACCTGTCCACGTTAGGAAGCAATCTTCTTTCCATGTTAGGAAACTATATCCATCTGTCCACATAAGGACTCCAATACCACTTGACATGTCCGCGTCAGGACTCCAATCTTTCCACGTAAGGAACTCCACTTTTCTTGAATCTGTCCACGTCAGGACTCAACTTCTCGAATCTGTCCACGTCAGGACCCCAATTTCTCCGCGTAAGGAATAAACTTCTTCTTCCACGTTAGGAATACCTTCTTCGATCTGTCCGCGTCAGGACTCCACTCTTTCCACGTAAGGAATAAACTCATCTTTCCACGTTAGGAATACCTTCTTCGATCTGTCCGCGTCAGGACTCCACTCTTTCCACGTAAGGAATAAACTCATCTTTCCACGTAAGGAATCAATCTATTTATGTCCACGTAAGGACTCAATCTTTCCACGTAAGGAACACCAACTTCTTTCCACGTAAGGAATAAATTCGTCTTTCCACGTAAGGAAACCATTTTTCTTCCACGTAAGGAATAAATTCGTCCACGTCCGGACCCATGTTTCGTCTTGATTTGTCCACGTCAGGACTCAGGCATCTTCGACCCGCTGAGGAAATAAGACTTGTCCGCGTAAGGACTCACACGTCTTCGACTTGCTGGGGGAATATCCGCGTTAGGACTTACACCTTGTCAACAACACGAAGAAGGATAAATTTGTCCACGTCAGGACTCTCGTATCTTGTCATCACAAAGAACTACAAACTTGTCCACGTTAGGACGCGCATTTCACCATTACGAATAAAGATATCTTACCAATCCGGTAAAACAAACCTGTCCACGTTAGGACGCCCACTTCTGAAGAAATCCCGTCATTCCAGGAGTAAATGGTCCACGTCAGGACTTAATTCTTCAATGATCCTCACCCACAAACTTCTTAGCACTGACGTGACAGCGACTTTGAGGCGGACTCTACTGGGGATATCTGGAAACCAACTATCGGGCACCTGCTTCGAAATTCTGATTCACACGACTCATTGATGACAAACAAACTCTGCTTGGGAATAAGGAGATTCTTATCCTGGCCACTCTGGCTGGGGAAAATAAGATACATTTGCATAAATGACTCTGCTGGAGACAAAGAGGGTTTTATCACGATAACTCTGTGGGGGAATACCGCCGAAACTGACATTATTATTGAATATCTCCTGCCGAGACCTTGACTGTTTGGTAATTTATTTGAGCAAGAGCTCTCTCCACCTGGACTACTAGAGTACAGAAACTGCTTCAGCAAAATAAATGCTGGAAGGATAACGTCGACTCGCCGGGGATAGCCTGATGCTACAAAATTATTCAAGCAGAATAAATGCTGGTAGGGTGAAGTCGACCCTGCTGGGAAGCTAGGAACTCAAACCACACGTCTTGCGGAGGTAACCCCCTGCTGGGGAATATAACTTTGCTGGGGAATAGCAGATGTGCACAGCACGATCAGACTTTCTGCTGGAATGTGAACCGATATCACCAGTTTTTCCGACAAAATAAATGACAGGACCCAACATCAACTCTGCTTTGGAGAGTCTTGATCTTCGAATTCCACTGGAAGGAAAGAACATTTGCTGAGAAGAGAAGTCCGCTGGGGATGGCTGGATTCTCTTAGGGAAAATTAACTGACTCCGCTGGGGGAGAATGCATGACCCTGCGGGGGGAATGAACCTGCCTGAATACAGCCTTACGATCCCGGAATCACCAAACTCTGCTGAGGACGAGTAACTTCTCTGGAGTACGTCCTTTGGATAAGCTACGGCTAGCTGGGGAACTCTATCCTTCTTCAGGAAGAACATGCATGACCTGCGTGGGAATCAAGCCTTTCACTATTGCAATCTTTTGATCACCTCCTCGTACGGTTATGAAACCTGCAACAACACAAACAAGACACGACAAGCCTATGCAATCAAATCGATTCAGGTTAGTGACGTTACACTCAGTTAATTCAAAGCTTTAACAATTGTTGGCAAGGGCCAGTGATGTTATACTCATGCTAGCTTCAATAAACTTAGGCGTTTTATCATGCGCAAAACAGTAAAGAACAGGCATCAAGTACTGAATAACACATTTTCATTGATTGGGCCCCTGAATGGGCGGAGTTTTTGTACACGGGATGTAACTCCTGAAAAGAGGAAGCTACGCAAAGCAAATATACAAGTATGCAAGTATTCACAAGAAGCATAAATATTGACAAATTAAATTTTGTACACATGTCGGCAACTGATTGCAGATGAACACCACGAACTGATCCTCCCATGACTCGTCCGACTCTAATACTTTCCCGGTATCCGTACTTCTGAAGAGGTTGTATCCGATAACTAATTCCTCAAATATATTCTCCCGCATTGATGCTCATTGAATTCGAATTCGGACCGCAGTCATTTGCTTTTCTCATCCCTAACTTTTGCGTGAACCGCCCTTTACGGGTTTTCAGTTCACCGGGATACCCCTTTTTGCCGAAGCCGCCCAGTGTAGGTTTTCAACCTCGCGGGTGTACATTTTTTCAATTTTATCCCTAACTTTTGCCCGAACCTTTCATTCTGTTTTTGGTTCGCCAGGATGCCCCATTTTTGCCTGAACTCTCTTTTTTTTGTCCAGCGGGTCTATTTTAAGCAAAGTATTTTTTAACTGCGTCCGAATTCACAGGTGATGCAAAGTCTTCCCCGTCCATGGTGGACAACAATAACGCTCCTCCTGAAAAGACCTTACTGACAACGTATGGCCCTTCGTAATTGGGGGTCCACTTGCCCCTGTGATCTGCTTGCGGCGGGAGAATTCTTTTCAGCACAAGGTCGCCCGTCTGAAAGCTTCGCGGAAGTATCTTCTTGTCGTACGCTTTCTTCATTCGTCTTTGGTATAAACGACCGTATGCCAGAGAAGCTAGCCTCTTCTCATCCATCAAACTCAGTTGGTTCAATCTGTTCGTTACCCATTCTGCCTCGTCCAGCTGAACGTCTCGCAATACCCTCAGAGAAGGGATCTCAACCTCCAATGGTAATACCGCTTCCATTCCGTATACCAACGAGAACGGAGTTGCCCCGGTTGATGTGCGTACCGTCGTACGATAACCGTGCAAAGCGAAAGGTAGCATTTCATGCCAATCCTTATACGTCACCACCATTTTCTGGACGATCTTCTTGATATTCTTATTGGCCGCTTCGACAGCGCCATTCATCTTGGGTCGGTAAGGGGAGGAGTTGTGATGTTCGATCTTGAAATTCTGACAGAGCTCCTTCATCATTTTGTTGTTCAGATTAGAACCATTATCCGTGATTATCCGCTCGGGAATTCCGTATCGGCAAATGATATCTCTTTTGATGAATCTAGCCACCACTTGCTTCGTTACGTTTGCATAAGACGCCGCTTCCACCCACTTGGTGAAGTAATCGATTGCTACGAGAATGAACCGATGCCCATTAGAAGCCGTCGGCTCGATCTTTCCAATCATATCGATTCCCCACATCGAGAATGGCCATGGAGATGACATCACATTCAGAGGACTCGGAGGCACGTGTATTTTGTCAGCATAAATTTGGCACTTGTGGCACTTTCTTGCAAATTTGAAACAATCAGTTTCCATTGTCAGCCAAAAATAACCTGCCCGTAGCAGTTTTCTCGTCATAGCATGCCCACCAGCATGCGTACCAAAGGCACCTTCGTGAATTTCCTCCATGAGCAGCTTGGCCTCTTTCTCGTCTACACAACGCAACAACACCAAATCGTGGTTTCTTCTGTATAAGACGCCATCCGGGTTCAAATAGAAATTACCCGCCAATCTCCTGAGAGTCTTCTGATCTTGACTGGATGCCCCAGCCGGATACTCTTTATTCTTCAGGAAATTAAGGATATCAAAATACCACGGTTTGCCATCAGACGCTTCATCAATAGCAAATACATAAGCTGGCCTGTCCAACCGAGAGATAGTGATCTGGGGAGCTTCGTTCCAGAAGTTGACCTTGTACATGGAAGACAAGGTGGCAAGGGCGTCAGCCATTTGATTTTCTGCCCGCGGCACATGATGCAATTCAACTTTGTCAAAGAAAGGCAACAATCTCCTTGCATAATTCATATAATGTACTAGATTGGGCTGACGTGTCTCCCATTCCCCTTTGATCTGATTCACTACTAGAGCTGAGTCTCCGTATACGTCTAAATGTTTGATTCGCAAATCAATGGCTTCTTCAAGCCCCATTATACAAGCTTCGTATTCGGCCTCATTGTTGGTAACGGCAAAGGTCAATCGGGCAGTAAACGGGATGTGCGACCCGTGCGGCGTAGTGATAATTGCCCCTATTCCGCTACCGTAAGCGTTCACAGCTCCATCAAATATCATCTGCCATTTGGACCCCGGCTCTGGTCCTTCGTCTGGTAACGGCTCTTCGCAATCCTTCATCTTGAGATACATGATATCCTCGTCAGGAAAGTCAAATCTCATCGATTGATACTCTTCAATAGGCTGCTCCGCCAGATATTCAGACAACACACTCCCCTTTATTGCCTTTTGCGAGACGTATTGAATATCATATTCAGTCAAGATCATCTGCCACCGGGCAATTCTGCCTGACAACGCCTGCTTTTCGAATATATATTTGATCGGATCCATCTTCGAGATGAGCATGGTTGTATGATTCAGCATGTACTGCCTCAAACGCTTGGCGGCCCAGGCTAGCGCGCAACAAGTTTTCTCCAGCATTGAGTATCGAGATTCACAGTCTGTAAATTTCTTACTCAGATAGTAAATTGCATGCTCTTTTCTCCCTGTCTCGTCGTGTTGACCGAGAACACAACCCATGCTTCCCTCAAGAACCGTCAAATACATTATCAAGGGTCTCCCTGCCACTGGGGGTATCAAAATAGGAGGCTCCTGCAGATACTTCTTTATTTTGTCGAACGCCTTTTGACAATTATCGTTCCACGTTACAGCTTGATCTTTCTTCAAGAGTTTGAATAATGGTTCACACGTGGCCGTTAGGTGAGATATGAACCGAGCAATGTAGTTCAATCTCCCCAAAAACCCGCGCACCTCTTTCTCTGTTTTAGGCGTCGGCATTTCTTGAATTGCTTTTATTTTAGCAGGATCGACCTCTATTCCTCTTTCGCTTACTATGAACCCCAGGAGCTTACCCGATCTCACCCCGAAGGTGCATTTGTTAGGGTTCAGCCTCAGCCTGAACTTCCTAAGCCTTTTAAACAACTTCAACAGATTCACCAGATGCTCTTCCTCCGTCTGGGATTTAGCAATCATATCGTCAACATAAACTTCAATCTCTTTATGCATCATGTCATGAAAGAGAGTTGTCATCGCACGCTGATACGTTGCCCCAGCATTTTTCAAACCAAAGGGCATCACTTTATAGCAAAATGTTCCCCAAGGCGTTATGAAAGTAGTCTTCTCCATATCCTCTGGCGCCATTTTAATCTGATTATAGCCTGAAAAGCCATCCATGAAGGAGAATACAGAGTACTGAGCGGTATTATCAACTAACACGTCAATATGAGGAAGTGGAAAATCGTCTTTTGGGCTTGCTTTATTCAAATCTCTATAATCCACGCACATTCGAACCTTGCCGTCTTTCTTTGGCACTGGTACGATGTTAGCAACCCATGAGGGATACTTCGTCACAGCCAGGAACCCAGCGTCCCACTGTTTCTGAACCTCCTCTTTGATCTTCATTGCCATATCTGGGCGAGTTCTGCGAAGTTTTTGTTTGACAGGCGGGCAGTCTTCTTTCAGCGGCAGACGATGCACAACCATATCTGTATCGAGCCCTGGCATATCTTGATACGACCAAGCGAATACATCATTATACTCTCGGAGCATTTCAACCAGTTTTCGCTTGATATCACTCTGCAGTGCGGCTCCGATACGAATATTTTTCTCAACCCCTTCCGACCCCAAATTGATAATCTCGATAACCTCGTCGTGAGGCAGAATGGCTCTTTCCTCTTGCTTCACCAACCAAGACAGTTCTTCAGGAACGTCGCTATCTTCGACAACCTCTTCTTCGGCCTGGAAGACCGGGTGCTCGAAGTCGGGACGAGTCATAGGTGGTTCAAGGATGTCATCTGAAAATGTTATCCTGCAAAAGAGAGGGTTAAGTGCTTCAAAATGCGTATAAAGCGGATAACCACAGTGCCATTTTATTGAAAAATACAAAACAAGAAAGACAGGGATTACAGTATTTACACATGAAAAAATGCCATTTATTTAATGATTAACGAAGCAATGTTTATAACAACACAGCCCTAAGCAAATCCTGATGCCCCGGGCAAGACATCAGATTATTCAACAATTAATAAAGCAAAGCATTACTGTTTAAAAGTCACAGGAACAAGCTCCTGAATGGACCAGTTGCATAGTCCTTGTCCTGGCGTGCTTGGCTGAATCCAGGCATCCATATCACAGTCGCTGTCCCCTTCATCGGACTCTGAAGCAGCATTGACAGATTCATGGCATACTCCACTGGCAGAGATGGTGATTGACTTTCTGAAATGAGGGGCCCCCACAGAAGGAGTTGATGACGACGGTCGGTACCCCAGTCCGAACCGGTCCATCTTCACCGGAATGTCCAATACTTTACCCCAGCCCTTGGCTTCTCCTGCCTTCACTAGCGCTTGGGCTTCTTTATACGAAGAAACAGCTATCTCTGGCACTTTGCTTGGCCCGGGACTCTTGTCCTTTATGCGCAGACCTTCGAATGCTTGGCATGGTGTCTCGTGGATCTCCCCGTCGACTTCCACATATTTAAATGAAGAAAGATGGCTGACCAGGATGTCTTCTTCTCCGCACACGGTGACTACACTGTCTCCGACCATATACTTTAACTTCTGATGCAGGGTTGACGTGACAGCCCCCGCCCCATGAATCCAAGGTCTTCCCAGCAAGCAGCTGTACGCAGGCTGTATATCCATGATATAAAACTCCGTTGCAAACACTTCCGGCCCCACTTGCAGAGGCAAGGTAATCGATCCGAAGACTGTTCTACGCGTGCCGTCAAACGCTCTGACTACCAAATCACTTGGTGTGCATAAAATCCCTCGAACATCCAGCTTCATCATAGCCTTCTTAGGCAGCACATTTAAAGACGACCCGGTGTCAACCAATACGTGCGACATTGTCGACCCTCTGCATTCAACAGATACATGTAATGCCATATTATGGTCCCTTCCTTTCGGAGTCAAGTCAAAATCAGTAAAGCCCAGACTGTGGCCCGCATTTACATGCGCCAATACTCCTTCTAGCTGGTTTACGGAGACATCCTGTGGTACAAAAGAAGTGTCCAGGACTTTCAGCAAAGCGTTCCTGTGGGCTTCTGAACACAACAGCAATGACAGAATAGATATTTTGGATGGCGTTTGCTGCAGATGCTCCACGATTTTATAATCGCTTTTCCGAATTAAGCGCATGAATTCCTCTACGTCCTTCGACGCTGCTTCTTTTTCATTTACTTGAACCGGAACATTTTCCACCGCTTTCCCTTTTCCTTTCGCTAGCCTTTCGGCTTCCACTTCGGGAGATATAAAGATCCTGCCGCTCCTCGTCATGCCTCCTGAGCCCACAACATTATCCACAATCTCCGCTGACTGCTTGTTAACATCGATTTTAATCCCGTCACAATACACCTCTAGCCCATATGACCATGGGACCGCCTTCGTGTTCTCATACGGGATTGGCCCGGCTTTAGTTATAGTAATCGGTGGTCGCTGAGCTGGTGCTGAAATAGTGATCGTCTTCCTGGGAATTGTCACTGTGGCAACATCACTCCGATTATCCACTACTGCCCCTGCCGGCTCATCAGTTGCTGTTCTATCAAACTGCAATACACCTTCATCAATCAAGGCCTGAATGCCTTTCTTCAAATCTTCACACCCCCCAGACAGGGCCCAACAATCTAAGCAGTACTCATTACAACCCGGGTAAACACCTCCCTGCAACAGTCGGCTTTTTATTTCGCTCAGCGGCGTCTTCAAATCCTCAACAT
Source organism: Lathyrus sativus (assembly GCA_963859935.3). NCBI lineage: Eukaryota > Viridiplantae > Streptophyta > Magnoliopsida > Fabales > Fabaceae > Lathyrus > Lathyrus sativus. The sequence goes on from OZ012738.1 coordinate 519,493,750, forward strand.
TCATAATCAGATTCAGACCTTCCTCAGTCAGCACGGCGTTCGCCCCATGATTAGGCATGGGTTTCTGGACTATATTTGCACCGGTCGTTCCGAAGTTGATAGACTTGTTGTCCAAGAGATCCTGCACGACGTGCTTAAAAGCATGACAACCTTCTATATCATGGCCCGGGGCCCCAGAATGAAACTCGCAGCGCCTATCTGCATCATAGCCGAACGGGGGAGTTCCCGTTATCGGTGCCAAGGTTCTTTTCTCCACCAGATTCAATCCCAACAAGGTCTGCAATAAATCAGCATAGTTGGAGGGAGGCTTCTCGAACACCCTTCTCGGCTTATTACCCTGGAATCTTCTCTGAGCTTGCTGTGCCCCCTGCTGAGGCTGCTGCTGCTGCGGCATTGGTTGCTGCTGAACCTGTTGTTGTTGCTGAGTTGGTTGCTGTTGATAAGGAATAGTCACACTCGACACTTGCTGCTGCTGACGATATTGATTTCTTCCCCTGCCTCGGCCTCGGCCTCGGCCTCCAAATACAGCACTAGCTTCGCCCTGACGGCGCCCACCATAAGCTTTCCTATTACTGCCAGACGCAGCTGACTCATCGACTTGGAACTTTCCTTGCTTAATGTTCCGCTCAATCTTTTCACCCATCAAAATCAGATCTGAAAAACTAGCCAGAGAAGTATGAAACAGCATATCATGAAACAACCCGGTGAATGTGCCAACAAACATGTCGTTCATTTCTTTATCTTCCACAGGAGGACGGACCCTGGCAGCCATATCGCGCCACCTTTGCGCGTATTCTTTAAAACTCTCCCCCTTCTTCTGCGAAAGCCCGGCCAACTGGACCCGATTGGGTGCCAGGTCACTGTTATATTTGTAATGGGCTACGAACGCCTCTGCTAATTGCTTCCATGTCTTGATATCAGTGGGCTCCAACCCCATGTACCACTCTAAGGAAGGACCCGATAGGCTATCCTGAAAGAAATGCATGAGCATTCTTTCGTCAGTGGAGTATGCAGACATCTTTCTGTAATAAGCTCGTACATGCACTTTCGGGCATGTATCTCCTTTGTACTTATCGAACGCAGGCGCTTTGAACTTGATTGGCACCCTCAGCCCAGGTACCAAGCCCATTGTTGCCATGTCCAGACCCACAGCACTCTGGTTTAGGACTCCTTTCATTTGCTCTTCCAGCATTCTAATCTTTTGAGAATCATCCATCGGCCCTTCAAAGCCCCCTCCAGAGAAGGCGTCTTCCTGTTGATCCTCTTGCCACATACCGTTTCCAGCCCCGTATCCATCATATGCATTATTACGTCCCGCTCTGACCTGATTCATCCCCGGAACTCGGCCTCTGTTGCCGTACACTTGAACACCTCCAGCAGGACCACCAGCCATAAAACCAGCACCGTTTCCGTTTCCAAAACCTCCGTAGCCCTGATTGACCATACCATACCCATCTTGCCCAAAGCCTTGAGCATTAAAGCCATACTTGCCAGTGTTGTCGAATCCCTGATCGTTGAATCCGAACCCAGTATTGACAAAGCCATTGCCTCCGAGATTATCTCCCACATTGACATCACCCAGCCCAACATTATGGACGGCAGTATCATTTCCAACTCCGACGTTACCATTCATAGCAGCGGTAGCGTTGTTGACGTTAGCAGCATTCACATTAACGACAGGCGGAGCCACTGGCGTTGGAGTGCCATCTCCATGAGCAGTATCAACCCGGACAGACTGATGATCTTCGTTACCATGACCTGCGTTGCGAGCCAACAGAGGCTGGACCATGGCCTGCAAGTTCTCCTGCCCTTTTGCTATAGCCTCCATGGTCTGCATGAAGAGGGCGAGCTTCTCACGTACATCCTGCATCTCATTCTGAATCTGGTCCATGACTTTCCGACAGTTGGATCGTGTAGAATAGCGGTGCGGATGTTGATCTGGAATCCTGTTAAGTACCTGATACAGAGCAAGGGATAAGACACCGTTCATAGATTACCTGTTATGCAAGATGAATATGAATGCAATGCAATGTGTCTGTGCATTAGGGAAGTTCATTCCCCCCAGTTCTAGTGCGAGGGTGCCGGTGCAGTGACGGTGTTGACAATAGGAATATCGGAGCTGCATCATAGAAAGCCTCATATATATCAGAGAGAATCAATAAACCCAGGGTACAATATTACTGAGAGTACAAAGATGGCATGACCTCAACCAACAATCCTGGTGATGGTCAGCACTATGCAAATAAAGCATACAAATAATGGAATGATCAGATCCTCCCAAAAGTCTGGTACTCCTCTATCAACTTCTTGGTCTCCGGATGGCTTGGTCGATCAAGCAGCCCTTCAACAAGCTGGTTTCTCTTCTTGAGGACACGGCGTACATCTTCAGCAGTTTCTTCCCATGTTGCTTCTCCGAAGCAATCTTCTAACTTTCGCTTCTGGGACACTGCTTCATCTCTAGATTTGATCGCCTTGTTCAGTGCATGCTGGACACTATACCGGTTCATCACTTCTTCCTCACACTTCTTGATGCTAGACTTCAACTTCTCCTCGAGGTCGGAAATTTGCTGCTTCAGCTTATCTTCCCTCTGCTTGTTGTTGGTGAGTGTGGCATTCCAAGTCTTATTGCAAGAAGATATCTCTCGGTGTGCTGCGTCAAGCGCCTTCTTTTTGGCTTCCAGCATGTCATGGGAACTTCTGAACTCTTGCCCCAGACGTTCACGCTTCTTCTTTTCCTCGGTCAACTCAGCTCCTAACCTGTTTACTAGCTCAATCTGTTGCTGGAAAGCATATACGGCCCTGTTCTTCTCACTGCGTGCTTGGGCTAACTCTTGCTCTAACCCTTCGTTGATCTTTATCAAGGCTTCTTTCTCCTTCACAACCTGTTCATATGCTTCTCTAGAAACAGTGGTTGGCTCTTCTACCGGAATAGGATCAAGAATTGGTGCATCTGGAAATGGCATCTTCAACTGACTAGCCCTCTCCTGAATCCAAACTCTATAAGGTGCATAGGCCTGACAGTCATTCTTTCCTAACAACGGCTTCCCTTTGCGGTCAATACGCGTCCAAGCATGTCGCAACTTGGCTAATAACTCCCCCTTCACGTCACCGGTGAAGTACAGAGATTCCTGTACTTCTTCCTCCTGAGGTGGATTCTTCAGCGCATATCCGAACTGGCGAATGAATAGAGAAGGGTTGTAATTGATACACCCTTTTCTTCCTATCAATGGCACATTAGGGTACCCAGCACAGCTAAAGATGAGCTCAGATCCCAACAAATCTCTATCAAACCACTCCATATCTTCCGACGATAACCTCATCAAACGCTCCGGCCAACCAACTGGGACTGTAGTCTCTGCAGCAGATCCTTTCTTAGGAAGGTGACTCTCAAACCACATACTCAATAAGGGCACACACAGATGAACATTCTTCCCTCTTCCCTTCTCATTCTTGTAATGCAGGGAGTGGTAGAAATCTCCGAGTAAGGTAGGTACTGGATTACCAGCGGCAAACAGGTAGAAAGCATCGAAGTCCACAAAATCCGGTATATTGGGGAATAAAACTATGCCATAAATGCACAAAGCCAACACAGCATTGAAAGCAACCCAGCACCCATTCTTGGCGTACTCTTGGGCTTTACCCACTAAGAACTGAAATGAGAAGCCTGGAACTCCACGGGAAACAGTAGTCACAAGTTCAGAAGCATCAACATGCAAGGCTTTTGCCAATTCCTCCGGCTTGGGTTTGGCATCACAATGAATGAATGGAACCTGGTTCTGCACAGGCAGCTCAACATACTCAGCGTATTCCTCCAAGGTTGGTCCCATAATACAGTCAGAGAACGTGAAGCACCTCAAAGCAGGGTCGTAGAATTGCATCAAAGCATACAGCCCATCTAACTCTACCTCTGTAGGTTTGCACACCAATCTCAATAATCTACCATAGCTCATCCGGAAACTCCTACGGACACCCTCATCAGCAAGAGAGATCAACCCCAGTAAAGGAACAATGTCAGGCGTAGGCAATTTGTAAGCAACCGTTCTCCGTAGGCTAGTCATGATCAAATACTCAGAAGTCCGGGCACTAGAACTAGGGAAATGCAAATGCACCTGCAGCACAGACACACGTTAGTGAAATGCAAATGATAATGGATATGCAGGGATGCAATGCAAGTAACATTCAACAGGGACCAAAGCTGCAACTGAATAGCCTGAACCCAATCAAGAAAGGTCTCAGATAGACCATCCAGAAGTCATCAAACCCTGGTCTCAGATAGACCTAAAATAGAACTCCAACACTAGTCTCTGACAGACCTCAAACCATAACTCCAACTGGTCTCTGATGGACCTCAAATCACATCCATAATTGGTCTCTGACAGACCTCAAAACACCTCTCAAATGGTCTCTGACAGACCTCAGAATAAATCTCCAAATGGTCTCTGACAGACCTCAGAATAAATCTCCACATGGTCTCTGACAGACCTCAGAATACATCTCCATAAATAACCAAGATCTCTGATCAAGAAATAGCCGGTAGTCTGGAGGTCTAGTTACCTGCATAACCCTGAATCCCCTCACAGGTGGGTGGCCCTATGACTGGCACAAGGTACGGCATCCTATGCGGTCGTCGGCGTCACAGACTTTCAGGGTTGATGATACGATTCCCAGAAGGAGTGGCATCATCAATTCCTGAAGAGGCCTCACTCAGCCAACTTCCAAATGATCGGTCCCCAGAGTCGACAATCCAACTAACCAGCAACCCACGCCAACCAAAGGAAGGGGCAGGAGGCCAACCAGAGGAACCTCGTCTGAGTGTAGATTTCATGGGACACCAAAGCAAGCAAAGCAAGCGGGCGCCCACTAATTTCTACGCTAATTCTAGGTGCACTCAAGCCCAGGTCCGGCTTATCTCTCAATATCAGAACACCCGTCACACCCCAGATACAGCAATAATAAACAATATGTATAAAGCTGAAAAATACAGGGTTAGAAATATACAATAACTCCATACAAAATCCTCGACGGGAGAACAAGCGTTAGGATTGACTCTCTCAAGGGACGTTGGATCCCAAATGCATAAGAACCATCGCAGTCCTTAGCAGCCAGGGGACGTTGGATCCCCAGCAGAGTCGCCAGCTGTCGCTACTGCGAAAATCGGCGCCGGCTGAACAGAAGAGTCGCCACCGTGCGTTATTTATCCCACGGGAGGGAAAGGGAACGCTCAGAGTAAACCTCGCACAACACGGGGAAGGTATGGTCATCGCAACCAAAACCTGGGTTCGGGAGTCGGTTACGCAAGGGGAAGGTATTAGCACCCCTCACGTCCGTCGTACTCGACGGGATCCACGCTTGTTTTCGAGTATGGATTGTTATTCTATCTAAACTATAGGTCAGGGGTTAAAAGAAAAGAAAATGAAAATAAAAATGACTCGGCAAAGTATCGCACTTTATGCCTACGTATTCCCGTCTGGAACGAGAAATCAGAGTCAACGTAGTTCGCCTACCTACGGGAAAGGAGGGGAAGGTTGCTCGCTAGGATATCGCATCCTATGCCTACGTACTTTCATACGGCATGAAAGATCAGAGCAAACGTAGTTCGGGCCACGTACGACACATGCTTGTCTTGATTGTTTTTATTCCTTCTGAAAAAGGTTTTCCTGATTAACAGTCCAAGAGGACAAAAATGACGCTTTGATGAGTTCACATTCTTTTACGGAAGAAGTGTCTTTTATTGGGTTTGAAATCTTTACGTGTTTTTCTGTTTGTTTTGAGGAAGAAAGAGACAGAACTCTAACTTACGGTTGCGAAGGGAAACAAACTAACCTAATGTTATCATGCATGGGTTAAGACCTAGTGTCTATCATGCTCCTCTCTTGCACAGAGAGAAACAGAGATCCTACGGGATAGGCAGAAACAGAAACAATATCAGATATATACAGTAAAACAGTAAAATGCATGGATGCAACAGCACAAGCGAGGCAAGGGAGTCCCACTCAACCTCGAACCTAGAAAACAATAGGCGAAAGTGAACAGGCTTCACTTTCAACCCAACAGGGTAAACAGCAAACAATACAGTTCAGAAAACCAATCAATACATCCACAAATGAAATACAGCAATAAACAAACAGCTTCAGCAGCTCTGAGTCAACAAGCAATCTCCAATCAGCTACAGGCTTCAACAAGCATCAATCTCCATCTTCATGGCCTTCAGACAAGGGCTTTGATCATCAGTCTTCCATCTGCAATGGCTTTTCTTCAAGCTCAAACCTCCAGGATGAGGGATTAGTCACAAGAGTGAATTGGGTGTTAAGCAATCAGTTGACTACCAAAGGTGGTGAACAGACTGCTTCTAACACAAGAGACATTTTCTCTCAAGAGTTCTATCTCATAGGCACTGTCACCAAGCCTTCCAAAGGAAGGGGGTGAGTGTCTTAGAGAGACTCTGAATCACAGAGAAGAATGGATGCAGACAAGGCAATCCATGTTTGAGAAACAATCTTTCTAATCTAGAGCTCTGCCTAGCTCCTAAACCCTAATCTCCTCAGCATCTGCTAGCAAGAAACTCATCCTCAACTCTGACAGTTGATCTTCAATCTTTGAATCTTCAATGGCTTCATCTCCACAAATCTTCAGCTCTCCCAGGGCCCCAGACAAACCCAATACCCATACAAACAATCAATAAACCCCAGAGGGCACACCACACCAGACAGCAGATATACAGACAGTAATAATGTCAGTAGGGGAATCCTAATTTTCCTCTAAGGGATCTAATAACTACCCATAGCCCCTATAGTCCCATAACTAATCTATTTAAACCCTAAGTCCTAAGGGAAAAAATTGAACTTCCTAAGTTGTCACCTAAAAACCCTAGTTTTGATCATGATATTCAAGCATTTATTAATCACCTAAAACTAACCCCTAAAAATGGGAACTAAAATATTTCTATAATCCTAACATCTCATCTAAACAGTATGAAAAGAATGATCAAAAAATATCAAAGCATGTGAGAGAGCAAAAATCATAAAAATAATGCATGAAATGTAACTATTTATTATGACATTTATTTAGAAAATATGAAAAAAATATGAAATAAAACTAAAAATGAAATTTTATTTTCCTATGATATTCTAGACATTTTAAAGAAAATATGGTAAAAAGAATGAATTAAAAACATTTTTTATGAATTTATTATGATTTTTCAAAGATGGTAAAATATTAAAAAGAAATTAAGAAAATAAAAGTGAATTAAATGAGCCAGGGGGTATGAAGAGAAATTCGCTCAGTTCAAATCAGGAATGGGCCACATATGGGGGGCGCGCTTAGCATTTTGGATTAGGCCCAAAAAACCACTCAGAGTTCCACACACGCTGGGGGGTGAAAATAGAATAGAAAACACGCTGGAAAAATGGTTTTGGGCTCACACGGGGGTGTGGTTATCAACAGCACTCAGGCCCGCCCGTTTCAATTAATGAAACGGTGCGTTTAGGGCCATGGTAATCTCCCTCCAAACTTCAGATTAAATCTCAGCCTTAGGATGCCTCCCCAAGTCAAAGGTCTTGCACCAAACGAATGGCTTAGATTTCGTCTTCCCCAAACAAACCTGCAACCTAGGGTTTATCTTCTCCATGGCAGCCATGCACGACCTACCTTCCACTTCTTCGTTCTCATCATACACGCAACCAATCCTCATGCTGCAAACATGAAAATTGCTCTAAATCTTTCACTCTACAATCCTATGATCTTAATTCCCTTTGAAATTCACCATATCAACAAACACGAATGGATCAACATCCTGCCTCCATTGAAATACACTGGTATGCATCCTCACCAAACTTCCTCAAACCTAGCCTAACTTAAACTACATCTAATGGAGGTTAACCTATGCTATCCAGCCACGATTATAACACCCTAATCTAAGAGATATCAACACCAACAGATTATGGCACCTGTCACTAACCATCACCAAAACTCTCCAAATTCTTCTAACCTAATCTCCTAACCACCTAGATCAATTCTACACTAACAAAATCATGCATATCTAACTAGATCGAGCTGTTTGAAGGAAAACTTACCTTGTAAGAAATCTTGAGAAACAGTTATGGAAGATGATGATGTGAGACCTCCAAGGCTTGAATCTTGATCCAATTACTCAGGTATAGATTCTGTATGCACAAACTTGGAGTTTCCTTGCTTGAATCATGCAATCCACTTGGATTTCAATCTTAATGCTCTTGAAAAAAAGTGATCAAAAATGGATGATTCACACCAAAATTTTGCTCCAATTATGATCTATGGTGATGATGGAGTGGAGTTGAATTGATTATGATGAAGATTTGGTGAAGAATTTGTGGGAATTGTGATGAAACTCTTATGAAAAGAATGAGAGATTTTGTGAAATTCTTGGTGCAAATGAGGCCAACCCTTGATCAATGCACATTTCATGAATATATAGACCCCAAATGAACATTCTAGATCCATCTTGCACATTCCCTTGTTTTCAAATTTTGATCCATTTTGATTATGTTTCTTAAATGATAAGCAACCATGGATAACTTCATTTTTTCCTTCTAAACTCAAAAAAGTGTGTGAACCATTGTTCTTAGAATTGTTTTTCCATTCAAAATCATATATTGGAAGTCTCCATTTGGACTTGTAAATCTCCCAAACCATTTTTCACTTTGAAATTATTCACTTTATAAGCCTTTTTAGTTCATATTTTGACCAATTATGTAACATCATGCTATGAGCTTCTCCAATAACTTGTGACCTTCTTTCTAGACTTAAAATCCCATTTGGAGCAAGTTTGATGTTGTAAGTTTTTCCATTTGAGGCCTCCTTGTATGAGTTTTGGGCATAGGTTAAAATGACCTGTAATTCACAAATGCCCAAAATACCCTTTGCTTGCCAAGACCATAAGTTGAGTTCTCCACATCATATGAAGGCATACCACACCATTCTAGAAGGCTAAGACAATGAGGACCAACTCTTATGTTGACCAAGAATTCATTTGAAATCTCCTTGAGGGGCAAAACTAGCTTGGAAGTCAAGTCACTTTCACAGACAAAAATTCAGACACCCCAGATGACCTATAACTTGTAAGGACCATAACTTGAGTTCTATAAATCTCCTTGAGGTCTTCCACCACTCAAATTAAAGGTCTTGAGATCCTCTACAAGTTTCATGTTGGCCAAGAAGCCATTTGAAGCTAGCATTTTGACTTATCTTGCTTGGAAATTTGACCTAAACTAGGGGATTTTACAGAGAAACCCTAATTTAGTAACTCCTCTTCTCCTTGATTTCTCTTGAATTCTCCTTGTCATATCTCCATATCCTTCTTCATATGTCAAATGTTGATCCCCACATCTCTCCAATAGACTTGAATGCCCTCTTAAGTCAGTCAATTGACCTAGGGTTGACCTAGGGTTGACCCAGATGAAACCCTAGTTGACTGTTTTCAACTGTAGCTCTTGTGCCTTTATCAATGACTTGTTTTCTTCTCCAAATGACTTTATAAGTCTCTCAAGATGTCTAGATGCCCTCCATGCTTTCATTTCACAGCTCATAACCCTCTTGTTAATCCTCAGATGCCCTCAGCTAGGAGATGGACTCAAGGCTTGATCTGCTGAACTCTTTGCTTTCAAATTCTTTTCTGATGACTTGCATATGATTGAATTGGGATAATAACCTCTTGATAGGCCTCTAGAGATGAACATAATGATTGGTCCCCTGTTGAATGACTTGTTATGCTTATGCTATGCAGATGGTTAGTCTATGTACATGACTCTATATGCAAATGCTAATGATAATGAAACATAAATCCAAGGAATAAGGTTGAGCAAATTTTAGGGTGCAACAGCTACGAACGTCTGATAGCCAAATTGGAAAGCGATATGTCCAACTCCACTTCGGAAGAACCAGAACTGGAAAAAGCCGTGGAAGCTGTCTATGCCCAAGCCAGCTTGCCTTGGTTTGCCGACATCGTTAATTACTTGGCCGCAGGCATGCTTTCACCGGACCTAACTTATCAACAAAAGAAGAAATTCTTCCACGACTTAAAGCATTACTACTGGGACGAACCTCTACTCTTCAAACGAGGCGCCGACAACTTATACTGTCGCTGTGTCCCAGAGGAAGAAATAGAAGACATCATTTCCCAATGCCATTCAGCACCTTATGGTGGTCATGCTAGTACTTCAAAGACGTGCGCTAAAATTCTACAATCTGGCCTATTTTGGCCCAACCTCTGGAAGGATGTCCATATCGCTGTACTAAAATGCGACCGGTGCCAACGCACTGGAAACATCTCACGACGCGATGAAATGCCTCAAAAAGGAATTTTAGAAGTAGAAATCTTTGACGTCTGGGGAATAGACTTCATGGGACCTTTCCCGTCTTCTTTTGGAAACAAATATATACTCGTCGCTGTCGATTATGTATCTAAATGGATAGAGGCCGTTGCCGCTCCAGCAAATGACACGCGAGTAGTCGTCAAACTCTTTAGAAACACAATCTTTCCTAGATTCGGTGTGCCCAGACTCGTCATTAGTGACGGTGGTTCGCACTTCATATCGCGAATCTTTGACAAACTCCTCTCCAAATACGGAGTCAAACACCGCGTAGCTACACCGTATCATCCACAAACTAGTGGACAAGTGGAGGTTTCAAACAGAGAAATAAAGCAAATTTTGGAAAAGACTGTCGCAACCTCCAGGAAAGATTGGTCATCAAAGCTAAACGAAGCTTTATGGGCTTATAAAACCGCCTTTAAGACACCAATAGGTACCACACCATTTAAACTAGTTTACGGAAGATCATGTCACCTGCCGGTAGAATTAGAGCATAAAGCCTTCTGGGCTATTAAGACACTAAACTTCAACTACACTGCGGCAGGAGAGAAACGAATCTTGAACCTTCATGAATTGGAAGAGCTCAGATTGGACGCATACGAGAATGCACGTATCTACAAAGAAAGAACCAAGAAATGACATGATAAACGTTCGATCCGGAAACAATTCAGTGTGGGAGACATCGTGCTCCTATTCAACTCCAAATTAAAACTTTTCCCTGGAAAATTAAAATCTAGATGGTCTGGACCCTTTGAGGTCACCAAAGTCCTTAAGAGTGGAGCTGTTGAAATCAGAAACCAGATCAATGCACCGTTTATAGTAAACAGACAGCGTTTGAAGCATTATAATCAAAATGAACACAACGACCACGTGAGCAATATGAAATTGCTCGAGCTTCCCGAATAGCTTATAGCCAAGCTATCGTCAGGCTTCGGACATTAAAGACAGCGCTGATTGGGAGGCAACCCAATTTTTCCCATTTTTCCCTTTTAAATTTATTAAAACTATGTTTTCCTTTTAACTTATAATTTCTATAAATTTTTATTTTCTTATTTTTCTACTATTTATTTTATTTTTCTTTCTTTTATCACCCTTTGCTTCTTAAAAATATGATCTAAGTGAATCTGCTTTTAACTTTTCCAGGATTTTAAAGTCGTTCTACTTTTCTCCCGTTTTTATCCGACTAACGAGTATAGCTAACATCGATGTTACGAATGTTGTATTTAGAGGACTAGCTCATAAGGTCAGATTTGAGGCACTGACTCAGAGAAGCTTTGCTTCGACTCTGTACTACGATAGACCCACCATGGACAAGCTAGGAATCCAGGATAGCATTCAGTATTTATTTAACTAATTAGGTTGGGAGCAAACTGCTCTAAAGACCCGATTTACTACCTACCGCGAACTGACGTTCGAATTCCTTAGCTCCTTAAGTTACTTACCCGAACATGGCTATGGATCCACTAAAGAGCTGATAACCTTTAGAATGTTTGGAATGGACCAAACACACAATCGTACATCGTTAGCTAACATCCTAGGCTTCCCTAGCGGACCTTTTGTGTTTACCACCACTGAAGAGGATATTGATCTCGAGTTAGAACAATTATGGGGTACCATCACCGGTAACTATCACCCTGAACCGAATGACATGCACAACAACGAGATACACAATCTAGCCCTCCGTTATTTCCATAGGATTTTAGCCCATACCCTCTTTGGGAAGGAGGAAAACATTACAATAGTCTCAAAGGAAGAGTTGTTCATCCTTCTCTGTGCTTCACAAGGCCGCCCTGTAAATGCTATCCCTTTTATGATGAGGGCATTTACACGCCTTAATCAGGAACCTCACTCACCCATTTTAATAGGAGGCTTAGTCACCATGATTGCCCACGAAATTGGCCTGCGGTATTACCTAAACAAAGCTATTTGTTTCGGTAACCTCAGATCAATGGACATCCAGTTCTGCTTCAACAAACGTATCTTAGGTACCTTAGGACCAGGAGCCTACGAATACCTCGTAGCTGATCAACCTGTCCATCTTTTCACATTGCCCAACCACGAGCTAACAAGTATCCACAATAATAACAATTGGCTTTATGAATTGGACGAGCCTATGGGACCCCCATCACCTCACTCCACACCCCAGGCTTACATGTATGACAGTGACCAAATATCAGAAGCACATGACTATTTGTACTACCAAGATTATGAGTCCAAAGTGGAGATAGATCCTGAGACCCTTCCTAACTACCATAACTTTCCTGACCCCACTCCTGAACAAGACACAGGCAAGTTGGACATTGTTCTGAGGACTATGGACGACCTCAAGCTGGAAGTAACCACTATAAAAGATGAATTAACGCAGCTTCACATGGATTTCATTACTTACATGGACGTAGTTAGCGACCAATTTAATGACGTTATTTAGTAGATCAACAACTTGAAGAAACCAAAGGAGTAATATTTTAGTTTTCTCTTTAATTTTAGTTTACTGCATTTCACATTGTTTCACATTATTTAATTTTGCAATTGTTTCTCTTTGGATATTGTATTACTTTAAACTCGTTTTTGATTCAATGTTATTTTAATTTCATTCTGGTATCTCCCTTAATTATGTTTCATGTTATTTTCTATTTTGTAATCAGTCTATCATACTGCAAAAGTATTCAAAATCACATATTCCACTGTTAAAACGCCCCACAAGCGAACTTCTGCATTTCTGTAGAATTTGCTGGTGTGACGGTCGTCACAATCCCCTGACGGTCGTCATGCATATTACGACCGTCACACACCCCTGACGGTCGTCACGCGAATAAAACCCCAATTCTGTCAAAACAGAGGTTACGCACCTCTCCACCTTCACTCTCCAAATTCCCCACTTTTCCACATTTAAACCCCACTAAAAACCTTCCGAATCCCCCATTAAACCTCTACCATTTCAACTTCCACTTCACTATTATATATTAACCTCTGCATTCCCATACCTCACCATCCTCAGAAACTTCCTATTCTCAACCTTTGCACTTCTCTCACGAAAATGGCCAGACAAAATCGTGCAAACCCCGACTTGAGCACTATCACTTTCCGAGAAGGCGAGGCTGGCGAAAGGCAACAGACCAACTACATAGCTTTCCATCAACGGTTGCTTCAGTCGACCCGGTATGCTCACCTAGAGTCTCTGACAGAACTAGGAATTCTGGACGGCGTAACTTGGATGTTACAGAGAGCCGGCATCTGGCATCTCTGCACCAATCCCCAACCCACCTACGAGCAACTCACACTGGAGTTTCTCAGTTCCTTCGCGTATGTAACTTCACCCGGCGATACCAATCAGCTTACCAGCGCCGCCTGCTTCCGCTTGTTCGGCACCGAATATCAAGTCCCCTAGGACCGCATCACCGTCATTCTACAGTTCCCTCACAGCGACGATGCTCATCACCGCCTATCCGATCAGTTCTACCAAGAAGCTTTACCTCTATGGAACCGACTGACCGGCACCACTCCAGAAAGTTGGGACACTCTGAACGCTACTCACATCCACAACCCAACAATCCGCTACTTTCATCGCGTGTTGAGCAACACCATATTCGCTCATGACAGTAACCACAAGGTCAACTCGAAGGAGTTGTTTTTCCTTCGTTGCGTGTTCGCTTCGGAACCTATTAACGCCGCCCCGTTCCTCTTGGCTCACATTCAAGCCAATTGCAACCGCGACTCAAAACCTTTCTATTTTGGCGGCATCATCACATTCATTGCCTTAGGCCTCGGCCTTGGCGACCGCCTCCAGACACTCCGCCAGATGCCCCCTGTCTTCCTAGACACCGACCACTGCCCGCCTCTCACCTAATCAGATCCCGCGCAGATGGGAAATATCATCCGGTAGTGCGAGGCCGCACTATCCAGAGTATCATCATGCCTTCACGCACCCGAATGCATCCGCAGGACAGAGCCAACTGGCTTTTCGATACCACTGCCCCTGCTGCCCCAACTCAGGATACTGACTAGGAGCCCAGGGATAAAGTTCAAGAGGAGTTAGACAGAGCCGACCAGCCTGAGCCATCACAAGCAAATGCTACCGAAGGCCCTTCCTCGCGGCGCCGCCGCCATCCTGCCACTGATGACATATCTGAGGCCCTCCTTCGCTGCATTGACCAGCAGAATCAGATGATGCTTATGATGGAACAGCAGAACCGACGGGCTGAAGAATTTGAAGCGTGGCAGAGAGAACAAACCAGTCACATGAGGCAAACTATGCAGCAGATCTAGGACGTCCATTCCGACCTAGCCGACAACATGGCCAACCTCACTGTGCGAGTCGATGGCCTCCACGATTACATCTTCCACACCGGAGCTTTGAACCTCGCGACACACGACGGCACAGCCAGAGGTAGAGGTAGAGATCGAGGAAGAGGAAGGGACTACTAGTATTTTTCATTTTTTTTTGTCTTTTTGTTTTTCTTTCCTTTGTATTTTTCCCTTCCGCATTCTTTCAAATCAGTGAGGACACTGATTGAGATAGTGTGGGAGCGGACCGTTATTTCCCTTTTCCCTATCATTTCCCATTTCCAATTGTACTTTTTCTTTCAAATTTTCAATTTAAAGCAAGTTTAATTTCGGCAAATAAGCTCTTATATATATATCCTTGTGTTACGTGAACTCCCCGCGCTTTATCTGACATATACAAAGAAACTTTTATCCTCTCCAAAGCATCACGTGACACGCCTAAACCTTACCAAGTTTGGAATTTCCAAGAAGAAAATTCTAACAAAGCTTCTACGCCTTGATACCTTAGACCTCTGGTTTATGCGAGTCAGTCTCACTACTTACTCGTACCAAAGCCTCAAGTTTCGACTCAAACGGAGCCCCCAGTAGTTTATACGAGCAATCAGCACCATCCTAAACACTTCTAAGCAAGAAACCGATGCAAATAAGTGTGTGATCTCTAGTATGAATTCAATAATCTTGAAAGAAAAGAAAAGCCATATAGCCTGAATATAGAGATATATCCCTTCTAAGTTAGGTGCTCCTCGCCCGAGCATTTAGCCCAACGGTACGAAACTCTTGCAGATTTATAGCAGAATGAGCATATGTGCAAAGAAACATCAAACTAGTAAAGAGATCATAGTCACCAACAGGTTTTCTTGCCATGAGCGTGTATGGACAACGGGCTTAATGTGACTGCGCCAGAGCGAAGCCGGGTAAAATTTGTTGCGAGAAACTTGAAGCCGAGCTGCAGTAACATGATTGGGACTGGCTTGCATAAAAGAGAGGCCTTCGAAGACTTACAATCCAGTGTCGTTGCCGTATACGCTTTGTTTCCATTGGACCCCCGGTTTTTCCTAACTTGGCGTCCGAGAAATCCTATCAAAGGAAGAGCGTGTCGCGTGCTTGCCAAACTTAAAATTTTTTCTACCTTTACTTGAGGACAAGCAAAGATTCAAGTTTAGGGGAGTTTGATAACGCGAAATCATATATATATAATGACGTACTTTTCTACTAATCAGCGACCGTTTTCACTCTGATTTCGGATATTTCCATATTATTTGTCCAGTATTTTGCAGGTATTCAAAGTCCACGCTCAAATGGAGCAAGATGAAGAAAACAAGCATTTACAGGTGAAAACCAGGTGAAAACCAGGCCAAAAACAGCAAAAACGAGTTCTGCTGATGTGACGACCGTCACAAGGGTGTGACGACCGTCATACGCGTTACGACCGTCACAAGTCTATGACGATCGTCATGGAATTAAAATGCAGATTTTCTACACGTGCTGTGAAGTGCTTGAAAATGCCAAAGAGGAGTGGACCACTAACTCCTATATTTTATGATATCAATCCCACTTCCTGAGGAAAGAAACCGTTGGAAATCCCATCTATAAAAGGAGGGAGCTGGTACCAGAAAAGGGGGGCCGCATTGAAGAGACGAAGTGCTGCCAATTTACTTTCAGAGCAATTTTCAGTTTCCCATTTTCTTATCGTTATTTTGTTTCCTTTCTCTTTCTTTCCTTGCAATTGTTGTTTTACTTTCCAAACTTTATTCTATACGAGTAATTGGCATAAAGACTAAATCCTGTCCTCATTTCAGAGGATTTCCCAAAAGCCAATCGAATTGCTTACAGGTTTTTATTTTAATCGTTAATTGATTTCCATTTCCCATTATAATGCATATTATTATTTTCTGCCATTATTTACACGTTGTTAATTTATATTCCATGTCCGGCTAAATCTTAAGAAATCGGTATGTAATAAGTAATCGGATGGGATTCGATAATTAACCGGTGTTTACTTTCCTTTTCAAAACTTATTTATGGCTTCAGTTTTTAAATCGATTTTTCTAAAATAAATGTTCGTTGCGACAGCGAGGACTTATTTAAAAGCAGTTTTGCCACGACAGTGGGAAATTCATAAAGGTACGAACCAACAAGCGACAGCTGAGGTTAAGTCCAGATAGTAAAAAAAACTAAGCATTCATTTTAAAAACAGCGACAGCGCTTTAAAAGGAATTATAACTTAATGGTTTTCAAAAAGTAATTTTAACCCCGAACGGGATAGCGACAACGTACGTTCCGCCTTAGAGTTGCGACTAGCGTCAACAACCATCGTGAGACAAAGGTCTTTAAACCGTCATTTTCTTCTTAAACTATTTTTGAAAACATAAAGACACCGGTGACCTGTAGAATCCCTGAAGAACTAACATATTACATACCAATTCAAGCATTCATACCTTAATTAACGCTTTAGCTCCCTTACAATTTACGCACTTATTTTGCTTTTATTCCCCCAAAAACATTACCAACCTATCTAAACACAGTAACACCCGAAAATACTAGTTTGATTACGAGTCCCTGTGGGATCGATATCTATTATTACTACACGATAGACTGTGCACTTGCAGTTAATTGAGTTAGACATAGAAAGTCGCGATCATACACACACACACACACACACACACACACACACACACACACACACACACATATATATATATAAATAACAGTTAAGACACACAAGAACTTGATATATATATATATATATATATATATATATATATATATATATATATATATATATATATATATATATATATATATATATATATATATAAATAACAGTTAAGACACACAAGAACTTGAAAAAAAAATATGAACAAGAACAAGAACAATTTTTAATAACAAGACTGATTAATACAAGATGTTTAACAATTACAAGGCATATATTTGCAGAAATCAAACATCAGAAACTCTCAAAGATAACTTCAAGCTTTTCTCTCTAGATGTTAGAAGAATCATCCTTTGAACTTATGATAACTCCCTGTTGGATCAGCAGTTCTGAAAGAACTCGTCCATAAGGAATGAAAAATGTCTTTCCCTTAAGAAAAGATGAAATAGTCTCCTTCATATAATCAAACCTAACTTGAGGAAGATCAATCTGCAAGTCTGAATTGAGAAAAAGTAGTAAATCTTTTTCAATAGGATCCACAAGGTCCAGATCTTTGTCCTTAGGTAGCAAGTTTGAATTAAGAACTTGATTTCGGATGATTGCATTAGGTTAAAGATTTGAGACCCGAGAGATGTTTGATGAATCCACAAAAGTGCGCCAAGTAGAAAGATAATATTCCCAAACAAGAGTGCTTAGAATTTCTCCAATCTCCTCACATTTGATTACATTAGCAATCGTCTTAGAGGTAACTGTTATGGAAACACCAAAAACCTTGGAAAGAATAGCACACTTAGAACTTAGCTCAACAATGAAAGCATTAATCCAAAACTCTTTAGCAAGACTTGGATAAGTGAAACCACAAAGCATATCAAAGTATCCATTCTAACCTTGTTCAGAAACAGTATTTAGAAAGTTAAACCAAGCTTAAGCAGCTCATCAAAATCCATAAACTTTTCATTGATGACAACTAGTTGATTCAAAAGAGAATTGACTAGAGAATTCATCTCAAGTTTGGTTTGAACAACACAGAAGAAAACAATAAAAAAAGAAACTGAACAAGACTCTAAAGAAATAAGAATCTTTTCATAAGAACAGAAAGAAGACACAAAATGATGTTTCAAAAAAATAGTGGATAAAGACAATATAAACATATAAAAGAAAACATCATTACCCTAAGGTTCTTACCCATCGGATTTCTTGCATCCACCAGATGATAATCAACTTTATGGAGTTTTAAGTAAATAGGGTTGTTTTAAAAATATTTTTACTTAAACTGCTTTATCAAAAGTAAAGATTCCTTTTCAGAATCTCAGAGACTAACAATTTTCAGAAGTTATGTGTCATCAGAGTCTAGTAGGATTAGACTTCGAGTGAGACATCTTCTATTAGTCATCAGTCCTTGATATTCTATTAAGAACCAAGCCTTTTCTCTTAGATATAAAGTCATGCTTAATTAATGAATATTTAATTTGTTTTTTTATAACTAACTAGTAGCAGTATCATCATAAAAGGTGAAGGTACTTATTCCATAAATATGATCACTATCTAATTAATGACATATTCAGTATAAACTAATACAACATAGTTTATTTTTAAAGATCTTTGAAGATTTTTAAAAGAATTTCTCTAGAGATCTAACAAATACTTTGTATTTACTCATACATAAATATTTCATTGAGCTAAGAAGTTTGCAAGGAAAGAACAAAACATACATTTTTTTTGTTTTTCTTGGTCATGTTCCAAATCAGTATTCAGACTTGACCATGGAATCTGAATACTATCTTGAGTGGATTCTGATTCATTGACTTTTAAACCAATGATTGCACTTTCTTCACCAAAATCCATGCTTTTAGCTATTGAGTTTGTGATATAAGCTCTTCTTCCATCAAATGTTGTAAACAACCTTTGATTAAGTACCATGGAAGATGCATTGCTCCTTTCTTCTATGATATCTGTAGTAAATACAAATTTGAATTTTGGTACTCATATTTCTATGAGTCTAGAAATGTTAGTCTTGACAGGCTTTCTTTTGCTTTATGCCTCAACCTGATAGCAGTACCATGATTCTTTCTAAAGTATGAGTCTAGGATGAGTAATGGCATTAACAAAATATTATTCTTAGTAGAGTCTTTGATTTCATTGTCTTGGATTAAATCTTTTGACTTTGAAATTAGATAAGCATAGATTCAAATAGTGTTTGCTATCAGACATTGGCATAAAACAAGTATACATCACTGTTATAGTATTGCCAGAACCAGAAGAAGGAATGCAAGGTTTCTTATAGAATTATCCTTTAACATATATTTTATGATAGCCTTCAATTTCAAAAGAGCAATGAAGTCACTTAAGATATCATCTTAAGATGTAGTCTCCTTATTATCAATATTGAAAAAAGATAGATTGAAGTTGTCTCTTTCTCTTCAATAATTGACTTTTATTCCTGGATTCGGATTAGTTCTTCAAAAGAAGTAATGGCCAGTAATGCTTGATTACATTCTTCATCATATTCTAAATCCTAAACTATGCCATCTTCATTAGAATAGACTTTTAAGATCTCTGACATTATTCTTTTTGGATTTTTCTGGTAGTATTTCTCCTTGTTCTTAAGATTTTGGAAATCAATTGAAATAAGATTATTTCAGAAGCTTCTAAAGTTACTCTTCTATAAACAAATATCACATTCCATTCAGCCAGTTGAAAGAGTCTTTTGATAGGGAAGGTCAATTCCTCATCATCAAACATTCCAAAGGAATTTTCTTCAACAGGGTTAAGGAAGGGTTATCTGTTTGATAGCTTTTCATCATCTAATTCAATTTTTTTCTTTGAAGAATGCTATCAAAAACTTCAAGACTCAGTCTACTCAAACTTTTGACTTCTTGAGTAGATGTGACTTTTTGGTTTAACACTAGCAAACAAACTTCTTAGAATTTGCTTGAAAAATTAGATGAAGTGTAGCTTAATATGCTTCTACCTGATTCCCTTCAAATAAGAACACAAGGATTTAAAGGTAGTCTTGAGCACTAGACATATCAATGAGGTTGATATACTTAGAATGAGATAAAGCACCTACCAGAATGCAAATAACTCTAAAGATATTTTCAATAAGCTTTTTCTGAGATGGTGTGAGAGACTTTCGAACTTTGAACATCCATACACCATAAACTTCTATAGTAATACATTTCTCAAGGATATTCTATATACCTTCATTAAAACTCTTTATTAAGACCAATAAATTAACAATATATCTTTCTTTTTCCATCATTTAAATTAAGCAGAGTTACTCCTTGAATATGGTAGGATTAACAGTGTAATATTTTTCATGTGGTACTTAACTCCTTCTTGAAGGAAAGCATTTAACAGTCATATTTTTCTCATTGGATCATCATCTGTATCACTATTAAGCGTTATGGATAGGCCATGCTCTGATACCAACTGAAGGTGAGAAAAATACACAAGAAGGGGGGTTGAATTGTGCTTTTCGTTTCTTAACTTTACCTCTGATCAGAGTTCAAAATCTAAATTGATTTTCAAATTCTAATTAATACATTACAGCGGAATGTTAACAGAAGCAAATAAAAGATAAAGAACACACATATTTATCCTGGTTCCTCTCAATTAGAGTAGTTTAGTACCCTTGCAACACAAGCGATTTTTCACTATAATAAAATCATGATTACAATTTCTTATGCACTTAAGCATAAGACTTTTCTTTGCTCAAACCCTCAGCTCGAGACTTCTTGCTTAAACCCCTTAGGTCCAAGAATTATGCTTAGATTCCACGAATCCAAGGCTTCCTTGCTCAATCCCCTCAGGCCCAAGACTTTCAGCTTAAACCCCTTAAGTTCAAGACTTCCTGCTTAGGTTCCACGAACCCAAAAATTATTGCTTAAGCCCCTCATGCCCAAGACTTCCTTTCTTAAATTCCACGAACTTAAGACTTTCTTGCTCAGGTTCCATGAACCCATGACTTCTGCTCATACTCTCAAGTACAAGACTTATGCTCAGACTTACAGTCTAAGACTTTCTGCTCAATCAATAACTGATCAAGACTTTCAATGCTCTAGCACATAGCAGGAGACTTACTTGGCTCAAGCTTCTTAGCAAAAGACTTTGATGCTCAAGTACATAGCAAGAGACTTTGATGCTCAAGCACATAGCAAGAAACTTTGATGCTCAAGCACATAACAAGACACTTTATCTAAACTACTAAATAATATGTTTAGCAGAATAGAGAACAAGGTGTACTTGATACAAGATCAGAGGTACAGGGTAGTCACCATAACAAAGACCTTAAGCACTTAAGATTTCTAAGATATTAAATGTTTAAGAAATCTTAAGGCTTTTACAATTTACAACGTATAACAGAATTTCGGCATACTCAATTGTGTTGCTTATTGCTGATCTTGTTATTCCTCCATCCAGATAGAAGTATAAAACACTCATATCCTTCTTGGCTTTCCTTCTCTATTTTCTCCTTGTTCTTTGTTGAAGATTTAGTTTGAATCTTCAGCAGCTTATATAACAGTTGTAAAAGACTAGCCGTTGGAAGAGATAACTTGAACAAATGTCTTTGTTTTTCCATAGTACAAAAGACGTTGAAGAGAGATACACCAAAAGATCTTAATCCATTGTGTAACATGTTTAACCATTATGTCTTCCATGTAATCTTGTACTATAGATCCATTGAGAGTAGATATCCATAAAGCATGTCAACTCTTCTTGAGCCTTGTGAACATAAACTTTAGCTAACAAACTGATTTGACAATGTAGCTTGCTTTCTGCAGTACGGATAACTTAGCCTTTATTACTAACTTTGAATGTTCACCATAAGCTGATACATTGACTTAGTGTAGAGATAATATGTTGCTCTTCTGATGCTAAGGCCTTCAACTTCAGAGTATACATCAGACATCATTAGAGAGTGTTCTTCAGATTCTGATCCATCAGAAGCTAGTAACTTAGCTCCTCTCAAATGCGTCCTTATATCAGATTCTGAATGCATTCTTTTTAAGCTTTATAACCTGCATACTTGGAACACACATTAGTTAACACCATTATTCTTTCAATAATTTGTTGTCATCAAAACCCAAAGGATAAATGTCATGAGCAAATCTTGTTCTAACACCGTGTTTCTCTATTTAACATTAGTGCATTGCAAGGCTGCATAATAGAATAAGCTTCAATTATTCATTTGGTCTCTCATTAACTATCATTATGTGTGTGATCTTGTAGGTTCTAGTGATGATGAAAATTATACTAAATCACACATTTAATATAACAAACAATGAATGGTATCTAGAAAGACATCACTACTACCCAAGTCACAAAAATGTTAACGAACCCTTTCTGTGATAATGCTTATGTGTATCTTTACCCTTTTTCCCCCATCTCTATATTAAACACAAGGCATAAACTATATCACCCTTGTCCAATTCAATATTAGGCCCTTAGACCTTTATCCTGTATAACAGGATGGATAAATTCCATCTATGTCACTCATGTCCTTCAACATGATTTATGAAGTACCCATCAACCATCATTATAGTCATCGTGTTATGGAAAATGTTTGAATGAAAATAAAGTACTCGACTCCACATCTAGGATCTATAGTGCTTTTAGGTCGAAGGGTGATATACACCATTAACACATTGAGAATAACTTATGACAAATGCATAACATTCTCTGTAGTATTCTTATAGCGGGTCAATCTGATATAAATATTACTCATAATTTTTATACCTATGTAAAGACTTGATAAGTCTTTATCCATGATCCGTTAGATGTGTTTATTAGTTTACCTACATAATAATCTTCACAACAAAGTTTGACTATAATTACTTTAAGAATAACATCTTTATGTTTAATAGGGTCTCACGATTAAGTCGCTCTTAATGTTTCATCAAATGGACTAGCTATTATACAGACTTTATTACTTTTAAAAAGTAATCATAATAAAGAAATGCATTATTATTATTATTATTATTATTATTATTATTATTAATCAATAATTCAATACAAGTGACAAGTTCTAATAAAACTACTTTCCTCTAGGGCTTACACCAACAACACAAACATTGGTTTGAAGCTTTTGGTCAAACTTTTAGAGTCATTCTTCGCTTTTATGATGAAAAGAATTTGAACACTCCATTTGATGAGAAAGTTATGATATGTGTGTGTGTGTGTGTGTGTGTGTGTGTGTGTGTGTGTGTGTGTGTGTGTGTGTGTGTGTGTGATGGGGGGGATTTCATACAAATAATGCATCTTATACCTAAAGAAAAAAGGCAGAAAGTGCACGCTACCATTAATTCATCATATTTATGAAATTTCTTTAAAGTTCTCACATTGGTTATTGATCAGTGGGTTTTAGTTGTGTATTTCAAACTGGATATGTTGTTTGTTTTTCTATGTTTTGCCCGTTTTCGAGTCTTTTGTTCATGTTTTAATCATTATTTTCAATCGTCTTTGAGAAAGTCTTACTTTGAGGTTTGTATCATTTTATGCCACTGGTGCATGTGATTTGGTTGTTTTTTTAGTGTGTTTTCAGCAGGAAGTGATGATCCAATATTCGTGCCGTTTCGGGGACAAAGACCGTTGAAGAAGTGAAAATCAGAGGCCTGACACGAATGCCCGTGTCAGGAGGGTCATTATGGAGGGACACGACCAATACTTGAAGAGGAAAATGGGAGAACAGAAGTGCAACACGGGTGCCCGTGTCACACAACACGGCCCGTGTTGCAGCCCTTGAAGAAGAGGAACTCGCCCCATTGAGCAGCAGCCTAACACGGCCACCCGTGTCCCATGACACGGACCGTGTCAGGGCCACTGATAGTGAATTTGTTTTTTTTCCTGTTTTTATGTTGGCTGAGCTGTCTCGAAAGGCATTTTAGGCATTTCTTGATGTAATTTGAATTTGGATATATTAGCCGCTTTTTGGCAAAGACTGGTTACTTTGGAATTTTGGGATCGAGTTTTTACACGGAAGAAGGATATTTCTGGAGAACAAGGATCAATAAAAAGCAGAAGCAATTGATGATCCAAGAAGATCAATTCCTATTGTAATGACTTTCTCTCTTTTATTTTTAAGTGTATTTGTTTTGATTAAGAACATGAGTGGCTAAACCCCCATTTGTTAGGGGGTGATCCTAAATTGCAATGTATTGACCTTTGTTGGGATTATTCTATGAGATTTACATTGTTCATCTTATATCTTTTGTTTTGCAACGATATTAATGCGAATTCGTATTGGAAAATAGAATTTGAGTAACGATTAGGTTTCAGTCTGGAAAGTCAACCTAATGCTTTTGCAAAATAATAGTACGGTTGATATTGCCTATGAATGGGGATATCCCGTAACAACGTGTTTCTTGTGTCAGAACTATTGCTTGATAATTTTTCTGTGCAACTAAGGAATTAGTGCGTAGGAAAAGTATCAAAGGGTTTTTCATTAAGGAATTAAGAAAAACTGATTTTGAAATTTGACTTATTAAGGTTGGAAACGAATATCTCACAAATGACTCTTGAAAGGTCTTTACTAGCAATTTATCCACTTCCCTAGCATCGTTCTTATTTTTACTCTAAACTGTTGTTATTTTACTTGTTCTTATAATCTATTACCAAACAACCCCAAGGTATTTTTGTTCCTTTGAATACTAAAACCATTGTTGATTACTACGCAGTCCTCGAAATCGATACTCGAGACTTTTCCCTTATTACTACATCGATAAAAATAGTACACTTGCTATTTTACCGATCAGTTATGAATATCAAGTTTCTAAACAATTATTCAAATTCAAATAACAAGAAAATAAGTCATTTTTCTATTTGGGTTTTAGGCATTGGTGATAATTCGATTAGAGATTGCAATGACATGAATATCACGCTTGATATCCCGCATGACTTGCTTATTCGAACTTTAATCAATTCTTTTACATTTATTGTTAATAGCATATATTATTAGCCTGTGAATTCTACCTGGTGAAAAGTCAACAAAAAATTGTAATAGCTATGTTGAAAATGCTAAGTGTTAAGAACTTTAACCAAAAGCTTTGACATATTAACTATGTCGACTAAGTTGTTCGACTAACTTGTCAAATGAGTCAATGCAAGAATAGTTTGAAGGAGTCTTAAGAACAAATCCACAAGATTAAGATCACTACCTTTTCAAAACATGTTCAAAATTTCAAGAGGTTTTACAAGTCACACCTTCGACTAGTGTTGAAGTTGGAAAATCTACTAGGTGTTGGAGACTTAGGATATTCTTAAGTCTAAAAACTATGTGATATGAAGATGTCTTAGAATTATGAGAGTTGATCAAAGACTCTCGACTAAGGAAGTTAAGAGGGTCAGAGCGGTTATCAACAGAGTTATTAGCGTAGTGGTTGGTTTTCAATAGTTTTATCTTGGAAGACGCGTGGAAGCAAGTTAGAACAAAGTTGCCTAAGTAGTGGGAAACGTGTTAGATCCTTAGGATCCATCAGTTATCGACAATTACTATTTTATTAGTATATAATTCAATCTTAGTGTATGAGATAAAGGTCGCAAAATTCACATTAATTCTCTAAAGGATTGAAGTATCCAACTTATCGAGCCAAATAGTTTGTGAGAAATGTGAGTATGTATCCATGTGAGATATTGGATGGAACTCTAGTTAGCATGCCGTCGAAGTTTTCTCACATGCTATTGCCGAAGGCCTACATGTTGTAGTCGAATTTTGTTATAGTATGTAGTTTTCAAATTGGGCCTTGTGTTAAGGATCCAATTCCTTAAGTTAGTTTGTACCCTAAGTTAGCTTGTAATGGATAATTGTTAAAAAACTCATTAGTTTAGTATGTTAGGTTTTATTATAATAACATACTAGTCTCTCATCTTATGTTTGGTGTGACAAAACCTAATAAGGGTGAGAAGATTATTTGTTATTCTTGACTACTTGTAATCTGTTTTATAGAGAAAGTAAAAAATAGCAGTTATAATCAAATCCTTGTTGTTCTCCTTGTTTTTTCTTAACCCTAACCCTTGTGTGTTTCTTGATCATAAAGAAACCGAGTATATTTTATTTTAAGGCATCCTAATTCACAACAAATTGGTGCGGTGAGCATGGAAAAGTCCAAGTGCTAAAGGTTCCGACAGATTATAATGTTGCTGATATGATCACTAAGACGTTGCCCAGTTGCAAGTTTTTCCACTGTATGCAGTTGATAAAGCTGCATGAAGAAAGCTAGTTTGTTTCTTGATGGTAGATTTAGATCCAAGGTAGAGGTTTGTGAGATATTCGATCGAACTCTAGTTACCATGTCGTCGAAGTTTGCTCACATGTGGTAGTCGAATTGTGTTCTAGTATGTAGTTGTTGAATTGAGCCTTGTGTTAAGGATCCAATTGTTTAAGATAGCTTGTACCCTAAGTTAGCTTGTAATGGGTAATTGTTAAAAAGCCTACTAGTTTAGTATGTTAGATTTTATTATAAATAACATACTAGTCTCTCATTTTATGTATTGGTGTGACAAAACCTAATAAGGGTGAGAGGGTTATTTGTTATTCTTGAGTACTTGTAATATGTTTTATAGAGAAAGTAAAGAATAACAATTATAACCAATTCTTGTTGTTTTCCCTATTTTTCCTTAACTCTAACCCTTGTGTTTTTCTTGATCATAAAGAAACCGGGTATATTTTGTTTTAAGACATCCTAATTCACAACAATCCATTCTTTTAACTTTTTGCAAATCTTGTATTCAAAGCATTTACGATTAATGTCATTTACTTTGCTCATTTCTTATTATCTTTATCCAAAGTTTATTATTTGCATCCAGTTGCTTATAATTTAAACATTTAAACCCAGATAACCCACACTTTCTGTTGTATATTTTCTTTGCACAAATTGTCTTTGAGACTTTTTAAGTTAATCTCTTAAGTTAACTAAACTCGTGAATGTTTACCAAATTTACGAGTAAACATATCTCCAAATATTTTAGATGATATTCGTGATATATCTTTGTTTCAAAATATGACTATATCAATTCCAAAGAATTCCATTATTGATATGATTAATGATTATATATTGAACTTTTTTCTAAAGAAGAACAAATACCAGAGAAAAAAAACTCTAGCAAGTAAAAAATGAGTCATACGATCCAGAGTCACATTTATATATGATTGATAATTAAAACCTCCATCAATAAACACAATATTATATGGTGTGTGAGGGGCCGTTGAATGAATTCTAATGATTGAGATGATCACAATGCTCGGTGTGGTGCCTTATACAGAGAGTACACTTGTTCGTTAACGAAAATTTGGATCGAGGCTTCACATTAAGTCAGTCTTATTAGACCGATCCAGACTAATTTCTATTGAGGCTAGCAACAATCACACATGGATTGTGTTATGCTATAGTAAAAGATAGAACCATCGAGAAGCGGGTAAATCTTTAAGTCCTTTAGAGTGTGTTTGGATGATGCATTTTAATGAGAAAAAATAATTTTTTTGAGGGAATTTAAAATGATTTGACCAAAATCTATTGTTTGGGTAAAAGTATTGAGAATTCTTAAAATGATGTAAATTTATGAAATATTTTATTAATGTTAAATTTAAAGACTTTCAAATGACATCAAAAAGTGAATAATTTGAAATTACTCATTCACTATATATAATACAAATGTCATATTATTTATTATTAATTTTTTAAAATTTTTAATTTCGTCCTCATATTTTATAAAGATTTCAAATTCATCCCTAAAATTAAAAAAAAATACAAATAAGTCTCTTATAATTTTTCAAAATTTACAAACGAGTCCCTTCAAAATTTACAAATTAGTCCCTATTTTTTCATATTTTAAATTTGGCCTAAAAATTTATAAAAATAACCCCAAATATTTAACAACAAACTATTTTAATTGTCCATCCAAACAAAAAATTTAAAAATAAATAAATTTCAATTAAATCATTTAAATTACTTAAAATTTTGAATTTCTTAAAACTTCTTAATTATTTCTT
The DNA here is from genome assembly GCA_963859935.3 of Lathyrus sativus. Taxonomy (NCBI): domain Eukaryota; kingdom Viridiplantae; phylum Streptophyta; class Magnoliopsida; order Fabales; family Fabaceae; genus Lathyrus; species Lathyrus sativus. Next base: position 519,522,020 of record OZ012738.1, read on the forward strand.
CCAAATCCACTCAGTATGTGAATTGTAGTCCTTGTAACATGTTAGTGTGAGTGACTGAGCTACCTGTAGGCCTATGTTCCCACTAGGATTGAAAATCTATTCTGACATACACATACCAGATAGTATTGATAACAATGATAATGTATAATTGCATTAGATAGTTATTTTATTTTAAGATATACTACAAAATAATCTATTAAATAATAAATAAATAAAATTTTTAATGTGCTAGTTATTTTTATATTATTTTTATAAAAGTATATTTTGGGAATTAAATAAAAATTAATGATGTATGAATTATCAATTTATTTGTGAAAACAAAATATGTTATATACTTATAAATAAAAAATAAAAAAATTGATATCTTATAATTTATAGTTGAAGATGAATGACTGATAATTGATAAATTAATTAAAGTATTTGATAAAAATTAATTTGATAAAATTAACAAGCAATTAGTTGATAAGTATAAAATAGTCAACTAGCTTATAAACATAAAATGACAAAATTATTTGATATTTTTTGCATTTAATATATAATTGTCTTATTTTAAATTTAAGTGAATTATAAAGGATAAAACTGAATTTTAATTAAAATAATAAAAATAAAAAAATTATAAATTATAAATTATAAACTATAAGCTAAATATCTATTTAAAATAACATATAAAAAATAAATTATATATTTATAAAATAAACTATAACCTCATAATAATAAAAAGACAATTATCAAAAAAATATTTTCTTTCCGTCATATAAATATATAAATTATAGACTTGAAAATATATCATGTCAAATATAATCTAATAATTTTAAAATATTAAAAGTTATAAAATCTCTGTCTCTAAGATAAATTTTGTTCCCACAGTTCAGTTTCCCATTTTATATTTTTAATAGAAAAGAAGGACTAAGTTGCAATTAAATAAAAAATAATATTAATTTGTGTCTTTGGGGCAGATGTTAAAGAAACCACTTTTAGTAAAATGAATGATCACCTCTATAATTTATTTGGAGAAAGACAGAGAGACTTTTGAAAGTGAAGTTGACTATAGGCCGTTATCATTTTCTAGTTTCGAAAAGTTAGTGGTAGTTACCATATCCACTTAACTATTTTTAATTCATTCAATTCCACCAATCAACTCACTATTACTTCTTCACTCATTTCAGATTCAGACTCAGACTAATACTCACACACAACACACTCTCTCTAACATGGATGGTCTCATCAAGGGCTTGATCGACGTAGCTCTCGGCGGCAACGACGATCGCGATCAAGACAACGACGACGATCGCCAATCACGAGACGAACGATCCAGATCTTCATGGGCGGAGGTCGTTTCCGGAGATCAGGATTCCGATCACCGTCCTCACACTCAGGTTGGTTAATTCGCAATTCCGATCCGTTATCGATCTAGTTTTACTACTACAACTACGTCATTATGATTTGAATTCATCGTTTTTTCAGGCGAAGCAGGAGGAGTGGAAATCCGAAGGTTCTAGAATCTCCAATAGACCGAACAACTACAAGGTTCTTTTCTCTCACATTTTCGATTCATTCATATCTATTTTCATTCTCAATTCAATCAAAATATTTAATCTTTATCATTAATTATTATTATTACTACAGAAGGAGGAAGTAGAATCATGGCAAAACGATAGTAACCGTCAAAGGCCTAATAAGGTGAATTATTATTCAATTTTCAATTGAGCCACTGTCACTAAGGTTTTAAATAATAGTCGCTGCGCTCGCGTAAAGACTTTTGCGATTTCAGTCCGTATAGGTGTTGCGACATTTCAGTCAGTATAGGTGTTGCGATGCTGATTGTTGTCGTTGCGGAATGAATTGACGACAATTTGTTCTTTATTAGAAAAACAATGAATGATGTATCGGCATCGGCACCTTCTGATCTGATACTGTTTTGTTGCGGCCGTTAACCGATCGTTTTTTAAAACCTTGACTGTCACTGTGAGATTGGTTCCCAGGATTAGTCTGTACTTAGGTCGAATACCGAGTTTTCAAACAAATAAGTAAATGTATTGTTGAAACGCTGTTTATTACTGCATTATTCTTCAGGAACAGGAGTGGGAATCGGAAACATTCAATTCTTCCAACCGACCGAACAAGGTTCTTAATTTTAGTTTAACAGATAGCAAATTTTACAGCTTTAAATTTCTTTTAGGCTGCATCTCTGTTTTGTTTTCAAGTTTTTGAATTATGTATTCAAGAGATTACCACTTAGTGTGTGTTCGGGTGTTTGATTAACTTTAACAAATGTTACTTTGAATTATATTTTGTAAAACTTTTGTCCATATTGTATTTAAAGGGATTTAATCCATGTTTGGATGTATCTACTCTAAAAACAATCTAAAACTTAATGTTAAACTTTTAGCTTTGGCAAAAACTACTTTTTATCACTTTTAGTTTAATAAAAAATTGGAAATAAAATCAGATTTTGTTCGATCATGGCGACCCAATTGCTCTACCATCATAGTAACAGATCTATCATAATGAAACTTTACAGTTTGTTGTATGTTGTTAATTGGAATTGTTGTGGCGTTTATATAGAGTTAGGATCCTATCCATTTATGGTTGGCTGGTTCATGCTCTCATTTTGACACTTGGGCCGTTTCAAATTTCTCTCTAATGCATAATTTATAAGATTGTCTGTGGAGAGAATCTTATGAAGAAATAAATATTTATATACAAGATAAATGTTCCACTGAACTGGGTATTTGAAAATTAGGTTTCACTAGTGCACGACAATGTTATCAAATATGCATTGACCAATCTATTTTTCATCTTTTAATGAGAAGAAGTATGTAATGTGTAGATTTTCTATTGAAAATTAACTATTTTGGTGAAATTCAATTTTTAATTTTGCAGTCAGATGAAGATAAAAATGATGGATGGCAGACTGTGGGCAAACCTTCAAGACAGAGACACAAGGTTTGTATATATATTGAGTGTTGTGTGTAAATGTAAACAGTTTTATATTATGTTAATACTGCTGTTACAAGTGTATGTTGTGCAAAATTTACTTATGTTTGCTTCATTGTGGAATGTGTTCTGTAATCAGTTCTCATCTTTTTATGCTGCATCACATTCTGAATCTGAGTGATGGATTTTACCAACTTGATGTAGGTTCCAAAGGATAACTGGAACAGCTATAAACTTCCTTCTGATGAGCAACAATACTCCAATGAAGTTGAGGTTGGTGCCAGAGTAGAGCCCTCAGAAGATGAACTCGTTGATCTATCAAGAGCTTGTGAAAAACTCTGGGAACTGGATTTAAATCGTTTGGTACCTGGCAAAGACTATGAAATTGACTGCGGTGATGGGAAAAAAGTTTACCAAAAGGATGATATGGCGCAGGGGAGCTTGTTTACATGGGTTAGTGATGATGTGTTCCGAAAGCCTACTTATGCTCGATTTCTTTCACTGTTAGATAATTACAATCCACATCAAGGATCTAAGGAGGTTGTCACATCTGAAGAGAAACAAGAGCAAGCTTCTTTCATAGAAGAAATTAGTAGAACAGCACCGATAAAGTATCTTCACAAGTTTCTTGCATCCAAAGGAATCACATCAGGGAGTTCCCAAGATTTCAAAAGACTGTTGACCAGTTTGTGGTTTGATCTTTATAGCCGATGTGGAACTTCTGGTTCCTCTTCCGCTTTTGAGCATGTTTTTGTTGGAGAAATCAAACAAAGCAGTGAAGTTTCTGGATTTCATAACTGGCTGCAGGTATGATCTCTTATTTTTCTGTATTCCAATATCTATGAGCTATTCAAACTCATACCAAAAATATAGATGTGTTAACTGGGGAGTCGGTGTTCTTTTCAACCATGCTCCATCAGACATCAGTACCATTTTGCATTGGATTGGATCTATTTGTACCGCCTATTGGATTAGTATCCACAGGAACCTACCTCTCTGTAGCATAGGATCGAAGTTGATACTTGTGATGATAAATTTTTAACTCATCTATTGATATATATTGGCAGTTTTACCATGAAGAAGCAAATGGAAGAGTTGATTATCAAGGCTATATTTTTCCCCGTCGACGGGGTGAAACTGTGAGTGATCATTACATTTTTGTGTACTAAATAAATATAAGAAAGTAATATACTTCAGTACGAGATAAACATCAGATCAAGTTTAAAGTATTTCAACAACAAATTTATTTTCCTATAACATCTAGAGCCTTTGAAAATTTTCAATCATAAACCTATTTCAATACAGGTAACTCTTTTTGGTAGTTCTTGTATGTTTTTTGCTGGTAAGCATTTGTTATATATTTTGAGCTGTACTGTAGCCACATTATTTTTAATGTTGCTTGCTATATAACTTGCAGCCTGACTCTGAAACTCAGCTTCTGACAATTCAATTTGAATGGAATGGTGTTCTAAAATCTGTATCAAGTACTTTTGTTGGAGTGAGCCCTGAATTTGAAATCGCTTTGTATACCCTGTGTTTCTTCGCTGGTCAGGAAGATAACCACATTCAGCTTGGTCCATATGCTGTTAACATCAAGTGCTATCATTTAGGCAATCAAATTGGATCTGTTTTCCCCATTGCAGATTCATGAATGTTCAGTCGCAAGCAATGATAGTAGTGTTTCCCCGTTGAAATCATATCTTATGCATATTTGGTGTACCTTGTAGTCATGGTAAAACAGTATTGAGGGGAGTATACATCTGATACCTTTTTATTTTTTATCTTCGATAGTTTGCGACTTTTTGGTAATTCATAACCACAACTCATTTATGTTATTGTGTATTATTGTTAAATATCTTTGAGTTTGCTGGCTTCAGCAATCTTAGTGCAAAGATAAATATATACAGCTATTTGAAAAGTGTTCTATTTCTCAAATGTCGAGTTCATCATGCACATAGTTGCTAAATTCATTCATATTAGTTTAGTTGGTATAATGTAAGGCTTTGAATTTGTGTTTTATGGTTCAAATTGAAGCCATATCATAATTCTGTTGCTAATAAAATCGTCTAGATATAAAGCTAAATAAGTCATTGTCTTGTGCGATCTTAAGCATGAGTATGTGGTTTCAAGGTGTTTTTTATTCAAAAATGGGTTGCAAGTATCGTTAATAAAAATGGGTGCAAAAGTAAAATGTGCAAAAAAATAAAAATAATAGAGACAAAATTGTACATGAGTAGAAATTAAATGGTTGGAGGAGTAGGTGAACTTGAATTTAAAGAAAGCTTTTAAAATGTCTTGAAACAAACTACATAACGTTAAAAAAAATTGAGTATTGGACCACTAATTCTTTCCTTAACAAGGGCCTCACTTCCTTTTACCATTATCAATGATTATCAATGAATACTGATTTGCTGATTATGACTAATAAAAACACTCAAACAATGCTAATCACGTAAGTCAATCAGAAATTTATAACTCTAAATATGGCCAAAATAAGACAGATGAACCAACATATAAGAAAATACATTTTCAACTAAAATAATTTGATTCTTTTTTATTCGATTATTGTAGGTTTCCTTCAACATATTTATTTTATTTGAAACATTCTTTTTGTAAATTTCCTTTCACATGCTAAGCATATAGACACGATCTCATCATAAATTGCAAAGAAACTTCAAAGTTCTAACATGAAATGCATATTACAAATTAGTTCCTAATTCCCTCATTTAGTTGAATCCAACATACTATAAAAGACAGACATATCTATATCTTAAGAGCTTAAAGCTATTTTCTATTAAGGATTAGACATTAAAATACAACCTTAATTCAATTGTCTTATTTTTATCAAATATTTAATTAAATAGTTATACTTTAATATTAAGTGTATTAGATATAAAGATGTTGGATTAGATGTGCATACAAACTAGAGGAGAAATGATTATAAATGACAATATTAAAGATAGTTTTGAGAGTTAAAAATATATTAAAAAATAGATTTGAGTGGTTTTGACATATACCGGAAGATTTGTAGAATTTGTTGTAAAGAAAGTAGATTAGACAAAGATGAATCAAATCACTAAGAGTGTGTTTGGTTCAAATGAAGAAGTGAGGAGTTGAGAGATTTTAATGGAGAAAATGGAAGGGAGATGGGAGGTGAAAGATTTTTCTTTTATTATATATATATATATATATATATATATATATATATATATATATATATATATATATATATATATATATATATATATATATATATATATATATATATATGTTTGGTTTAAAGGAAGGGAGGAGAGAGAAAATGAGAAATTTTAGTTAAAAAATATGTTTGGTTCACGGGAAGGAAAAGAACAATTTTATTAATTATTTATATTTTTATCCTTATAATTTTATATAACTAATATGATATTTAAAGATGAAAAATTCATAAATAATATTTTGACAGTAATATATATAATATTGAGTGATTAAAAAAGTCATAACATACAACATAACTTTAAGAAAATTGAGTACATTTAATTCGTATTATAACTCTCCAATACAAATCAAACTATGTGCTTATAACAACTTTTGAATACATAAAATCATATATGATTAAATATTATATATATATAACAAAGATTAAAAAAATACAAAAAAGTTATATTAAAAAAATGACTATAATTTATATTAAATAGAAAAATAAAATTTTTTTGAAAGTGAATAATAATTATAATAAGATGATGGAAATAATAAAGAAAAATTACACACAAAAAAAATAAAATTTTTTTTGACATATTAAAATAAAATTGAAGATGTGTTAGTAAATATAATAATTTATTAAAGAATCAGGGTCTTTTGACCTCTGGTGTAAGTCTTTCCAAATTTCTTAATAATAAAAGCTCTTATTAACCATTACACAATATATATATATATATATATATATATATATATATATATATATATATATATATATATATATATATATATATATATATATATATATATATATATATATATATATATATATATATATATATATATATATATATATATATATATATATATATATATATATATATATATATATATATATATATATATATATATATATATATATATATATATATATATATATATTAAACACATTATACACACTCTTTTCTCATTTTAAAGATGACTAAGACATAAGGTGTTTTTAATAAAGTATGTCTTAAAATTTTAAGTGATGAAGAGAAAAAAATATATATTTCGAGATTGCAAGAAGCCAAATGTTATAGTTCCTAATATATTAGCCACATTCCACTCAATCTCTTTTGTCATTTTAAAGATGACCTTGGACATAAGGTGTCTATAGTATGCCTTAAAATCTAAAGTGATGAACCATAAAAATATATATTTCGATATTGCAGAAGCTAAATGCTATAATTCCTAATATATTAGCCACGTTACACTTAATCTCTTTTCACATTTTGAATATGACCTAGAACATAAGGTGTCTATAGTTAAGTATTTCTTAAAACCTTAAGTGATGGAGAGAACAAAAGTGTTTCGAGATTGTAGAAATTAAAAAGTTGTAAAAGCAGTCAAAAGGTCGAAAAAAGGCATTTGAACTCTAAGTAGGCGGCCTAGGAGACATGGTTGGTGGCGGTGGGAAGCAGTTGTTATAAATTGGAAGTTTGACTAGGTGGTGGTTCGGGTCGGCCTGCAATGGACGACTGGTTTTCTGCCATCCTTTTTGATTTTCTTGGTTTTTGTGCTTTGGGCTTCATCGTTTTGATTTGTGGATATGTTCTTTAATGAGTTGTGTTTTGGGAATGTTATGAATCTGCTAGGCTTTAGTAGTTATAAATACATATCTATCTCATTTCTTTTTATCATTATGTTTAGAACTTTACAATTGGAGATATAGATAAGAGGTGGCAATCCTAGTAAGGGAAAACTTAGAGAGGTAAAGGTTTTGAGAAACTTTTGGGGGCCTCTAAAGGGATTGAGAAATAATTTTAAACACCTTTTCCTTATGTGATTCATATATAGAGTTAGAGAGATTGAGAAACATTTGGGTAGAAAATTGGATTTTTTTCTTTGAAACTCGGGTGACTATTTTCTTGTAACTCATTTGTAATCTCTTGTAACATCTTTTGAAAGTATAGTAAATTAACGAGCTTCTCTCTCTGCCAGAGTAGACCGTTTGATCGAATTGGATAAATGATCCGTTGTCACATACGAGTCAAAAAATGAGTTAATAAAATGTAGTATAAGGAAGCGATACTCAAGTCGTATCGCAAGGACTCTTTGTTAAATTAACCAACTGAATGAAAAGAAGAGGGTTTAGATTTTCGATTAAGTTTATGATTAAAAGAAATGAATATGATTAACAAGTTAATCTACCAGTTCAGTTTTCTACTTATCATTATTTACTACTTTACAAATTTCCTAAGCGGATTTGATTCCTTTTCGATTACAATATCGATCAAACAAGCGCAATTGATACTATAAGAATTATGTTCTATTTACCGAATTAAGAAAATAGTTACAGATAAAGCAAATAAACGAAAAAGCTAAGTTTAATCGCGATTAAATTGGGAACGTGAATCAATCAAAATTAATTAACCATACTATATGAGTTACGAATCAAGGAAACAAAAAATCAGGGAACATAATTGAAAGGAAAAGAAATTGACTTGAAAAATAAATAACCTCAAAGTTTTACAGAATCCTGAAACAGTACAACAACCGGAGGTTTAGCCTTCCGTGAAATTTGTGCGTCTAATTGTTATTTCCTGAAAAGAAAACAAAGTGAATCAAATAAGCTACGATTTTAGTTTAAGTATTACAAGGGAATTCGGGCTCTAATGGAAACCGATAAAAAAAAACATAAAAATCGGCCTAAAACTAATTATTTTGTAAGTCCGAAACTAAAACGAGTTATTTGACCCTTTTGCACTTTGAATTAGCTTCTGACTTTAACACAAAAGTTGTAGCTTATTCCCTCAGCTTTCAAACACATATTATAATGCATCAAACCGCGTTCTATAGCTCAAGTTATGACCTTCACAATGAGAAAGTGTCAAATTACCGCTTATTCAAAAAATAATTAACCGAATTAAAATATAAGATGAAATAAGCTACACTTAAACACTAAAAGCAATAAAATAAAATCAACAAGTTGTAAAAATCCCTTAGAAAAAAGTTAAATGTGGTGTATTAAAATACACTTATTAAATTTCCCCACACTTAAACATTTGTATTCCGAGCAAAATTCTAAAGTCAAAATTCAAAACTGAGTAAAAACAAGAAAAAGAAGAAAAAAACGGAGCATGCAATTTCAAAGAATTTCAGGATCACATAAGAGGTAAGTGAAATACTCATTATAAGCTTCAAGTGATATGATGTTAGTGAGCACCTTTTTGTGATAGTCAAAACAAGTAAGAAGGCGGTTTACTAAAGAGTATATTATAAGCAGCAAGATCCTCACGGAATAAAATTCTCTCAACTTCAAGTGTTTAGGTTAATTGTTTACACTCAAAGCACATCATGAAAATTAGTACTTTCGTGAGCTTGAAAAGACTCTAACATTTACACTTGAATTACATGCACACAAATATCAAAAGGAATTTATTTAGGTTGTAATGGGGCCAAGGTAAGGATAAGAAAAATCATAAGGGGTATTAGGCTAATATTTAAAGAGGCAAAAGAAAATTGAAAGAAATTGCGGTAGTGTTAGCTCCTAAATTCGACGCCTCATGTAGAAGGAAGGAATTCAAGATAAAAGGGCCAAAGGTAAGTTGAGAACGAGAGATTGGTCGAAAGAGGTAAAGCAGCCAAAAGAAGAAGTCGAAGAACTCACCCAGAAGCCAGGAGTTCGACCGCTTGCTGTTATGGATGGTTCGTCGAAGGATTTGAAATTTAAAAATTGGAGGGAACGTTTTTGCTTGTTGAATATTGAAGAAGACACGTGGCACCTTATGAGCAGTAGATCCATGCATTTATGACAAGTGGCGAAAGGAGGTGATGTTGGAGGTTATTAGAAGTTATTTTTTACTACTATAAATAGGATGTCTTAGACATAGCCAAAGTGTGTTGTAATTTACTATTGTACAAATCACTCTTAAAATTACTTCAAGTATCCGAGCATAGAGAAAGCGAGTATTATAGAAGATGTACGTGATGTAAACACACCATCTTTTACCTTAATGAAATTTACTTTATTTTGCTTTAAGCTTTACAAAGTCTTTTATTGTCTTTGCACCTTTCTTCCTTACTTTATTTCTTTCCCCTCTTCTTCCTATGCAATTCTTTTCTCTTTGTCCTCAATCTAACTTCACCTCTCTAAACAAACTTTCTTCTCTCTTTTATTGAAAGCTTTATTTTATCTTTTTAAGTTATCCCGTAGTCGAATAGATGTTTCTTTAAGATTCTTTCACCCCAATACTGTTCGAGTGTGGAACTTGGATAGACTTTTAAAACAAAAAGCCTTTTAGTACATGTCCTAGGATCAATCTGATCGATCCTGTGAGTCGTCAAAGTTAGATTTGGAAGATCAGCGGTTGTTTTCCGATTTTCAAGGGAAACAAAATGGCACGCCCAGTGGGACAGTGCTAGAAAATCTTTTCATAAAACTAAACTTATAAGAAATTCTGCAGTCGTATTGGTCCTTTTCGTGAGAAAGACATTTTATGTTACTGAGAAGTGGTAAGGTTACCGCTGTAAACGAAGAAACACGACCAAGACGAAGCATTGGGAACATGGCTACGGATACGAACCATCCAAATAACCCCAACCATCAAGGAGACGGTTCCAGTGAGGGAATAAGAGATGAGGGAGTGCCCCCTCCGATACCGTCGACTGGAGAACAAATGGTGCTTCCTGTGAGGCCAGTACTGACACCTTCCGTACTTGGGGCCGGATCGACGGTGATAAGGCCTTATACTCAACCAGTGTTGGAATATATTGGCCATGAAACATCGAATCCACATATCAATGAGCCATGGTTTCACTCTTCCATGATATGATGCATCAGGAGATCGAGGTGTACGTGGATGATATGATCACAAAATCTCGAGATGAAAAATATCACTTGGATCATCTGCTAAACTTGTTTGAAAGGCTCCGAAAATATCAACTGAGGCTAAATCCAGCTAAATGTACATTTGGAGTTTGTTCCGACAAATTAGTTGGGTTCATTGTTATTCAACAAGGAATCGAAGTGGATCCCGACAAAGTTAGAGCAATTCAAGAGATGCTAGCTCCTCAAACAGAGAAACAAATCAGAGGTTTCCTTGGATGATTAAACAACATCTCCAGATTCATCTCCAACTTAACCCCTACTTGCACGCCAATTTTTAAGTTGTTACGAAAAGATCAAATGGTTGTATGGAATGAGAACTACCAGTCAGCATTTGAGAAGATCAAGGAATATCTCCAAGAGCCTTCTATATTAATCCCTCTGGTACCGGGAAAACCACTCTTCATGTACATGACAATGTTGGAAGATTCAATGGGTTGTGTCCTGGACCAAACTGATGAATCAAGAAAGAAGGAACACGCAATCTACTATCTAAGCAAGAAGTTCACTGATTGCGAGAGTCGTTACTCACCTCTAGAAAAGGCTTGTTGTGCTCTAGCCTGGGCAGCCAAATGTCTGAGACAATACATGATTTGCCACACTACTATGTTAATCTCCAAGATGGACCCGATAAAGTACATCTTTAAAAAACCGGCTCAAACTAGAAGACTGGCCAGATGGAATATGCTCTTGTCAGAGTATGATATTCAATATGTCGCCCAAAAATCAATCAAAGGAAGTGTCTTGTTAGAACACCTCGCTGAACATCCTGTAGATGATTACCAACCACTCAGATTTGAATTCCCTGATGAAGATATAATGCACGTTCAAAGCTCGAAACCGGAACCCATTTTTGAGGAAGGTCCTGAACCCAGATCCCGTTGGAAGCTGATGTTTGATGGAGCTTCCAAAAAAACGGACATGGTGTCGGGGTTGTTCTGGAAAATCCAACTGGAGGGTATACCGCTGTTACCGCCAGACTTTGCTTTTCTTGTACCAACAACATAGATGAATATGAGGCATGTATCCTGGGACTTGAAGCTGCCATTGATATTTGCAATAAGATTTTAGAGGTGATTGGCGACTCTGCCTTGGTAATCTATCAACTCAAAGAAGAATGGAAAACACGAGATGAGAAGTTGATTCCCTACAAGGATCACATTTTGGAGATGATTGAGTACTTTGACGAAATCACCTTCAAACATGTCCCAAGGGCTGAGAACCATATTGTGGATGCTTTAGCCATGTTAGCATCTATGTGGAAGGTCCATTTTATGAACGAGGTGCCTTTGATTTGCATTAAAAGAAAGACTGCACCAACATACATCATGATGACAGAGGAAGAATCTGATGAAAAATTGTGGTTTCATGACATCAAAAAATTTCTTCAAAATCAAGAATACCCGGATGATGCCTCTAAAATTGACAAGAGGGCTATACGAAGATTGCCATCAAAGTTCTTCATCAACAACGATGTTCTGTACAAGAGAAATCATGATATGGTTTTGCTTCGATGTGTTGACAAGAAAGAGGCAGATCTATTGATCACAGATGTGCACGAAGGAACTTTCGGCACTCATGCGAGCGGCCATGCCATGGCAAAGAAAATCTTGAGGGATGGTTATTACTGGTTGACCCTGGAGACAGATTGCATCCTTTTCGCTCGGAAATGCCACAAATGCCAGATCTACGCCGACAAGGTGCATGTTCCTCCACACCCTCTTAATGTGTTAACATCGCCTTGACCATTCACAATATAGGGCATAGATATGGTCGGAGCAATTGAGCCCAAAGCATCCAACGACCACCTTTTTATTCTCGTCGCTATCGACTACTTCACCAAATGGGTAGAAGCGGCATCCTACGCAAACGTAACCAAACAAGTGGTCGCTTGTTTTATCAAAAAGGAGATTATCTGCCAGTACGACATCCCTGGTTAAATCATCACTGAGAATGGGTCGAATTTAAACAAAAAAATGATGAAAGAGCTTTGTGATAATTTTAAAATCAAGCATCACAATTATTCTTTGTACAGGCCAAAAATGAATGGTGCCGTTGAAGCTACAAACAAAAATATCAAGAAGATAGTACAAAAAATGGTGGTAACCTATAAGGGCTGGCACAAAATGTTACCATTTGCCTTACATGGATACATAACATTAGTACGCACTTCAACAGGGGCAACCCCCTTCTCCTTGGTCTACAGGATGGATGCAATACTACCCATCAAAGTCAAGATACCTTCATTAAGGATCTTAATGGAAGCCAATCTTGAGGAAGCCGAATGGATAAAGGAAAGATTTGATTCACTAAATCTCATCAATGAAAAAAGGATAACCTCCATGTGTCACATCCAGATATATCAGCAAAGGATGAAAAGAGCTTTTGATAAAAGAGTTCACCTCAAGAAATACAAGGAAGGAGAACTCGTGCTCAGGAAAATTCTACCAACACAAAAGGATCTGCGGGGAAAATGGATGTCTAACTATGATGGGCCTTTTATTGTTAAAACTATTTTCTCCGGAGGATCTCTAATTCTTGAGACGATGGACAGCGAACAACTTAAGTACCCCATCAACTCTGATGCAGTAAGGAAATATTTTGCCTAAAATAGGGTTCGCTAAGTTGAAAACCTAGCAAAAGGAGTGTCTCGGTGAATTGAAAGCCCGAAGGGGAAATTCAGGCAAAATCAGGGGCAAAGCTTTCACTGCATCAGAAGTGATTAAGCCCAAGAAAGATAATCCGGAAGATCACCACCCGCCATTCTCGTCAGAAGCAGCAAATCATATGGACTACTAGTTAGTAGGGCCAGAGCATTGTTGGATTTTGTAACCCATTTTGTTTTGTTTTGCCATTTTTCCAATTTGTAATTATTCCCGAGACTTTTCCGTTTGTAAGGTTCTCGCCTATTAATGAAATCAGATTTCAGACCAATCTTTGTTTTGATCTGTATTTTTCTTGTTATGCAAATTTCACTTATATATTGATAATGATTTTCAAAAGCAAAATGTTTTTTTTTTAAAAAGTAAAATTTTTTGTTTTAAGAAACTAATATGACAACAAGTCGTAGCTTTAAAGGTATGACATGACGGTATTAAATTTATCTCAAAGCAGTAGAAAGCTTAACACCATCTTTGAATAAGGTTGTGCTCAAAAGCCGCCCCACTACTAAGTCGTGACTCCTCTTCCACAAGTTTGCAAGAGCAATGACCAAATCACCTCTAAAAAGTTACTCTACTCTCCCCAATGAAAGATTTTATCCTGGGTCGTGGCGTTAAGACTCGACGTGATTGGTTTTCCTTCCTGTGGAGTTTATTTTCCTTCTCTCTCGTGAGTCGGTCTGCATTTACATTTGCATCATATCATTGGCATACACATTTTGTTTGCATGCTTTTGTTTTCTGGCTGTAGCCATAGAGGTCCTTTGATCGTTACCATTCCTTTTACTCCAACCTGTTGTCACAGGCTCGCTTCGTGGTTATTACCCCAACTTGGTTAAGTTGCTTGGATTAAGTATTATTGTGATAAATGCTTATATCCCTAGGGAGGCTAGTTGTAACTAGCAATATCTGATGCTGCCTACTGGTGTTTACTAAAATGTTAGTTGTTACTAGTACTTATCTCTGAGATCTGGTAGTCACCAATCTTTTCTAAAGACCATTGGTCACTAGCATTGTTAAAATTCATTATTATTGGTCCTTCAATTTGTTTGTTACCAATCTTTTCTAAAGACCAATAGTTACTGGCATCGCTAAAATCCAATTGTTATTGGTATTTTGATTTGGTTGTTACCAATATTTTCTAAAGACCAGTAGTCACTGGCATTGTTAAAATCCAATTGTTATTGGTACCTTGATTTGGTTGTTACCAGTCTTTTCTGAAGTCTGGTAGTTACTGGCATTGCTTAAATCCAATTGTTATTGGTACCTTGATTTGGTTGATACCAATATTTTCTAAAGACCAGTGGTCACTGGCATTGTTAAAATCCAATTGTTATTGGTACTTTGATTATTGGTTATCACCAATCTTTCCAATATAAGTTCAGTAGTTACTAGCATTAATTGAAAACCAATTGTTATTGATACGAGGTTCAGTTGTTACCGATTTCCCCACTAAAGTCCAGTAGTTACTGGCGTTGTTTGAAAATCCAATTGTCATTGGTACTCTGATTTGATTGTCACCAATTGCCCCCATTTAAGACCAGTGGTCACTGGCATTGTTTTAAACCCAATCGTTATTGGTACTTTGATTTGGTTGTCACCAATCTTTCCGATATAAGTCCAGTAGTTACTGGCGTTGCTTGAAATCCAATCGTTATTGGTATCACTATTTTGGTTGTCACCACATCCTCTTGAAAGTATAGTCGTTACTAGCATCCCCTATGGAAGTTCAGTAGTTACTGGCATTGTTTGAAAGTCCAATTTTTATTGGTACGATACCTGGTTGTTACCGATCTACTTTTCTAAAGTCTAGTTGTTACTAGCATTATCTAAAACATGTGGTTATCAGAAATGCTTACCTGTCTCTAAACTCAGGATGTTTGGTTGTTACCAGTATCCCCGGCAAATCTCTGGGTATCCCTAGTAGGCCTTGAAAGTCTAGTCGTCACTAGCATCCCCGGTGAGTCTGGTCTTATTTCTAGTCTTCTCCCGAAGGTCCCATTTGAACTCTTCATTAAGGGAATCCCATTGGTCTATTCCCCAACAGGATCGTGTCTCTGGTCTTTTACTTCCTTAGTCGGAGTCTGAGTCTGTTGATTTTGGTTCCTCAGTGTGTTTTTTTATCCGTATCTCCCTTGATACATTTTTCTCAAAAGAGGTTGGCCTTTTCCCCAGTGAAGATTTTCCTTCCTCGACAGAGTTTGTGTTCCCTGTGTGGAGGACTCTCGTAAAGTATCACCTTTAGTCATGTCTGAAATACTGGTTGTTTTGCTTGGGATCCCTTCCCAGCGTGTCTGTTTCCCTAGTAAGAGGTTACTCGTTGTTTTTCTTTTCTTTTCATTTACTCGTGTGTCAACATTGTCTTACATTCAAGCATCATGAAGCATCATTTTAGAATTCATTTCATTGCAGCATTTTTCCTTTTTGCATACCATTGTATCTAAGGGACAAAATTTTTGGTTTGCTATATTTAAATACCTTTCACCACGATTCCATGGAGATTGTCATCTCTCATTGCCATCTGGTGAAGATATTTAAATAGGGGCAACTGTTATAGCTTAAAATGTCTCACCTAGATCGCATCATCATTCTAGGACATCAACATTGTTTATCTAATCTTAACCTCTTTCAAGTTCGATCTTTGTTAAGATGCAGGTGAATTAGGTTTTCACACAGTCAAGAATCAGGGTTTCTATGGTTTGATCATTCAAGGTTTTGGATTGATTCTCCATGTAGCAACTCTCTACATCATCAAGGATACTACATTGGATCAAGTATGAATCCAATTTGAGATTGTCCCCTAAGGGAGAAGAACAATACAGTCTAAGAACCCAAATTGGGGTTTCTGATTGGAAAAGTCAACTGTAGTTTGAATTTTGGTTTAAATGGAATTCCAAGGCATGAATCATGGTCCATGATACCTTTATGACTTATTGAAGTCCTCATAAGAAGTTTCAAGGCCTCAGGGAACCCAGAACACTAACAGTCGATTCAGAGGTTTTCGATCGTTCGGTTCGTTTGACTGAAAAGTCAACCCATTGACCAACAGGGTTTTCACCCAAAATTGAAGCCAATTATGTTCCCAATGTTATGTCATATATAATCATGAAGTTTGGTGACCATTGAATCAAGAATTGAGAAGTAATCGAAAAGTCGAAAAATTAGGGTTTTGAAAGGGGCTAAGCCATAACTTCCTAACCACACATCCAAATGGATTGGTTCAACGCTTGTTGGTAAGGTCTTGAGAAGCCCTACAAAAGTGCCACTATGACCTATGATCAGAAAATGAATGGATTTTGAGTTATGGGCAACGACAAGGCAAGAGGGGAAAAACACTTATAAAAATTTCATGTTTTTTGTACTTTTAAGTCAATTTTTCAGCCAACTTCAAGGAGATTTTTGACATAGTTCCACTTGGAATTTGAACTTGAGAAAACCATAAAAGTTGTAGAGTATGTTTAGGGCTTTCCAAAAAGTACAAGAAATCATTCATAGCCTTTGTGAGCTAGGATTTTCGAAGAGATGAAGTTGAGGTCCAAAAGCTTGAAATCCAAAGCTTCAACTTATAATGCCAATTGGCTGTCAATCTTATTATTTCAAGTTGATTAGTTGCAAGATACATTCTAAACAAGGTTTTACACGAAAAATCAAAGGGTTACACAAGGATTTAAGGCTTGAAGCAAGACAAAATTCTATTTATGGCATAAAGTGATCGATGCTATTTTGGTAAAGCATAACTTTTCCCTCAAAATATGCCTTGAGCCACTCCCCTAATATATTTCTACACTCCAAGATACACTTAAATCTCAGAGGCATGTCCCAAAACGAGCAACCCTTGTACTTGATCACTTGAATCAAGGAAAATCATCATCACTAGCAAGTTGGTTCTCAAATGAACAAGTTGGCAAGAAACTTGAAATTTGACCAGATCATTAGTCTTTACTCTTCCTATAAATAACACATCCTCCACACATCACAAACACACCAGAGCTAGAATCCAACCAAGCAAAAATTTCCTCTTCTTTATGTTTCCATTTTTCTTGCAAACTAAGAAACTTAGCATTCAAAGCCAAAAGTTGCCTTGAGCATAACTCCTTCCAAATTAATTTCCAACCATTAAACTCCTCCACCAACACTTCAAACACTCCATAAATAATGTGTTAAAGCTATCTGTTCCAGAAAAACACTTCTCTCAAAAGTCAACTGTCAAACCTAAGAAAGTTTGACTTTCTGCATTACTAAAGTTACCCTTCTGTTCAGTGCTCTTCCACCTCTTCCAACACCTCAAACACTTCAAATATAAGGTGTTGTTGCTGTCAAAATCATCACAACCAATTTGTATACTCATTTTCAAGATCTTCTACAAAGATCTCTTGTTTACTTCTAGCTTAAGTCAACCTACTGCCTAAGGAGCTACTTGGAGGGAACTTGAACTGCTTGTACATTTCATTGGAGGATTGAAAAGGCTGCTCAAACCATCTTCACTCAACTGGAAGTTTTTCATAGGAAGTTTTCTTAGGAGGTCTTCAAGAGGTAAGCTTCCCAACATAGCTTCACTTATAATGCATCATGGTTGTTTTTGGTATACACTAGATTGAACATGTTTATAAGCTATTGCAGGTCATGTATGAACCTTAGTGATAATTGTTCTCTTGAGCTTGTAAACTGTCATTATATTTTTCTAGCCAATATGATTAAAAACTTCACTTCCATGTACTATGTGTTGTTGCTGACCAAATTTGAGTTTTGGATGTTTATGAGCATCATTCATCTGTTATTTTAAACTTGCTTGAATCATGTTTAGCTGTTGAGTTTATGTGTTTGTAATCTGTTTAGAGGATTGGTTTGTTAACATGTTTAAAGGCTACATTCCATATGCAATTTTGTACCTTTGTTGGAACTATTTTTTGTTTGTGTATAACCTCACTTATAGGTCATTTTAGACATGTTTGAACCTTGTGTGATCCCAAAGCTGATGTGTTTGCAACTGTCATGAGTTTATGCTCACCAATATGCTTATAAACTCATTTCCATATGCCATTTGATATCCCTGATTTAATATGAGTGTTATGTGTTTGTAAATACCATGTACATGATATTTGGAGTGTGTTTGAACCATCAACCTTGTTATAACATGTTTGAACAGGTTCATACCCTTGAACTTGCACTTTTGCCTCATTTTGATTTTCCATTCGAATTTTAAAATACAAGCATTTTCAAAATGAATCAAGAGCACCATTGTGTTCCTTGTGTAATTTTACGAAAGTTTGACCTAAATTTCTTGAAAATCCATTGAGTTTTGATGGAGTTACAAAGTTTTTGCTTTGAGGTTTGTGTGAGGTTTGGCAAAGGGTTGGGTGCAGGCCAAGGCGCCTTGGGCCTAGAAATTTTCGCTTGAAGGCTTATCAATTAATGAGGTGGGTTAATACATTGGATGCATCACCACCCCATTGGTTAAAACTGTGCGCACTCTTCACTCTTTACATTGCCAAACATGGGTTTGATCCTGACTAGGTCAATCCTTTTGCATTTTTGTCACTTTTATGATTTTTAGCATATCTCTTTTCTTTTCCATCAACCTATCACATGTACACCTCAGTTGGTTTGGTAATGTTTTAACATGTGAACCAGGGTGCGTGGGTTCAATCCTTGTGGAGGACATTTCTTTATTTTTACTACTTATTTTTCTCACTTTGTCTTTACAAATTAATTTCATCATAACATTCTTGACATTTAGCATTTTTGTACCATTCTTTTTGTAAAATATTATTCATTATGTCTATTTTCAATAAGTAAGGAAATAATTCAAGGATTGTTACCTAGAAAGACTTTGACATACTTGAAAATCATATGATTTTAGGGTTTTTACCTTAGTGTTTTTGAACCTTTTCTCAACTTAAAACTTGATCTATCTTGTAAGATTTATTTTGTGTGATTCATATGTGTTTGTTAATATGTTTGAGTAACCAGATTTGTTTGATTCAATGTCTTACCTTGGTCATATTTGCTTTTATGAATGCATATATATGAAGATAACCTATTGAACTTCATCTGTGAGCCTTACCATGATTCTTGATGTTGTAATCTCTTGAATATGTCATCATGCCTCTTTCTACTTATTTGCGTGTCTTGTTAGAATCATAACATGATAGGGCTTTATTATTGACTTGGTTGTTACCATGAAACTTGCTTACTTTCCCCATGAAATCATGAACTTATACTTGAATTGTTGTAGCATTTCTTGTATTTTTGCTTGCTTGATTGTTATTAATACATGTTAGTTGGGCTTATGTTGTTACATTTGATCTCATTTGATTTCTATAGCATGCTTGCTTCAATTTGTAACTTGTTTGCATTAATATTTTTTTTATTTTTATAAATGAGCTTGTTGTTGTTGCACTTGTTCTTTGTTTTCCTTGATGGTTGTTACCTCATTGCTCTTCATCTTTGCTAAGATGTTTAAAATTAATCTTGATTATATGTTTACATGTTGTTACATGTTCATTCTTATGTGCTTAACTTTGTTAAGTTCCCAAAGTTATGGAACTTGTTAGTTCTCATCCAGTTGCGTCACCTTTCCCCATTCCAAAGGAAAATCTCTCTATTGACCCTTGGGTCATAGATAGCTCATTACCCTCCCTTTGACTTTGTTAAGTCATCTTGGACCCTAACTTAGTTAAGTTAGAACCTACTAGCCATTAGAATTTGCTTTAAGTCTAAAGACCTACCCCTTGTCAGGAGTACCTTTCAATTAGAACTTTAAGATAGAGTTTGTTAACTATATGTAAGGATCATTGTTATGGTCACTTACTCCCCTCTTGGCTTTTGTCAAAGTCAATCCCTTTGAGTGTACAACTTGGATTATAGAGTTTTGTTAAACTCTACACAAGCATTGTTATGTTTGTCCCCCCTTTGAACCTTTATCATAATCAAGTGTTCATCCACCCTCAGTGAGGTGAACTACGGTTGCTCTGATTCTATCCTAGTTAGGATACATAGGCAGAAGAGGCGATATCTTTGCGAGCAAACTTAGAACTATCATTAGGTCTTTACCCAAACCCAACCTTGATCCCAAACATAGAATAACCATAACAATCTTATCATACAAACATACAAAACGTTCATGTAGAGTACTACAAATGTTTAGGAGGTGAAATACCTACCCTAGGCATAACCAACCCCCGATCCCCGATCTCTTAGCATTGTTGTTACATCGCGCAAAAGGTCTATCTTTCTTTAACCTTTCCTTTGGATAAATCAAAGTTTGATTGTGAATTTAATGAATTAAGATTCAAGTTAATCAATAGCTTGACATCCAATTCTCACCGCAACAAGGTTATGTAATGGCAAGACATGAAAATAATAAAGGAAAGCGATAAAGTTTATTACACGTCATGGGAGTTGGGGTACATTTTTCGGATGTGGATAAGAATAAGCAATAAACATACAACCCAAACGATAAACTACAAGTGTACTAGCAAAGTGGGCTAGCCTTTTAGACGACCAACTAGAAGTAATTGATCGAATAAGTCTCATTGTAAGAAAGCTCAAGAGTAAGCTATGAATGATGTGCAATAGTGTCCTAAGCTAAGACAATGAAAAGTAGATAAGTCCAGGATCCAAATCTCCTTTGCTAGGGTCTATGTACAAGGTCCAAACTCCATGATGCTAGGGATAGTAACCATAGTCTAAGCTTAGTGTTTTTTTAGGATTTTTGATCTTTTATCATGTTTTTCTATTTTATAATGAGATGAACAAGGATGAATAAGATGAATAAGATGAACAATGAAATATATGAACATTGAAATAAATGTTGGAAAGTAAAGAGCAGAAATGTAAAAGTTAGAGGTTAGTTGTTAATTATTATTGATCGGATGATCAATTTTTGAATCGGGACTAATTTAGCACTATGTTAAACAATCATAGCACAATCTATAACAAAGATCATACTATGGGAGGCCGGTCATTAACAATGTTTGTGTTAAAACATGCTAGAGAGATGATATGTAGATCATCCAAATGATCATTCAACCACATATTTGAAGTAATGAAGGTTAAACATCTTTGAACATCAATAATCTATGATGTCATGACTTCATTGACCAAAATGAAAAATAAGAATAAAAATAAATCAAGATGAAAGTAATAAGAAAAAAATGAGAAAATGAAATCAAAATCAAAAGATTAAAACAAATAATATTAAAGAAAGAAACAAATCAAGAAAATAAATAAATCAAAATAATAATAATAATAATAATAATAATAATAATAATAATAATAATAATAATAATAATAATAATAATAATAATAAAGAAAAAAAGAAAAAATGAGAAGTAAGGTATTTGGTTGTTTCCATTTTGTAATTTTGTGCGTGTTTTGGATTGTTTGGAAATCATTTTTCTCGTATCTTGTGTGTTTCATGTGCAGGTTTTTTTTTTTTTTTTTTTTCATTTTGTGCGTATTGTGTGAAGCTCGTGATGACATTGTTTTGGAATGGCAGTTGAGAATTTGGCTTATGTGTAGTAGCGTTTTGCGCATATGCCTGTGGGATTTTGAAGTTTTACAGCCGCTTGAAACATTGGCTTCTGCATTTTGATGCAATGGCTGATATTTTATATCTGTGCAGGCTGCTGTCGTAATCCATTTGTCTTGAATTGTGTGTATTTGATGTAACTTTGATGATGGCTCACGTATTCGTTTGGCTTAGAAGCTGTTCTCAATGTGTGACTGGCTTGGTTTAGTGTAATGAAAGGCTTTGAATATCATGACTTAGCAGCTTCATGGCTGGGTTGAATTTGGATAAAGTAATGATATCGTTGTGGCTGGTCGTGATGTTGAAGTGCTTGATGGCTTGGGACTGAAAGTTTGGAAGGCTTGATGAAGTGGCTCACATGGAGTGTAGTAGCTGGGCGTATTTGATGGCTTGCCATGTGAATTATGTATCATGTATTCTGGCTATTTGCACGTGAGGCTTGCTTGATGTATTGGTTTTGTGGCTGAATTTTTTCTCTATATTTTGTAAATGGATTTGTTGTTTTTTTTAAGATAGAATGGGCATGGTATGTTTTTTTTGTGAAATTTTTTGGTTATGTATAATGGGCCTTTGACTTTTTTTTTAGAAACTTGGTATTGGGCTATGAAATAATATCGGATTTGAATTGTAACATGAATAGTTTTTGCACCCTTCCATATTTTGCTTGAATCCAATTTTTTGATCGTTGACTAAATTTCTTGAATTAATTGGTAAAACTAATGTCTAAATCCTTTAAGTTATTTTAAAATATCAAGTTAGTCCCTTAAGTTTTTTTTGTAACGTTTTGGTCTTTTTTTAAAAATCTCTGTTACAATAAATTGCAAATTCATATACCATTTGAACTGCTTTTTCACACTGCTCACGAATATGTAATTAGTTTTCTGTTTAATTGTGTATTTTGGTCGGATCGATGACTTTTCATTATGTATTTCGTCCATTTTTACCTGATTCTCATGAACTGTAACTTGTTTGATAAATTTGATTGTATATTCGTGATCAGCGCGAAAAACCAGTTCAAACGATATATGAGTTTGCAATTTATTGTAATGAAGATTTATGATTTTTAAAAAGGGAACAAAGCGTTACAAAAAAAAACTTAAGAGACTAATTTGATATTTTAAAATAACTTAAAGGACTAAAACAATAGTTTTGCCGAATTAATTCTAGATAAATGATTAAAAGTGCACCTCTTGAAATAATCTTGAATAAGTGACACTCCCGACTTGAATCAACAATCATCCTTGAACTCTTCATTAAAATCATACCAGAAATGCACTGAAACCCTAAATCAATTCCTTGAGAAGCTGACACCACATCATGATTCCATCTTGAAATGGTCTCGAACTAAATAACAAGCTTTAATTCTCCTTGAATAAATGACAAGAACACGAACCACATAATCAGGACCTGCAAATGACTTGAAATATTGACCAAATGCCTTAACTTTTAATAGCTCTGCAACTTGACTTCATCAGATAACTTGAATTTGCACAAAAACCTGGTTTGGAAATGAATTGATGATCTTCAGATATGAGATATTGATCCATGACCAATCAATATTGAGAATGAAGCAATCTCATTCTTGTTTGACCAAGACTAGGTCAAACTCACTTGAATTTCAACTCTTACTACACACACACTTGCGACAAGAAAAGCAAAAGGGTATGACAAATTTGGGGTATGACAAAACTCTTATGGGAAAAAGTTCATTTCTTTCATTTCTTACCACTGTAAGGCCAAATTTCTTAGGTATGACATGTACTAGACTTACCCAATTACTATCAAAGATAGGATATATATGATACATGCTTGCAATAACTTGGTTATCTCATTTATATTAACATCAAGAATCAAAAGGTTAAGTATTATTTAGGGCTGCCTCACTACTTTAGCTCTATCTTCAGGCAAAATTCTGTGCATACACATGGATGGGCTAATACCAGGTATGTCATCCATGGTCTGCCTAATCGCCATCTTATGCTTCTCCAAAACCTATAAAAGCTTCTCTTATCGATCAAAATCAAGGTTAGATGAAATTATTATCGATATCTTTTCATTCCTCTCTAAAAATGCATATTTCAGATTGTCAGGAAGAGGTTTTGACTCTAAGAAAGGTGGTTGTTCAATGAAAGATATGGTTGGGGCAGACGGGATGCCTAGAGCTTCAACTGCATAAACAACTTCACGTGTAGGAAAAATGCCAACCTGCAGGGCAACCTTAATCTTAACACAAACAAAACAAATGTTAGTGTTTGTACATGAATCACAATAGTAAGTATCATTAAAGTCAGACACTGATGGGAAATTAGCTGAAAACAAGTTAAAATAAGTATCATTAACTAACTCAGAGAGCAATTCAATGTGAAAATAGAATGTTCCTATATATGTTTCATAGCATAAAAAATGTTAAATTTAACAATGATATCACCAAACTCCATGGACATTGTTCCATCATCAACATTAATTATTGTTTTTGCTGTTTTCATGAATGACTCACCTAAAATGATGGGTGTTGTGCTTGACTTAGCTTCTCCTTCCATATCCAGAATGTAAAATATGCAGAAAAAATTATTTGAAGACAAGCTTCTCCATGTGTTAGTTTTGATGACGACAAGTTATAAGTATTTGCTCATGACAAAAGAATGGAAAAAGCCTCATTTCAAAAGCTTAAAGATCAAGTTTCAAATGCAAAGTATAGAAGAATAGCTTTGGATAGTTATGATTGATCAATGTAGGTACAAGTAAGCCTTTCCTATATGTCCATTATTAAGTGCTCAAGAAAATCATGGCAATCATATCAAAATGCATACATATTTTCAACATTCTTGAAACTTGGCCAAAACTCATTAACTTAAGTATTTTTTTTGTTTCAAAGCAGGTGTAACCGGTTACACCTTTTCTGGTAATCGATTACATGTTCGAGACCTTGTGTTCATTGGCAGGTGTAACCAGTTACACACGTGAATTTTTGAAAATTTTTAGTGTCGCTTTAGGTGTAACCGGTTACACCCTTTTAGATAACTGGTTACCACTGAAGCAGTGGTAGTGGTTCATTTAAATTCTGAATCTAACGAATTTTTTGTTGCATTCCTCAAACATGGCATCTTCATGAATTCATACACTTTCAGAATTATATATACATCACATATCAGAATTTGAAAACCACCCTTCTCATTTGTAATTCAAATTACATACTCTCTCATTTTCAAAATCAAGTGTCTTTCCATACAAATTTTTTGTTGAAACTTTTGCATACATTTTCATTGCATCTCTAAAATTTTCAACTCTATAATTCCTTGAGCACTTGTATAACATTTTGAGAATTTCCTACTTGATAGAGAAGATATATATATATATATATATATATATATATATATATATATATATATATATATATATATATATATATATATATATATATATATATATATATATATATATATATATATATATATATATATATATATATATATATATATATATATATATATATATATATATATATATATATATATATATATATATATATATATAGTCATACTAATTAAAACATCTTATTAAGTTCCATAATTATTTTGTATTCCTTGCTATCCAGGATTGTTGGAAGCAAGAGAGTTGATTTGGAGAGGATTTTTCTCATTTCCACTTGGTTGATCATAAGGTGTTGTTGCCACAGTGATAGTTTAGAAGCTTGTGTCTAGAAGTATAGGATAATACTTATACAGAGTTCTAAC
Organism: Lathyrus sativus; assembly: GCA_963859935.3. NCBI lineage: Eukaryota > Viridiplantae > Streptophyta > Magnoliopsida > Fabales > Fabaceae > Lathyrus > Lathyrus sativus. The sequence goes on from OZ012738.1 coordinate 519,547,930, forward strand.
AGATATTAAAATATCTTACTGTGCAAGAGGACTGGATTACTCTCGGATTGTAAGGGGAACCAAGATACATTGTTGTGTTCTTTATTTTTCTGCACTTTATCACTTTCATCATTTAACATCAAACCAGAAAAATAACCATATTTAAGTCTAAAACAAGAAATATTTAAAGTACCTAATTCACTCCCCCTTTTAGGTGCATTCCATATTTACAATTGGCATCAAAGCGAGTTATAGGTAACCTGTTCCTAAAGATCCAGAGTGGCTTCTGCAAGTGCAAATCCTATTTTCAAAGATGGTGGCAGCAACAATAAACCTCCACTATTTTCTAGTGAATATTTTGATTTCTGGAAAATTCGCATGAAGGCTCATTTAGAAGCACAAGGAGAAGGAATATGTGATTAGGTCCAAAATGGTCCACATCATCCTGTAAGTATTGTTAATGGTATTGGTACTCCAAAGACTAAAAGCTCTTGGGATAAAAATGATAAGAAAAAATTCTTAATGAAAAGAAAGCAATCAACATACTTCAAAGTACACTTAACATGGATGAACTCTTTCGTGTCTCTCAATGTACAACGACAAATCAAATATGGGATACATTGATTGAAACTCATGAAGAAACCACTGAAGTGAAGAGATTGGGATTGAATACTTTAAGTCAATAATACGAGATGTTTAGAATGCAGCCTGGAGAATCCATCACAGCATTGCAAAAAAGATTTGTACACTTGACAAATCATTTGATTGCTCTTGGTAAGACTTTTTATAATGATGATATTACTCTTAAAGTGTTTAGGTCTTTAACTAGGGAATGGCAACCAAAAGTGACACCAATATCGAAAAAAGAAAAGTCTTTCTACCATGACATTCACATCATTATTTGGAAAACTTCAAGAACATGAACTTGAACTTGGAAGACTTGAAAAGCATGAGAATCAACAGAAGAAACCCAAGGCATTGCTTTGAAAGTTGACTCAAAAGAAGAACAAGAAGATGATGCTACAGAAGAAGATGGAAACTTTATGCTCCTTGTGAAAATGCCTGGTAAGTTACTTGGTAAAAATGATAATCTTTCAATTATGCAAAAATAAAAAAATATTTCAGGAAAAAGGAGGCTTCCACTTCAACACAAGATATCACATGCTATGAATGTGGTAAGCAAGGACACATAAAGGCAGATTGTCCAAAAACTCTCCAAGAAAGATAGGTGGCTTCAAAAGTAGAAAAGAGACTAAATCTAAAAGATCCTACATTGCATGGAAAGATAATTAAATAAGTTCATCATCCGACTCGGAAAGTGAAGAATGTGTAAATCTTGCTTTGATGGCATCACACCATTTCAATGATGAAGATGAAGAGGTTAGTAATGATTTTTCTATTTATGATAGTATTGCACAAGGTGCTATAGATGAACTTCTCAATGAATGCAAAATTTTGTATAAAACGGTGTCAAAACAAAAGAAACAAATTTTATCTTTTGAAGAAAATAACGACACCATGGAAAAATATTTTGAAATTGAAAAACAAAATTTTGTTAATGAACAAAAATAGAAGTTTGTATGCAAAGAGTGCGAGTCACTTTCTTTCCAAATTGTCCAATTAAAAAGAGTTTTTGAAAGATATGTGTCATACCTCAAATTTGTCCTACTTGTATAGTTTTTATCTGTACATCCATCCACTACTATTATTCAGAAAATCCAAAAAAATATGCTGCTCTTGATTTCATTGCTCTCAATTCCTAAGTCCAAGTTGTTGCAAGGTTGAATTAGGTTATTAAGTCAGCAACGTGTGTATAGTGGATTGGGGTTCATTGGTTTCAATTTAATTCGTTAATCAGGCAAAGTCATCTGTGTGTGGATCAAAGTATCAGGCTGTGTCAAGGTCAGGTGTTTCATAGATGAATATAATCAGGATCAAAATCATTCTCTAACTAGGGTTTGGTGTAGCGCAATGCATATCTTAAGTCATAATCCTCTATTTTCAATGCTTGTTCCTGTTTATTTGGTCCACAGTGAAGGTTTTGGTTCCTCAAGACGCAAGTGGCAACTTCAATATTGATTTGTGATTCAAGGCTTTAATCCAGTCAAAGTGCGAGATTGATGCTTGATTTTATTTCTCATTTCAAGTAAGAATTAAAAAAAGAAGTTGGAAATAGGTTCTTGGATCAACATGAAATTCAAGTTTTTAGTCGTTTAAAGCGTTGTTATGGCCAAAGTTCCAATTTAGTTTAAGAATAAAAAATGTGGAGGTGCATGTAACTACAAGTTTCAAGTTACAAGGCCATACAAAATTCATCAAAACCCATTACCATTTTCATCATGTCAAGCAAAAAATAAATCAAGGTTTGTAAAGTCTACAAAAATAGTAAGGCCCATTGTCTAAAAGAAACTACGCTAAGTTTTATTTTCATTACCATTTGTTTGGAGCCCATTACATGCAGAATAATACAAAAAAAGAGAAGGAAGTGCTATGGTTTACACGACCCAACTTCGGCCCAAAATCATGTTGCTATGTTCAATCCAATTGAAGTAGTTCCAAATGGCCAAGTCCTACCAATATGCCATCAACCAAATTCTGCTATTGGCACCACCAAACCATGGCACAACAAATCTCCAATTGCAGCCTCACCTACACTTTGAAGAAACCTGCAGCAAAAGAGGAAGTGGTGAAACATGTGACTCACGACAGCCAGAGAACTATGCTTAACGTAATATTACCATAAGTTGCAGCGCACCCATATGATATGAGAAATCCCTTCCATGACCCCATAAATGCATACGAAAATGGAAGCTCTTCCAAACTAGATCCAACGCAACAACCTACATAACGACCCCAATTAGCACAAAATTTACACACACCACCGAAACTTCCGCTACGAGAAAGTTCTGCAAACGAAAAAGTGAAAACACGTAACAACTTTTCCATTTTTTAATTCCCTCAAATACCCTTTCAAATTCATCTATAAAGGGACTTGATTCTTATTCATTCCTCCAAGCTGGGAGAGCCACTCCTATGCTGCAAAAATTACTTCATCAATCTCTTTCAACCTTCAAACCTCAATACTCTTCACCCTCCAAAATCGCCATTAACTCAACCTCCTTCAACACCCAATATAAACCTCACCTTCAAATCCGTTTCAACCTTCAAATCCATAAGTCCCTTCAACAACAAAAAACCCCAAATCGATTCAAAACCAAAATAGAAAGAGAGAGAGAGAGAGAGGAAATAGAATCGAAGAAGAATGAGAATAAGATGAAGTAAGATTTGAAATTAAACCCACAAAACTTGTTAAAACAGAGTGGGCGAAGTCTTGAATGAAGAAGGTGGGAAATGTTCCTTGTCGCGATCTAAATGATACATCGTTGTTCTATTGTTGTCATGTGTAGAAAACCCATTTTTGTTTTTGAAAGTTGTCTTGCGTCTTGGTGGGTTTTGAACGTGTTCCCAATGGCTTTATTTGTTTTTCTTTTTTCTGAATGTTATTAGAAGCAACTTAATCTTGTTGTTTACCGTGCCATTTGTATTTTGAAAAGGAACCCTAGTACATGGTTGGATCGTGTATTATGTTAACATGATGGGCTTTGCCCATTTAGATCTTCCTCTCTCCACCCTTCTTTTTTGAGTTAATCGTGAGAATGGATGATGGGATGAAAGCCCATATGATTCCATTATTCACACACTCCTTTTATCTCACACCCCTTCCTTGTTTTTTATCTTATTTTTTTTAGTAATTTATTTTGAAAAAAAACTATTTTTAAGCTTTTAGTTAAGAATTAGTTGGTAAAATTTGTTTATTCTTTTTTATTTTCTATTTAGTCTACTTTTTCAATTTTTTTAGAAACTTTATTTTAATTAGGTTTATGATTTTTTCATGCTTTGATTTTATGTTGATTTTCATTTCTATTTTATTTTATTTTTGGTTGATGTAAATCTAAGAATTGTGGATTATCGATTCATTAATAAGTATCCATGAGTAAGATTAGACCGTTTTCTTTTTCTATTTTATTTCGCACTTATTTCATACTTTCAATGTCATTTTTTATTGATGAAGTATTTAAATTCACGAATGTTGATTTATTGAGGTTGTTAACCTTCATTATTTCAAATCTGTAGAAAATGATCATCGAGATCATTTTCTATACTTTGGGATCGTGATAGGTTACCCTCGATTAATTGACACAAGTTTGTGATTAAGACGAGATCACCCCCTTTTTAGTCTGTGTGACACGATTACATTGGAAAATGATCCTCAATATCATTTCTCCATCGTGTTTTTAACACGGATATCAACTTGTGCGACCTCCAACAGTTTGATCTTCGTCATAGATTGAGCTATGACGGTTAGCGCTATATTTCGTCCTGATCCAATTCAAATTAACTAACGACTAACTTTACTTTCTGTCAATATACTCTTGCTTTATTTTGAGTCCTTATATCTTGATTATATTATCTTGTTTATATAATTGTTAATATTATCTTGATTATACTATTGTGGATATTATCTTCATTATATTGTTATATATCTTGTCATATTATTCACATTATTCATATTGTTCATTTCATATTCATCTTGTTCATATCTTATTCATATTCTTTTCTAAAACACATAATGTTGCACCCTAAAATTTGCTCAACCTATTTCACCTGGGTTTATGTTTCAATATCATTAGCATTTGCATATAGAGTCATGTACATAGTCTAATCATCTGCATAGCATAGCATAACAAGTCATCCAAACAGGGGACCAAGCACTATTCTCATCTCTATGAGCCTATCAAGAGGTTATTATTCAAATTCAATCTCATTCAAGTCATCAGAAAGAATTTGAAAGCTGGGAAGTCAATGGATCAAGCAGTACATCTATCTCCTATCTGGGGGTATCTGAGGATTATCCAGTAAGTTGTGAGCTGTGAGTTGAGCATGGAGAGTATCTAGCCATCATGAGAGACTTATAAAGTCATTTGTAGAAGGAGGCAAGTCATTGATATAATCACAAGAAGTGCAGTTGAAGACAGTCAACTAGGGTTTCATCTGGGTCAACTCTAGGTCAACCTTAGGTCAATTGATTGATTGAAAGGCATTGAGGTCTATTGGAGAGATGTGGGGTTTATCATTTGACATATAGAGAAGGATATGGTGATATGCCAAGAAGAATTCAAGAGAAATCAAGGAGAAGAGGAGTTTCTAAATTAGGGTTTCTGTGTAAAATCCCCTAGTTTAGGTCAAATTTCCAAGCAAGATAAGTCAAAATGCAAGCTTCAAATGGATCCTTGGTCACCATGAAACTTGTATAGGATCTCAATACCTTTAATTTGAGTGGTGGAAGACATCAAGGAGATTTATAGAACTCAAGTTATGGTCCTTGCAAGTTACAGGTCATCTGAGGTATCTGAAATTTTGTCTGTGAAAGTTACTTGTCTTCCAAGCAATTTTTACCCTTCAAGGAGATTTCAAATGAATTTCTGGTCAACATAATAATTGTTCCTCATTGTCTTAGCTTTCTAGAATGGTATGGTATGCCTTCATATGATGTGTGGAACTCTACTTATGGTCTTGGCAAGCAAAGGGTATTTTGGTCATCTAAGAATTACAGGTCATTTCAAGCCTATGCCCAAAACTCATACAAGGAAGCTTCAAATGAAAACTTCACAACATCAAACTTGCTCAAAATGACATTTTGAGTCTAGAAAAGTGACCATGAAAGATTGGAAAGACTCATAGCTCAAGGTTTCAAAATTGGTGGATTTAATGAATAAAAAATGACCTAAAAATGAGATTTTTCATAATTTGGCCAAATGGGATGAAATTATAGGTCATTTTGATTGGAAAAATCATTTTGAGAACATTGGCAAAAGTAGAATTTTGAGTTTGGTTCAATAATTAGAAGTTATGCATGGTTGCTTACAAGTGAAGTTACATAATCCATATTCAAGGGAAATTGTGCATGGGAAGTTTCTCCAAGCTTCTAGGACTTTCCAATGATATCTATATATTGAATTGAAGAGCTTCATGCCATGGTTGGTGAATCACTTTGTTCAAAACACAAGCTATACACAATTCTTCCATTTTTGCAAAACCTCTCAAACTTCACAAAATCTCTCTCAATTTTCACATTTCTGGATTGGATCATCATCAGCATCATTCATAGATCACAATCCACACAAGCATTTGGTTGATTTGAGAAGAACTCATGCCATACAAGTTAATCATCCAAGAAGCAAGAAAGTTGGAATTGAAAGATTCAAGGCATTGGAGCAAGATCTTTTGCATACAGAATTCAAGAACAAGCTCACTGATCAACTTCCAATCATTACAAGCATCAGATCCAAGGATTTTAGTACCTGTTTTCATCATTTTGCACCAGGTAAGTTTCCTCTTCGAATTGGCTGTTTTAGTTAGAATCATGGTGATTTGTTAGCATAGAATGGTTAAGATAAGTTAGATGATGAATTTCACAAAGTTTGGAGAAGTTTCATGGAGTTTATCAAAGGTGTACCAAAACTGTTGGAGCTTGTAACTCATAGAATATTGCAAGATAATCCTAGGTTAATAGCTTAAAATGATCAGTGTGAGATGTAGATTATGTTAGGGTAGAATTGAGCAAGAATTGAAGCAGTTGATATCAGGTGATCATGGTGGAACCGAACTGTTATGCCTATCGGGTTTATTTCTTGATTGAGTTTTAGAGGAAGATAAGGGTATGGCTGTGTAGAGGGGAAGAAGTAGATCACTTTTGGTCTTGGAAGCGTATGATTTCATGAAAGAACGAAGGAGAACAAAATGGTGGAAGTTTCGTTCATGGTGAAGGGATTTTCAGAAACCCTAGGGTTTCTAAGGTTGAAGACAACCCCTTGGCCACACGATCGTGGTGTTGCCCTTGACTTGGTTCCTCATCCAACGGCCTTGGTTTAAAGATGAAAACGGAGGGAAACCCTGAAGGACTAAACGCACCGTTTCACTTATTATTGTCTGATGGGCTCAAAATTCTCATGCTAATGACACCCCCCAAATGCAGGCCCAATGTGATTATAACTGGAAATTTCGCTATTTGCACCGTTGCCATCTTTTTATTTTTTTGTTATGTTTGCTGAGTCATTGGGCCCAGACGCGCCTGCTATGCGCGCCCCCCCAGTCTGGGCCCACCTTGCGTTTTAACTGATTTTTCATGCTTTCTGCACCCCTAACCAATTAATTCCATTTTGTTTTTATTAATTCATTTCAGTTCTTCAAAAAATCATAAAAAATTGGAAAATGCATGATTTTAATTGATTCTTTTGCATATTATTCATAATTTTGTCAAGAAAAATATCACACAAAAAAATTAATATTTCATTTTGTTTTTATATTTTTGGCGTATTTTTCTATTACATAGGTTTAAATAATGGTTTTGTTTAATGCATGAATTTGTTAAGTTTGGTTTGATTATATGCTTTAACATTTTTAATCCATTCTTTTTGGGTTGGTTAGTTTAGACTTTTATCTTGTGTATAAAATTTAGTCCATATTTTTAAAACTTAATTTTAGGTGATTTGTTTAGGTGTGAATAACATGATCAAAATTAGGGTTTAGGTGATAACATAGGTGAATTAGTTCATTTCCCTTAGGAGTTGGAGATTGAATCTTTGGGGTATGGGACTATAGGGATTATGGGTAGTTAATAGATCCCTTAGAGAGTATTAGGATTCCCCTACTGCTATTAGTATACTGTCTATATTTGCTTGACTGGTGTGGTGTGCCCTCTCTGGGGATTATTATTTGTCTGTGTGGGTATTGGGTTTGCTTGGGGATTGGGAGAGCTGAAGACTTGTGATGATGAAGGCCATTGGAGATCAAGAAACTGAAGTCCAACTTCCAGAGTTGATGAAGAGATCCTTTGCTGGCAGCTGTTGAGGAGTATAGGGTTTAGGAGCTAGGCAGAGCTCTAGAGTAGTAGACTTGTTTCTCAAACATGGAAGGTCTTGATTGCCTCCATTCCTCTTTGTGATGCAGAGTCTCTCTAAGACATTCACCCCCTTCCTTTGGAAGGCTTGGTGATGGTGTCTAAGAGATAGAACTCTTGAGAGAAAATATCCTGTGTGTTGTTAGCAGTCTGTTTGCCACCCTTGGTGGTCAACTAATTGCTTAACACCCCAGTTCACTCTTGTGATTGATTCCTCAGCTTGGAGATTGAGACTTGAAGAAAAGCCATTGCAGATGGAAGACTGATAATCAAAGACCTTGCTTGAAGTCTTGAAGATGGAGATTGAGGCTTGCCTGAAGCTTGCAGCTGTTTGGAGATGACCTGAAGTCAGATGTTGATGCAGAGCTGCTGTGGCTGTTTATTTTTCTGCTGTTATTCATTCTTGATGTATTGATTGGCTTTCCCCGACTGTATTGTTTGCTGTTTAACCTGTTGGGTTGAAAGTGAATCCTGTTCACTTTTGCCTATTGTTTTCTAGGTTCGAGGTTGAGTGGGACTCCCTTGCCTCGCTTGTATTGCTGCATCCATGCATTTTACCGCTTTACTGTATATATCTGCTATTGTTTCTGTTTCCGTCTCTTCCCTTAGGATCTCTGTTTATCTCTGCACAAGAGAGGAACATGATAGACACTAGGTCTTAACCCATGCATGATAACATTAGGACAGTTTGATTCCCTTTGCAACCGTAGGTTAGAGTGCTGTCTCTTCTTTCTCAAAACAAACAGAAAAACACAATAAATATTTCAAACACAATAAAAGACACTTCTTCGGTAAAAGAAGGTGAACTCATCAAGACGTCATTTTTGTCCGCTTGGACCAGTAATCAGAAAACCTTTTTCAGAAGGAATAAAAACAATCAAGACAAACTTGTGTCGTACGTGGCCCGAACTACGTTTGCTCTGATCTTTCATGCTGTATGAAAGTACGTAGGCATAGGATGCGATATCCTAGCGAGCAACCTTCCCCTCCTTTCCCGTAGGTAGGCGAACTACGTTGACTCTGATTTCTCGTTCCAGACGGGAACACGTAGGCATAAAGTGCGATGCTTTGCCGAGTTATCTTTTCTTTTCTTTTCAGCCCTCATCCTTTAGTTTAGATAGAAGTGTAATCCGTACAAACCAGCAAGCGTGGATCCCGTCGAGTACGACGGACGTGAGGGGTGCTAATACCTTCCCCTTGCGTAACCGACTCCCGAATCCAGGTTTTGGTTGCAATGGCCATACCTTTCCCGTCTTTGCGGTAGGTTTACTCTGAGCGTTTCCTTTCCCTCCTGTGGGATAAATAACACACGGTGGCGACTCTTCTGTTCAGCCGGCGCCGATTTTCGCAGTAGCGACAGCTGGCGACTCTGCTGGGGATCCAACGTCCCCTGGCTGCTAAGGACTGCGATAGTTCCTTATGCATTTGGGATCCAACGTCCCTTAAGAGAGTCAATCCTAGCGCTTGTTTTCCCGTCGAGGATTTTGTATGGATTTATATTTCTGACCTTTATTTTCAGCATTATATATATTGATTATTATTGCTGTATTGGGGTGTGACGGGTGTTCTATGATTGAGAGATAAGCCGGACCTGGGCTTGAGTGCACCTAGACTTAGAGTAGAGATTAGTGGGCGCGCACGTGCTTTGCATGTCCTAGTGTCCCGCGAAATCTACACTCAGACGAGGTTCTTCTGGTTGGCCTCCTGTCCTGCCCTTTGGGTGGCTCGGGTTGCTGGTTAGTTGGATTGTCGACTCTGGGAACCGATCATTTGGAAGTTGGCTAAGTGAGGCCTCTTCAGGATTTGATGACGCCACTCCTTCTGGGAATCGTATCATCAACCCTGAAAGTCTGTGACGCCGACGACCGCATAGGATGCCATACCTTTGTCAGTTACTAGGACACCTACCTGTGAGAGGGTTTTGGGGTTATGCAGGTAACTAGACCTTCAGATACCGGTCATTTCTTGATCAGAGATCCTGGGTATTTATGGAGAGTTCTGAGGTCTGTCAAAGACCAGTTGGAGAGTTTTGAGGTCTGTCAGAGACCAGTTGGAGATATGATGTGGGGTCTGTCAGAGACCAGTTGGGGTTATGTTATGAGGTCTATCAGAGACCAGTGTTGGAGCTCTATGTTGGGTCTATCTGAGACCAGAGTTTGAGGACTTCTGGAGAGTCTATCTGAGACTTGTTGATATGGTTCAGGCTTCTCAGCTATGGCATTTGGTCCCTGTTGCATGTTACTTGCATTGCATTGTTTGCATAATCATTATCATTGCATCCCATTAACGTGTGTCTGTGCTGCAGGTACATTTGCATATTCCCCGGTTTTAGTGTCTGGACTTCTGAGTATTGATCATGGCTAGTTTGAGGATGACAGTTGCGTATAAGCTACCTATCCCTGATATTGCTCCCCTCCTGGGTCTGGTTTCTCTTGCTGATGAGGATGTCCGTAGAAGCTTCAGGCAGAGTTACGGACGGCTGTTGAGTTTGGTTCGCAAATCCACTGATGATGAATTGAATGGGCTGTATACGCTGATGCAATTCTATGACCCGGCTTTGAGGTGTTTCACGTTTGCTGACTTTATTCTGGGGCCGACCATGGAGGAGTATGTAGAGTTTACTGAGCTGCCGGTGCAGAATGCAGTTCCTTTTATCCACTCTGCCGCTGAGCCCAAATTGGAGGATTTAGCTAAGGCCCTGCACATGAATGCTTCCGAGCTGTTGATGACTTCTTGGCGAGGGGTTCCAGGTTTCTCTCTCCAGTTTCTGGTTGGTAAAGCTCAAGAGTACGCCAAGAATGGGTGTTGGGTGGTCTTTAACGCTATTTTGGCTCTATGCATTTATGGGATAGTGCTGTTTCCCAACTTCCCAAACTTCGTGGACATGGATGCATTTCATCTATTTGCTGCTGGTAACCCGGTGCCAACACTGATCGGAGACTTTTACCATTCGATGCACTACAGGAATGAGAACAGGAGAGGCAAGAACGTCTCTTGTTGCGTGCCTTTGCTGTATATGTGGTTCAAGAGCCATCTTCCCCTGAAGGGACCATTTGTGGATAGTGCAACTACGGCTAGCTGGCCAGAGCGCCTGATGAGGTTATCTTCCGAAGACATTGAGTGGTTTGATCGAGACTTGCTTGGGTCCGAGCTTATTGTCAGTTGTTCTGGGTATCCTAATGTTCCGTTGATCGGGAGAAAGGGGTCTATCAATTACAACCCCTCTTTGTTTGTCCGCCAGTTCGGGTATGCGTTGAAGAACCCACCAAAGGAGGAAGAAGTACAGGAATCTCTGTACTTCACCAGTGATCTGAAGGGAGAGTTATTAGCCAAGCTTCAGCACGCCTGGACACGTATTAACAGAAGAGGGAAGCCATTGTTAGGGAAGAATGACTGTCAGGCATATACACCCTACAGAGTTTGGATCCAGGAGAGAGCAAGTCAGTTGCGGATGCCATTTCCAGATGCACCAGTCCCTGTTCCTATTCCGGTAGAAGAGCCAACCACTGTTTCTATGGAGGCCTACCAGCAAGTTGTGAAAGAAAAAGAAGCCTTGATGAAGATCAATGAAGGGCTAGAGCAAGAGCTAGCTCAGATACGCAGTGAGAAAAACAAGGCCGTGCATGCTTTCCAACAGCAGATCGAGCTAGTAAACAGACTAGGGGCTGAGTTGACTGAGGAGAAAAAGAAGCGTGAACGTCTGGGGCAAGAGTTCAGAAGCTCCCATGACATGTTGGAATCCAAAAAGAAAGCACTCGACGCAGCACACCGAGAGATCTCTTCTTGCAATAAGACTTGGAATGCTACGCTGACCAACAACAAAAAGAGGGAGGACAAGTTGAAGCAGCAAATCTCTGACCTCGAGGAGCAGTTGAAGGCTAGCATTAAGAAGTATGAGGAAGAAGTGATGACCCGGTATAGTCTCCAGAATGCATTGAACAAAGCCATCGAAGGCAGGAACGAAGCCGTGTCTCAGAAGCGGAAGCTAGAAGATCGCTTCGGAGAAGGGACATGGGAGGAAACTGCTGGCGACGTGCGACGTGTTCTCAAGAGAAGAAACCAACTTGTTGAAGGGCTGCTTACCCGACCAGGCCATCCAGAGACCAAGAAGTTAATAGAAGAGTACCGGGCTTATGGGAGTACTTGATCATTTCATGTATTAACTTGTATGCTTTATTTGCATAGTGCTGACCATCACCAGGATTGTTGGTTGAGGTCATGCCTTCTCATTGTACTCAGTGATATTGTATTCTTGGATTTCTCTGCAATATATGAGGCTTTCTATGATTCAACTTCGATCTTCGTACTGCTAGCACTGTCACTGCACTGGCACCTTCGCACTAGAATCGGGGAATGCTATTCCCTAATGCACAAACACACATTGCATTGCATTCATATTCATGTTGCATTTCAGGTAATCATTGGATGGTATCTTATTTCCTCATTTGTACCAGGTCTTTTCAGGATTGCAGATCAACGCCCGCACAGATACTCCACTCGCACCAATTGTCGAAGAATCATGGATCAAATGCAGAACGAGATGCAAGATATGCGCGAGAAGCTAGCACTCTTCATGCAGACCATGGAGACTATTGCAAAGGGTCAGGAGAATTTGCAAGCTATGGTGCAGCCTCTGTTGGCAAGGAATTCTGGGCATGGAAATGAGGATCATCAGTCAGTGCGAGTCGACACTGTTCATGGGGATGGCACTCCCACACCAGTGGCTCCACCTGTAGTCAATATACCTGCTGTTAATGTCAACAATGGTACTGCTGCTGGGAACGGTAACGTCGGAGTTGGGAACGAGACTGCTGTCCATAACGTTGGGCTTGGAGATGTTAACTTGGGTGATAATATGGGAGGCAACGGCTTCGGTAATGCTGGATTCGGGTTCAATGACCAGGGTTTCGATAATGCTGGGAAATATGGTTTCAATGCTCAAGGCTTTGGGCAGGACGGATTCGGTGTGACTAACCAGGGTTATGGAGGATTCGGAAATGGAAACGGCGCTGGGTTAATGACTTTTGGACCTGCTGGGGTTGCTCCAGGATACGGTAACAGAGGGCGAGGCCCGGTGGTGAATCAGATCAGAGCTGGCCGTAACAACGGACACGATGGGTATAGAGCTGGGAATGGTATGTGGCAAGAGGATCAGCAGGAGGACGCTTTCTCCGGCGGAGGTTTCGAGGGGCCGATGGATGACTCCCAGAGGATTAGAATGCTAGAAGAGCAGATGAGGGGGGTCGTGAACCAAAGTGCTGTGGGCTTAGATATGTCAACAATGGGGCTGGTGCCTGGCTTGAGGGTGCTGATCAAATTCAAAGCTCCTACATTTGATAAGTATAAAGGGGACACTTGTCCGAAAGTGCACGTGCGGTCTTATTACCGAAGGATGTCTGCGTATTCAACTGATGAAAGGATGCTAATGCATTTCTTTCAAGATAGCCTGTCTGGTCCGTCCCTCGAGTGGTATATGGGATTGGAGCCAACGCATATAAAGACATGGAAGCAGCTAGCAGAGGCATTTGTAGCTCACTACAAGTATAACAGCGACTTGGCGCCCAACCGGGTCCAATTGCAAGGGCTGTCTCAGAAGAAGGGTGAGAGCTTTAAAGAGTACGCGCAAAGATGGCGCGACATGGCTGCTAGGGTCCGTCCTCCTTTAGAAGACAAGGAAATGAATGACATGTTCATTGGAACATTCACAGGCATGTTTTATGACAAGTTGTTTCACACATCTTTGGCCAGTTTCTCCGACTTAATTATGATGGGAGAAAAGATTGAAAGTAACATTAAGCAAGGAAGATTCCAAGCTGAGGAATCTACTGCATCTGGCAGTAACCGAAAGGCTTTTGGTGGACGCCGTCAGGGCGATGGAAGCGCAGTGTTTGGGGGCCAAGGTCGAGGCCGAGGCAGAGGTCGGAACCAGTATCATCAGCCGCAGCAGGTGGCGAGTGTTACTATTCCGTTTCAGCAACAACCATTTCAACAACAACAACAACAGCAGCAGCAGCCGCAGCAGGGGGCACAGCCCGCTCAGCGCAGATTCCAGGGGGGTAAACCAAGGAGAGTTTTTGAAAAGCCTCCTTCAACGTATGCAAATTTGTTGCAAACACTACTGGGTTTGAACTTGGTAGAGAAGAGAACTCTGGCGCCTATAACGGGCACTCCTCCGTATGGCTATGATGCAAGCAGGCACTGTGAGTTCCACTCTGGGGCTCCGGGCCACGATGTAGAGGGTTGCCATGCTTTTAAGCATGTTGTGCAGGATTTATTGGATAGCAAGGCTATCAATTTCGGAACGGCAGGTCCGAATATAGTGCAGAAGCCCATGCCCAACCATGGGGCAAACGCCATTCTGACGGAGGAGGGTTTGAATCTGATTACGAATGTCGATGATTTAAAGACGCTGTTGGGCGAGATAAAGAGCAGATTGTTGCAAGGGGGTGTTTATCCAGGATGTGACGAGTACTGCTTGGAATGTTGGACCCTAGTTGGGGGGTGTGATGATTTGAAGAAAGGTGTTCAGGATTTAATTGATGGAGGCACATTGCAGTTTGACCGAGCAGCAATTGAAGAGCCTGCAGGGGCATTGGCAGATAATCAGAGTGATGTGGCCACTGTAATGATTCCTCGAAAGACAATCACTATAACGGCACCGGCCCAGCGACCGCCGATCACCATCACTAAGGCCGGACCAATCCCGTACGAGAGCACCAAGGCAGTCCCATGGTCATATGGGTTGGAAGTGTATTGCGATGGGATAAAAATTGATGTTAATAAGCAGTCAGCTGAGACTGTAGATAATGTTGTTGGTACCGGAGGTATGACAAGGAGTGGAAGAATATTCATATCGCCTGAGGTAGAAGCCGAAAGACTGGCGAAGGGAAAGGGAAAGATGGTTGAGAATATCCCTGTGCAGGCAAATGAAAAAGCAGAGGCATCGAAAGATGTAGAAGAATTCATGCGCTTGATTCGTAAAAGTGATTATAAGATTGTGGAGCATCTGCAACAGACGCCTTCAAAGATATCTATACTGTCGTTGCTATTGTGTTCTGAAGCTCACAGAAATGCTTTGTTGAAAGTCCTGGATACTTCCTTCGTACCCCAAGATGTTTCCGTAAATCAGCTGGAAGGAGTGTTAGCACATGTAAATGCAGGCCATAGCTTGGGCTTTACCGACTTCGATTTGACCCCGAAGGGGAGGGAGCATAATATGGCGCTGCACGTCTCTGTGGAATGTAGAGGATCAGTCATGTCGCATGTATTGGTCAACACCGGATCGTCTTTGAATGTGCTGCCCAAGAAAGCGATGATGAAGCTAGATGTCAGAGGAATCCTGTGCACGCCCAGTGACTTGGTAGTCAGGGCATTCGATGGCACGCGGAGAACAGTCTTTGGATCGATAACATTGCCTCTACAGGTGGGGCCGGAGGTTTTCGCGACTGAGTTTTATATCATGGACATCCAGCCTGCATATAGCTGCCTGCTCGGAAGACCTTGGATTCATGGGGCTGGGGCAGTCACGTCTACCCTGCATCAAAAGTTGAAATATATGGTGGGAGACAGCGTGGTTACTGTCTGTGGCGAAGAGGACATCCTGGTCAACCATCTATCGTCATTTAAGTATGTAGAGGTCGATGGAGAGATTCACGAAACACTCTGCCAGGCATTTGAAGGGTTGCATATCAAGGACAAAGGTCCCGGGCCGAGCAAAGCGCCGGAGATAGCCGTCTCGTCATATAAAGAAGCTCAAGCTCTAGTAGAGACCGGTGAGACGAAGGGCTGGGGCAAAGTGCTGGACATTCCCGTGAAGATGGACCGATTCGGGTTGGGATACCAACCGTCGTCATCAACACCTGCTGTGGGGGCACCCCGTTTCAGAGGACCAATAACTATCACTGCTAGTGGAGTATGCCATGAGACCATCAACGCTGCTTCAGAGTCTGACGAAGGAGACATCGATTGTGATATGGATGCCTGGATTCAGCCAAGCACGCCAGGACAGGGATTGTGCAACTGGTCTATTCAGGAGACTGTTCCTGTGACTCTTAAACAGTAATGCTTTGTTTTATTAATTGTTGAACAATCTGGTGTCTTGCCCGGGGCATCATGATTTGCTTAGGGCTGTGCTGTTATGAACATTGCGTGTTTATCATTAAATAAAAGGCGTTTTTCATGTGCAAATATTGCGATCTCTGTTTTTCTTGTTTTGTATTTTTCAATAAAATGGCAACGTGGTTATTCGCTTTATACGCATTTTGAAGCATTTAACCATTCTTTTTGCAGGATAACATTTTCAGATGACATCCTTGAACCACCTATGACTCGTCCCGACTTTGAACACCCGGTATTTCAGGCCGAAGAGGAGAGTGTTGAAGATGGTGACGTTCCTGAAGAATTGTCTTGGTTGGTGAAACAAGAAGAAAGAGTCATTCTGCCTCACGAAGAGGTCATCGAAATTATCAACCTGGGGTCGGAAGGGGTTGAGAAGAATATTCGTATAGGAGCCGCGCTGCAGAGCGATATCAAGCGAAGACTGGTTGAAATGCTCAGAGAGTATAGTGATGTGTTTGCTTGGTCGTATGAAGACATGCCAGGGCTCGATACAAATATGGTTGTGCACCGTCTGCCATTGAGAGAAGAATGCCCGCCAGTCAAGCAAAAGCTTCGCAGAACTAGACCAGATATGGCAGTGAAGATCAAAGAGGAGGTTCAAAAACAGTGGGACGCTGGTTTCCTGGCTGTGACAAAATATCCCTCATGGGTCGCTAACATCGTATCAGTGCCAAAGAAAGACGGTAAAGTGAGAATGTGCGTCGATTACCGTGACTTAAATAAAGCGATCCCGAAAGACGATTTTCCGCTTCCTCATATCGATGTGCTAGTTGATAATACTGCTCAATACTCCGTATTCTCCTTCATGGATGGCTTCTCAGGCTATAATCAGATTAAAATGGCGCCAGAGGACATGGAGAAGACTACTTTCATTACGCCGTGGGGAACATTTTGTTATAAAGTGATGCCCTTTGGTTTGAAGAATGCTGGGGCAACGTATCAGCGTGCAATGACGACTCTTTTTCATGATATGATGCATAAGGAGATCGAAGTTTATGTTGACGATATGATTGCCAAATCCCAGACGGAGGATGAGCATCTGGTGAATCTGCTGAAGTTATTCAAAAGGCTTAGGAAGTTCAGGCTGAGACTGAACCCTAACAAATGCACCTTCGGGGTGAGATCGGGGAAACTGCTGGGGTTTATTGTAAGCGAAAAAGGAATAGAGGTTGATCCTGCAAAAATAAAAGCAATTCAAGAAATGCCGACGCCTAAAACAGAAAAGGAGGTGCGCGGGTTTTTAGGGAGGTTGAACTACATTGCCCGGTTCATATCTCACCTAACGGCTACGTGTGAACCATTATTCAAGCTGTTGAAAAAAGATCAAGCGGTAACGTGGAACGAAAATTGTCAAAAGGCGTTCGATAAAATAAAGCAGTATTTGCAGGAGCCTCCTATTTTGATACCCCCAGTGGCAGGGAGACCCTTGATTATGTATTTGACAGTTCTTGAGGGAAGCATGGGTTGTGTTCTCGGTCAACACGACGAGACAGGAAGGAAAGAGCATGCGATCTATTACTTGAGTAAGAAATTTACTGAATATGAATCTCGATATTCAATGCTCGAGAAAACTTGTTGCGCACTAGCCTGGGCCGCCAAGCGTTTGAGGCAATACATACTGAATCATACAACCATGCTCATCTCGAAGATGGATCCTATCAAATATGTATTCGAAAAGCAGGCATTGTCAGGGAGAATTGCCCGTTGGCAGATGGTCTTGACTGAATATGACATCCAATATGTCTCGCAAAAAGCTATAAAGGGGAGTGTACTGTCTGAGTACTTGGCGGAGCAGCCTATTGAAGATTACCAATCTATGAGGTTTGATTTTCCTGACGAGGATATCATGTACCTAAAGATGAAAGATTGCGAAGAGCCGTTGCCAGACGAAGGACCAGAATTGGGTTCCAAATGGAAGATGATATTTGACGGAGCTGTGAACGCTTACGGTAGCGGAATAGGGGCAATCATTACTACTCCACACGGGTCGCACATCCCGTTTACTGCTCGATTGACCTTTGCAGTTACCAATAATGAAGCCGAATACGAAGCTTGTATAATGGGGCTTGAAGAAGCCATTGATTTGCGAATCAAGAATCTGGACGTATACGGAGACTCAGCTCTGGTGGTGAATCAGATAAAAGGAGAGTGGGAGACACGGTAGCCCAATTTAATACATTACATGAACTATGCAAGGAGATTGTTTCCTTTCTTTGACAAGGTTGAATTGCATCATGTACCGCGAGCATAGAATCAGATGGCTGACGCCCTGGCCACTTTGTCTTCCATGTATAAAGTCAACTTCTGGAACGAGGCTCCCAGAATTATTATCTCTCGGCTTGACATGCCAGCCTTCGTGTTTGCTATTGAGGAGGCATCCGACGATAAACCGTGGTATTTTGATATCCTTAATTTTCTGAAGAATAAAGAGTATCCGGCTGGGGCATCCAGTCAGGATCAGAAGACTCTCAGGAGATTAGCGGGTAATTTCTATTTGAATCCGGATGGTGTCTTATACAGAAGAAACCATGATTTGGTGCTGCTCCGTTGCGTGGATGAAAAAGAGGCAAAGTTGCTCATGGAGGAAATACATGAAGGTACATTTGGTACGCATGCTGATGGGCATGCTATGACAAGAAAGCTGCTGCGGGCAGGTTATTTTTGGCTGACTATGGAAACTGATTGTTTCAAGTTTGCGAGGAAGTGCCACAAGTGCCAAATCTATGCTGATAAGATCCATGTGCCTCCGAGTCCTCTAAATGTGATGTCATCGCCATGGCCATTCTCGATGTGGGGAATCGATATGATTGGAAAGATCGAGCCGACAGCTTCTAACGGGCACCGGTTCATTCTAGTAGCAATCGATTATTTCACCAAGTGGGTGGAAGTGGCGTCTTATGCAAATGTAACTAAGCAGGTGGTGGCCAGGTTCATCAAGAGAGATATCATTTGCAGATATGGGATCCCCGAGCGGATAATCACGGACAACGGTTCAAACCTGAACAACAAAATGATGAAGGAGCTCTGTCAGAATTTCAAGATCGAACATCACAACTCCTCCCCTTACCGACCCAAGATGAATGGCGCTGTTGAAGCGGCCAATAAGAATATCAATACGATTGTTCAAAAAATGGTGGTGACCTATAAGGATTGGCACGAGATGCTACCTTTCGCTTTGCACGGTTATCGTACGACTGTACGCACATCAACCGGGGCAACCCCGTTCTCGTTGGTATATGGAATGGAAGCTGTGCTACCATTGGAAGTTGAGATCCCTTCTCTAAGGGTATTGCGAGACGTCCAACTAGATGAGGCAGAATGGGTGAAGGACAGGTTGAACCAACTGAGTTTAATGGATGAGAAGAGGCTAGCTTCTCTAGCATACGGTCGTTTGTACCAGAGCCGAATGAAGAAAGCATATGATAAGAAGATACATCCTTGGAGCTTTCAGACGGGCGACCTTGTGCTGAAAAGGATTCTCCCGCCGCAGGCAGATCACAGGGGCAAGTGGACCCCCAACTACGAAGGGCCGTACGTTGTCAGAAAAGTCTTTTCAGGAGGGGCTTTATTGTTGTCCACCATGGACGGTGAAGACTTTGCGTCGCCTGTAAATTCGGACGCAGTTAAAAAATACTTTGCTTGAAATTGACCCGCTGGACAGAAAAAAGAGAGTCCAGGCAAAAATGGGGCATCCTGGCGAACCAAAAAACAGAATGAAAGGTTCGGGCAAAAGTTAGGGATAAAATTGCAAAAATGTACACCCGCAAAGTTGAAAACCTACCCTGGGCGGCTTCGGCAAAAAGGGGTATCCCAGTGAACTGAAAACCCGTAAAGGGCGGTTCACGCAAAAGTTAGGGATTTGAAAAGCAAATGACTGCGGTCCGAATTTGATACTGCATTGAGCATTGGTGCGGGAGAATATACCTGAGGGGTCGATATTCAGATACAATCTCTTCAGAAGTGTGGATATCGAGGGAAAGCATTAGAGTCGGGCGAGTCATAGGAGGATCAGCTCGTGATGTTCGTCTGCATCCCGTTGCCGACATATGTACAAATTTAATTCGTCAATATATTTATGCTTCTTATGCATACTTGTATATTTGCTGTGCGTAGCTTCCTCTTTTCAGGAGTTACATCCCGTGTACAAAACTCCGCTCATTCAGGGGCCCTATCAATAAAATGTGTTATTCAGTACCTGGTGCTGTCTCTTTACTGTTTTGTGCATGATAAACGCCTAAGTTTACTGAAACTAGCATGTACATAACGTCACTGGCCCTTGCCAACAATTGCTAAAACTTTGAATTAACTGAAAATAATGTCACTAACACTAACCTGAATAGATTTGGTTGTGTAGACTTGTCTTGTCTTGTTTGTGGTGTTGCAGGTTCATAGCCGCATGAAAAGGACGATCAAAAGATTGCAGTAACGAAAGACTTGACCCCCACGCAGGTCGCGAGTCCGAGATGACAATGTTCTTCCTGAAGAGGGATCAAATTCCCCAGCTAGTCGTAGCTTATCCAAAAGGACATTCTCCAACAAAGTCGTTTATCTTCAGCAAAATTAGTGATTCCAAGATTGAAGACTGTATTCAGATAGTGCATCTCGAGCAGAGTGGTTTTAATATTTGTGAGCTGTGTTCAGGCAGTTTACCTTTCCCCGCAGGGTCATTTACTCCCCCCAGCGGAGTCAGTTAATTGTCCCCAAGAGAATCGTTTCGTCCCCAGCGAAGTTCTCTTTTCAGCAAGTATTTTCATTCCTCTCAGTGGAACTCGGAGATTAAGACTCTCCCCGGCAGAGTTGGTTGTGTGCTCTGGCATTTATTTTGTCATAACACGGTGTGATATCCATTCACTCTCCAGCAGAAGTTCAATCATACCAGGCGCATCTGCTATTCTCCAGCAGAGTTATATTCCCCAGCGGGGTGTTACTTCGATGAGGTGCTTGGTTTAAGTTCCCAATTTCCCAGCTGAGTAGACTTCACTCCTCCAGCATTTATTTTGCTGGAATAATTCTGTAGCACCTGGCTATCCCCAGCGGAGTCGACATTATCTTCAGCATTTATTTTGCTGGAGCAGTTTTCTGTATCACAGCAGTTCGAGTCTGCATTCGCATTGGCATATAGTGTCATATATGCATCCACCAAATAAAAACGCGTAGCATTTCCATCATCGTCAAACACATGCATTTTGAAACATGAACCAGGTCGGCTAACCGTTTGTTTCAAGTGTTGCTCTCTTGCAGGTGGAAGGAGCTCTTGCTCAAACAAATCAATAAACATTCGAGGTCTCGACGTGAGACATTCAATGAAGTGTCAGCTTTGGCACTATTCCCCACAAAGTTATCATGATGAAGTTTTCTTTGTCTCCGAACAGAGTTATTTGTGAATTTCTCGTGTTTTCCCCGCCAGAGTTAGTAGGCAAAATCTCTCCTCATTCCCAAGCAGAGTTGTTTGTCATCAAAGGGGTTTTCGTGAATCAGAATTTCAGAGGTTGCCGCCGGTTATCAGAACAGGCGTCCGGTAGCTTGGTTTCCAAATATCCCCAATAGAGTCAGCCTCAAAGTTGCTGTAACGTCAGTGCTAAGAAGTTTGTGGTATGAGACCAATGGAGGAATAAGTCCTGACGTGGACAATTTTATTGACGGGTTTTCTTCGTGCTAGAGAAGTGAGTGTCCTAGCGGGGACAGTTTTATTTCCCCGGGCTGATAAGAGGCTAGTCCTAACATGGACAGGTTCGATTTCTTAGAATCGATGGAATGTGGAGTCTTGACGTGGACATTTCCTCAAGTTGACGATAGGTGTTAGTCCTAACGTGGACAGATTTGATTTCTTGGTATTGATTGAATGTACATTCATAACGTTGGCAAAATTGATTACTCTTCGTGTTGGTGTCCTGACGTGGACCATTTATTTCCAGCAGATATCTCTATTCGTAATGGTGAAATGTGCGTCCTGACGTGGACAAGTTTATAGTTCTTCGTGATGACAAGATGCGAGAGTCCTGACGTGGACAAATTTATCCTTCTTCGTGTTGTTGGCAAAGTGTGAGTCCTGACGTGGACAAGTCTTATTTCCCCAGCAAGTCGAAGACGCGCAAGTCCTGACGTGGACAAGTTTATTTCTTCAGCAGGTTGAGATATGAGTCCTGACGTGGACAAGTTTTATTTCCTCAGCAAGTCAAGAGGTGAGTCCTTACGTGGACAAATCAAGACGAAACGTGAGTCCTGACGTGGACAAGTTTATTCCTTACGTGGAAAGAGAAGTTTCAATTCCTTACGTGGAAAGATGGTATTCCTTACGTGGAAAGATTAGAGTCCTTACGTGGACAAATCAAGACGAAAAGCGTTTCCTTACGTGGAAAGATTGGAGTCCTTACGTGGACAGATTGAGATAGTATTCCTTACGTGGAAAGAGGTGTTCCTTACGTGGAAAGATGGGAGTCCTTACGTGGACAAATCAGAAAGAGTGGTTTCCTTACGTGGAAAGATTGTGGTTTCCTTACGTGGAAAAGAGGTGAGTCCTTACGTGGACGAATCAACATGTGGTTCCTTACATGGAAAGATTGTATTCCTTACGTGGAAAGAAGATTGATTCCTTACGTGGAAAGATAAGATCGATTCCTTACGTGGAAAGATGTTATTTCTTACGTGGAAAGATTGAAGTCCTTACGTGGACAAAGCAAGGCGAGATGGGAGTCCTTACGTGGACAAAGCGAGATACGATGCATTCCTTACGTGGAAAAATGTTATTCACAAGATGGAAAGAAGATGGTTTCCTTACGTGGAAAAAAGACGATTCCTTACGTGGAAAGAAGATGGTTTCCTTACGTGGAAAGAAGAAAGTTATTCCTTACGTGGAAAGATTGGAGTCCTGACGTGGACAGATCAAGAATATATATTCCTTACGTGGAAGAACGATGTATTCCTTACGTGGAAAGTTTAGTCCTGACGTGGACAGATTCAGAAAAAAAGATGTGTTTCCTTACGTGGAAGAATTTAGTCCTGACGTGGACAGATCCAGACGAAGTCTTAGTCCTAACGTGGAAAGATTTATTCCTAACGTGGACGGTGTTATTCCTAACGTGGAAGAGTTTATTCCTAACGTGGACGATTTATTTCTGATGAAATTGCAGATGAGTTATCCCCAGCGAAGTTGCCGAGATTTTTCCGGGTTGACGACAGAGGGAGTCCTCACGTGGACAAAGTTCTATCCCTGCGATGATAGAATCTTTTTCAGGCTGATGAAAATAATCCCCAGCACGAGATCAATGGGTTGCTGTAAACAGTCAGATTCGGTTGGTGAATGTCGTTCCCCAAGCAGTGGCGCAGTTTATTTCTGCGGTTGGCAAATTTTCGTGTTCTAAGTATTCAACCGTCTCGTACCTCGAATGTCTGAAGGCCGTTTGCTCTTCACCCAATCGGGTCCAAGTCGCTTGAATAGGGGCAGCTGTTGCACCCTAAAATTTGCTCAACCTATTTCACCTGGGTTTATGTTTCAATATCATTAGCATTTGCATATAGAGTCATGTACATAGTCTAATCATCTGCATAGCATAGCATAGCAAGTCATCCAAACAGGGGACCAAGCACTATTCTCATCTCTATGAGCCTATCAATAGGTTATTATTCAAATTCAATCTCATTCAAGTCATCAGAAAGAATTTGAAAGCTGGGAAGTCAATGGATCAAGCAGTACATCTATCTCCTATCTGGGGGTATCTGAGGATTATCCAGTAAGTTGTGAGCTGTGAGTTGAGCATGGAGAGTATCTAGCCATCATTAGAGACTTATAAAGTCATTTGTAGAAGGAGGCAAGTCATTGATATAATCACAAGAAGTGCAGTTGAAGACAGTCAACTAGGGTTTCATCTGGGTCAACTCTAGGTCAACCTTAGGTCAATTGATTGATTGAAAGGCATTGAGGTCTATTGGAGAGATGTGGGGTTTATCATTTGACATATAGAGAAGGATATGGTGATATGCCAAGAAGAATTCAAGAGAAATCAAGGAGAAGAGGAGTTTCTAAATTAGGGTTTCTGTGTAAAATCCCCTAGTTTAGGTCAAATTTCCAAGCAAGATAAGTCAAAATGCAATCTTCAAATGGATCCTTGGTCAAAATGAAACTTGTAGAGGATCTCAAGACCTTTAATTTGAGTGGTGGAAGACATCAAGGAGATTTATAGAACTCAAGTTATGGTCCTTGCAAGTTACAGGTCATCTGAGGTATCTGAAATTTTGTCTGTGAAAGTTACTTGTCTTTCAAGCAATTTTTACCCTTCAAGGAGATTTCAAATGAATTTCTGGTCAACATAATAATTGTTCCTCATTGTCTTAGCTTTCTATAATGGTATGGTATGCCTTCATATGATGTGTGGAACTCTACTTATGGTCTTGGCAAGCAAAGGGTATTTTGGTCATCTGAGAATTACAGGTCATTTCAAGCCTATGCCCAAAACTCATACAAGGAAGCTTCAAATGAAAACTTCACAACATCAAACTTGATCCAAATGACATTTTGAGTCTAGAAAAGTGACCATGAAAGATTGGAAAGACTCATAGCTCAAGGTTTCAAAATTGGTGGATTTAATGAATAAAAAATGACCTAAAAATGAGATTTTTCATAATTTGGCCAAATGGGATGAAATTATAGGTCATTTTGATTGGAAAAATCATTTTGAGAACATTGGCAAAAGTAGAATTTTGAGTTTGGTTCAAGAATTAGAAGTTATGCATGGTTGCTTACAAGTGAAGTTACATAATCCATATTCAAGGGAAATTGTGCATGGGAAGTTTCTCCAAGCTTCTAGGACTTTCCAATGATATCTATATATTGAATTGAAGAGCTTCATTCCATGGTTGGTGAATCACTTTGTTCAAAACACAAGCTATACACAATTCTTCCATTTTTGCAAAACCTCTCAAACTTCACAAAATCTCTCTCAATTTTCACATTTCTGGATTGGATCATCATCAGCATCATTCATAGATCACAATCCACACAAGCATTTGGTTGATTTGAGAAGAACTCGTGCCATACAAGTTAATCATCCAAGAAGCAAGAAAGTTGGAATTGAAAGATTCAAGGCATTGGAGCAAGATCTTTTGCATACAGAATTCAAGAACAAGCTCACTGATCAACTTCCAATCATTACAAGCATCAGATCCAAGGATTTTAGTACCTGTTTTCATCATTTTGCACCAGGTAAGTTTCCTCTTCGAATTGGCTGTTTTAGTTAGAATCATGGTGATTTGTTAGCATAGAATGGTTAAGATAAGTTAGATGATGAATTTCACAAAGTTTGGAGAAGTTTCATGGAGTTTATCAAAGGTGTACCAAAACTGTTGGAGCTTGTAACTCATAGAATATTGCAAGATAATCCTAGGTTAATAGCTTAAAATGATCAGTGTGAGATGTAGATTATGTTAGGGTAGAATTGAGCAAGAATTGAAGCAGTTGATATCAGGTGATCATGGTGGAACCGAACTGTTATGCCTATCGGGTTTATTTCTTGAGTGAGTTTTAGAGGAAGATAAGGGTATGGCTGTGTAGAGGGGAAGAAGTAGATCACTTTTGGTCTTGGAAGCGTATGATTTCATGAAAGAACGAAGGAGAACAGAATGGTGGAAGTTTCGTTCATGGTGAAGGGATTTTCAGAAACCCTAGGGTTTCTAAGGTTGAAGACAACCCCTTGGCCACACGATCGTGGTGTTGACCTTGACTTGGTTCCTCATCCAACGGCCTTGGTTTAAAGATGAAAACGGAGGGAAACCCTGAAGGACTAAATGCACCGTTTAACTTATTATTGTCTGATGGGCTCAAAATTCTCATGCTAATGACACCCCCCAAATGCAGGCCCAATGTGATTATAACTGGAAATTTCGCTATTTGCACCGTTGCCATCTTTTTATTTTTTGTTATGTTTGCTGAGTCATTGGGCCCAGACGCGCCTGCTATGCGCGCCCCCCCAGTCTGGGCCCACCTTGCGTTTTAACTGATTTTTCATGCTTTCTGCACCCCTAACCAATTAATTCCATTTTGTTTTTATTAATTCATTTCAGTTCTTCAAAAAATCATAAAAAATTGGAAAATGCATGATTTTAATTGATTCTTTTGCATATTATTCATAATTTTGTCAAGAAAAATATCACACAAAAAAATTAATATTTCATTTTGTTTTTATATTTTTGGCGTATTTTTCTATTACATAGGTTTAAATAATGGTTTTGTTTAATGCATGAATTTGTTAAGTTTGGTTTGATTATATGCTTTAACATTTTTAATCCATTCTTTTTGGGTTGGTTAGTTTAAACTTTTATCTTGTGTATAAAATTTAGTCCATATTTTTAAAACTTAATTTTAGGTGATTTGTTTAGGTGTGAATAACATGATCAAAATTAGGGTTTAGGTGATAACATAGGTGAATTAGTTCATTTCCCTTAGGAGTTGGAGATTGAATCTTTGGGGTATGGGACTATAGGGATTATGGGTAGTTAATAGATCCCTTAGAGAGTATTAGGATTCCCCTACTGCTATTAGTATACTGTCTATATTTGCTTGACTGGTGTGGTGTGCCCTCTCTGGGGATTATTATTTGTCTGTGTGGGTATTGGGTTTGCTTGGGGATTGGGAGAGCTGAAGACTTGTGATGATGAAGTCCATTGGAGATCAAGAAACTGAAGTTCAACTTCCAGAGTTGATGAAGAGATCCTTTGCTGGCAGCTGTTGAGGAGTCTAGGGTTTAGGAGCTAGGCAAAGCTCTAGAGTAGTAGACTTGTTTCTCAAACATGGAAGGTCTTGATTGCCTCCATTCCTCTCTGTGATGCAGAGTCTCTCTAAGACATTCACCCCCTTCCTTTGGAAGGCTTGGTGATGGTGTCTAAGAGATAGAACTCTTGAGAGAAAATATCCTGTGTGTTGTTAGCAGTCTGTTTGCCACCCTTGGTGGTCAACTAATTGCTTAACACCCCAGTTCACTCTTGTGATTGATTCCTCAGCTTGGAGATTGAGACTTGAAGAAAAGCCATTGCAGATGGAAGACTGATAATCAAAGACCTTGCTTGAAGTCTTGAAGATGGAGATTGAGGCTTGCCTGAAGCTTGCAGCTGTTTGGAGATGACCTGAAGTCAGATGTTGATGCAGAGCTGCTGTGGCTGTTTATTTTTCTGCTGTTATTCATTCTTGATGTATTGATTGGCTTTCCCCGACTGTATTGTTTGCTGTTTAACCTGTTGGGTTGAAAGTGAATCCTGTTCACTTTTTCCTATTGTTTTCTAGGTTCGAGGTTGAGTGGGACTCCCTTGCCTCGCTTGTATTGCTGCATCCATGCATTTTACCGCTTTACTGTATATATCTGCTATTGTTTCTGTTTCCGTCTCTTCCCTTAGGATCTCTGTTTCTCTCTGCGCAAGAGAGGAACATGATAGACACTAGGTCTTAACCCATGCATGATAACATTAGGACAGTTTGATTCCCTTCGCAACCGTAGGTTAGAGTGCTGTCTCTTCTTTCTCAAAACAAACAGAAAAACACAATAAATATTTCAAACACAATAAAAGACACTTCTTCCGTAAAAGAAGGTGAACTCATCAAGACGTCATTTTTGTCCGCTTGGACCAGTAATCAGAAAACCTTTTTCAGAAGGAATAAAAACAATCAAGACAAACTTGTGTCGTACGTGGCCCGAACTACGTTTGCTCTGATCTTTCATGCTGTATGAAAGTACGTAGGCATAGGATGCGATATCCTAGCGAGCAACCTTCCCCTCCTTTCCCGTAGGTAGGCGAACTACGTTGACTCTGATTTCTCGTTCCAGACGGGAACACGTAGGCATAAAGTGCGATGCTTTGCCGAGTCATCTTTTCTTTTCTTTTCAGCCCTCATCCTTTAGTTTAGATAGAAGTGTAATCCATACAAACCAGCAAGCGTGGATCCCGTCGAGTACGACGGACGTGAGGGGTGCTAATACCTTCCCCTTGCGTAACCGACTCCCGAATCCAGGTTTTGGTTGCGATGGCCATACCTTTCCTGTCTTTGCGGTAGGTTTACTCTGAGCGTTTCCTTTCCCTCCTGTGGGATAAATAACGCACGGTGGCGACTCTTCTGTTCAGCCGGCGCCGATTTTCGCAGTAGCGACACATAACAATTATCGAAACAATAAAAGCCTAAATTAGTAGACTGTTGGTTACTTTTCAGATCAACGGAACTTGGACTGTATCAGAAACCCTAACTTAGAGCTTTTGTCCGACTCTTGTTCAAGGTATAGTTTAGGACACTTCGCACACACACGACTTCCTCTTGGGCTACCAAACAATGAACCCTTTTATCTCGTGCAATCCCGTGTAACTTACATGTATCCCTCTCCCATTCTGATGTACGCATTCGTATTTCTTTGATTGTCGTTTATCTTCTAGGAGCACTCTTAGGGACTAGCATAGACTATACCATTTTCAAATTAATTCTCGATTCGTCATCGAGCCATTTTCAAACACCCCTTGTAAGTCGAGTGCTCATATGCATTCGCCATCAACCTATTGCACACACTTTCATATTTCATCGTGGTTTCGTTATTAGGAGCACCCTCAGGGACTAATATTGTTTCTCATAACCTAACCCTCAATTCGTCATCGAGCCGGTTCCATTTTCAACCAAGCCCTCGACTCGTCGTCGAGCCACTTTCAAACGAACTTCCGTTCCACCCTGGTTTTGCTTGCAAATACAATCAAACCCTTGGTTCAACGTTAAACGGATTTTTACAATTAAACTAATCAATACAATTAACAACTATTTAATTCTTTGAGCCTTTGATCTCTCTTCAATTATTTGGATGTGAGTTATCTTACTCGTGTATGAGCAATTGACGCCTCTAAAACATTTCCAACTTAACAACATTTAAACCATCTTCCAACCACTCATCATTCAAACACCATTCAAACACAACTTCTTTTCAAGATGAAAAAAGAGAGAGAGTCAAGTCTTTGACTCACTCTCCCGATTACTTGGGCCCGAGGAGCCTTTCTTAAGCCTCGAGCAATCATCATTCGTACCAAACTTCCACCAATTCAACTCTTCTCTTTTTGTGGTCGTCTCCACGAACTACGGGCGCTCTGATTCTTCATTCTCGTATGAATGTAAGATACATAGGCACAATATTGCAATGATCTTGGCGAGCTACCTTCTATCCATCTTCCATTTCCCCTATAAAATTTTGTTAGAACACAAATTGGTGTTTAATTATATCTCTATGTTTTGATGATAACTCTAATGAAATTTTGTATTAAGAAAATATATACTCTAATTTTGTTCAAGTGTTTTTGTTTCAGATATTAAATTAAATATTCTTATGGAAGCAAAAATGCATCTGAACAGTATTCTACGCAAAGATCTGAAGCATCATAAGCAAGTCATCAGAAGACTCTGAGCGCTGCCAGAAGAGACTCTGAAGCAGAAGCTGCAGAAGACTCTGATGCAGAAGCTGTAGAAGCATCTGAAGCGTAGCTGAAAAGTTTGTATGAAGAGTTTAAAGCATTGTTTCAGAAGACTCTGAATGTACTTTACGCTGCAAGTACAGAGGCTCTGATAAATAGTTATGCTCTGATTAGATCACTCATGCTAAAGCACTATTGCCGCAACTCTGATATCATTGAATCTGATCTGAAGAACAAGAAGCACATCAGAGGATCTGATGTTGTTTACGTTTGAAAAGATGTCAGCACGTGAATAGACTTGGTACTATTCTCAACATCCTCTCCAACGGAACTATTCCTTATTTGTGATAGACACAAGGATTCAGGCTAAAGGCATTTCTCTGAACATTCCACTTCTGAGAAAGGAAAAGTCATGTGAAGACAAAAGGCTACAGCTACTCTACTTGCATAGTCTTCAAGCATTGTACTTTCAGCACTATAAAAGGACGTCTTCAACATCTCTTCAAGGTTAACGAATCTTGAACAAATTATTCAACAAACTCTCATACAATAATTCTTACTCAAAGCTGAATAGTTTTTATTCGTTCTTAATCTAAGTGTAAAAATCACAGTTTGTGATATAGCTTTTTAGAAGCAACTTAAACACTTGTTTGTTTACATTTATTTGTAAAAGGTTCCTTAAGAAGACCAAGTTGTGGTCAGGATTTCTTGAGAAGACCAAGACATTTGTTCTTAGTGGTTGACACTGTAATCTGTTTGAATATAGTGGATTAAGTCCTTGTGGAGAAAGGCAAATTACCTTGATAGGGTGGACTGGAGTAGTTGAGTTCAACGAACCAGGATAAAAATCTTGTGTTGTTTTATTGCCATATTTTTTTCTAAACCCTTATTCAACCCCCCCCCCCCCCTTCTAAGTGTTTTTCTCACCTTCAGTTGGCATCAGAGCTCCGGTTCTGTTAGTGCTCTCACTTCACCGTGAACAGAAAAGATCCAGTTGAGAAAACTCTTGATATATTTTGGTTGATACATTATGGTTGAAGCTTCAACATCCAACAACAACAGATATGAGGACAGAGATAGAATTAACATTAAACCCCCTATGTTTGATGGGGAGAAGTTTGACTACTGGAAAGATAGAATTGAAAGCTTCTTTCTAGGATATGATACTGACCTTTGGGATTTAGTCATTGATGGCTATGTTCACCCCACTGATGGGGATGGAAAAAAGATAGACAGAAAGTCTATGACTGAAGCTCAGAAGAAAGAATTCAGGAATCATCATAAAGCAAGAACCATACTACTAAATGCTATATCTCATACTGAGTATGAGAAAATTACTAACAGAGAAATAACATTTGGTATGTTTGAATCTTTGAAGATGACTCATGAAGGGAATTCTCAAGTCAAGGAGACCAAGGCTCTGGCGCTGATCCAAAAATATGAAGCCTTCAAAATGGAGGAATCTGAATCTGTAGAAGTTATGTTCTCTAGATTCTAGATTCTCACAGCTGGCTTGAAAGTTCTGGACAAGGGTTACTCCATTGCTGATCATGTTAAGAAGATCATCAGAAGTTTGCCA
The DNA here is from genome assembly GCA_963859935.3 of Lathyrus sativus. NCBI lineage: Eukaryota > Viridiplantae > Streptophyta > Magnoliopsida > Fabales > Fabaceae > Lathyrus > Lathyrus sativus. Next base: position 519,578,988 of record OZ012738.1, read on the forward strand.
ATCAGATGGAGACCAATGGTCACTGCTCTGAAGCTAGCAAAGGATCTGAACAAGATCACGCTAGAGGAACTGATCAGCTCTCTGAGGAGTCATGAGATTGAACTAGAAGAAGACGAACCCCAGAAAAAAGGTAAGTTTGTTGCTTTAAAGTCTAACAAATCTGCCAAAGCTTTGCAAGTTTTAGAAGAAAGTTCTGAAGAATCTTCTTCTTCTGAAGAAGATGAATTATCCCTGCTGTCCAGAAGGATCAACAAACTATGGAAGCATAAACAGAGGAAGTTCAAGAACTTCAAGAAACCATATCAACGTAAAGAGTCTTCTGGACATAGAAGATCTGGAAAGAAAGAGGTTGTCTATTATGAATGCAAGGAACCTGGGCACTATAAGAATGAATGCCCAAAGCTTCAGAAGGAGAAGCCAAGAAGGAAGTCTGATCATAAAAAGAAAGTTCTGATGGCAACCTGGGATGATTCAAATGCATCTGAATCTTCATCAGACTCAGATGAAGAATGTGCAAACATGGCACTCATGGTTGACGTAGAAGACCATGCAGAAACATCTGGATCAGAATTAGAATCAGAATCAGATTCTGAGGAGGTATTATCTGAACTTTCTAGAGCAGAGCTTATTGAGAGTTTATCTGAAATGTTGGAAAACTATAGTAAGACTAAGCTCAAATACAAGAAGCGTGAAAACAATCTTGTATTGGAGAATGATCTTCTGAAATCAGAAGTTGCTGAGCTCAAAGCAAACAATTTGAAAATTAAAAATGAATTAGAAAAAGCTCAACAAGATTCTGAAGTTGAAACTAAGTCAAAATCTAAAAACATTTTAGAAGAATATGACTATAGTTTTCAGTGATTTCTGGCAAGAAGCCTAGAGAGAAGCAAGATGGCTTCAATGATCTATGGTGTAAGCAGAAATAACAGGAAGGGTATTGGATATGAATCTTCTTCTGGGAAAGATTTAAATCCAACATCTGTTGATAAACTAACCATTAAGCATACTCCTTTGTATTCTACTTTTAAGTTTGGTCATCTTAATGATATTAAACACACACGTTCTGGTCAGAACATTCTTGTGTTTAAACCTAAAGTTAGTCAGAACAAACCTGCTGTCAAAAGACAGAAGTTCAGACAAAACTTTAAGGCAACTAACCCTAAAGGACCCAAAAAGATCTGGGTACCTAAAGACAAAATAATACCTGTTGCAGATATCTTTAGCAGCAAAGTCAAAACACCAATCTTGGTACCTGGACTCTGGCTGCTCGTGTCACATGACGGGAAGAAGGTCTATGTTTCAAAGCCTGGAACTTAGATCTGGAGGAGACGTCAAGTTTGGAGGGAACTAGAGGGGCAAGATAGTTGGCTCTGGAACTATTGGCAATGGTAATCTTCCTTCAATTTCTAATGTCTTACTTGTTGAAGGATTAACACATAACTTATTGTCCATAAGTCAATTAAGTGACAATGGTTATGACATAGTCTTCAATCAAAAATGTTGCAAGGCTGTCAGTCAAAAGGATGGCTCAATCCTATTTAATGAAGTTCAACTCAGATGCTCTTTGTGAAGCATGTCAAAAAGGAAAAATTTCAAAATCTTCTTTTAAAACTAAAAATGTTGTTTCAACCTCAAAACCATTAGAGTTACTTTATATTGATTTGTTTGGACCAGTGAAAACTGCATCCATCAGAGGCAAGAAGTATGGATTAGTCATTGTTGATGACTACAACAAATGGACATGGGTGAAATTCCTAAAACACAAGGATGAGTCACATTCTGTGTTCTTTGACTTCTGCAAACAAGTCCAGAATGAAAAAGATTTTAAAATTGTTAAAGTCAGAAGTGATCATGGGGGTGAATTTGAAAATAAATATTTTGAAAAATATTTTAATGAAAATGGCATTGCACATGATTTCTCCTGCCCTAGAACTCTACAACAGAATAGAGTTGTAGAGAGGAAAAATAGAACATTGCAAGAAATGGCCAGAACCATGATCAACGAGACTAATCTGGCAAAAGATTTTTGGGCAGAAGCAATAAACACAACTTGTTATATTCAGAACAGAGTGTCTGTAAGACCTCTTCTGGAGAAGACTCCCTATGAATTGTGGAGGAATAGAAAGCCCAACATTTCTTATTTCCATCCTTTTGGATGTGTATGTTTTATGTTGAATACTAAGGAGAATCTGAACAAGTTTGATTCTAAAGCACATAAGTGTTTCATGCTTGGGTATTCTGAACGCTCTAAAGACTACAAAGTATACAATACTGAGACACAGATTATGGAGGAATCAATACATTTTAGATTTGATGATAAGCTTGGCAATCAAAAGCCAAAGCAACTTGTCAATTCTGTAGATAGAGAAGTCATTCTCACAGACTCTGAAGACTCAGAGGCAGAAAAGGCTCAAGTGAAAGAACCATAAGCAACGCCAGATACAACTTCATTGGCTGCTCAGATGAACAATTTGAATATTTCTGAAGAACCAAATGTTAAAGGATCATCATCCAGAATCAAGGCCTCTCACCCAGAGGATATGATAATTGGAAAGAAGGATGACCCTATCAGAATAAGGTCTTTCCTCAGATCAAATGGAACATCACTTTTTGGGTTGGTGTCTATCATTAAACCAACTTCTGTGGATGAAGCTCTGAATGATAATGAGTGGATACTTTCTATGCAAGAAGAGCTAAATCGATTCACCAGAAATGACGTTTGGGATTTGGTTCCAAGACCAAAAAGATTCAATATTATTGGAACTAAATGGGTCTTCAGAAACAAATTGAATGAGCAAAGAGAAGTTGTAAGAAACAAAGCAAGGCTAGTTGCTCAAGGGTATAGTCAGCAAGAAGGAATTGACTACACAGAGACTTATGCTCCTGTGGCCAGGTTAGAGTCTATACGCCTACTCATTTCTTTTGTTGCATAACATAACATCACTCTTTATCAGATGGATGTTAAGAGTTCCTTCTTAAATGGTATTATAGAAGAGGAAGTTTATGTTCACCAACCTCCTGGCTTTGAAAATGATAAATTTCCAGAACATGTTTTTAAACTTAAAAAGTCACTCTATGGTTTAAAACAAGCTCCCAGAGCTTGGTATGAGAGATTAAGTAATTTTCTTCTGGAAAAGAATCTTATTAGAGGCAAAGTGGATACAACTCTCTTTTGTAAATCATTTAAGAAAGATTTGTTAATTTGTCAAATTTACGTAGATGATATTATATTTGGATCTACCAATGTTACGCTGGGAAAGGAGTTTGCTCTTTCTATGCAGGTTGAATTTGAGATGAGCATGATGGGAGAACTCATATTCTTTCTGGGAATCCAAGTCAATCAAACTCCAGAAGGCACTTACATACATCAGACTAAGTATGTGAAGGAGCTTCTGAAGAAGTTTAATATGACTGAAAGCAAATTGGCCAAAACTCTAATGTATCCTACAAGCACTCTTGGTAAGGAAGAGGTAAGTAAGAAAGTAGATCAAAAGCTTTACAGAGGTATGATTGTATCTCTTCTGTATTTGAATGCTTCTAGACCTGATATTTTATTTAGTGTTTGTCTGTGTGCCAGATTCCAATAAGATCCTAGAGAATCTCACTTAACAGATGTTAAGAGGATTCTAAGGTATCTGAAAGGTACTACTAATGTGGGTTTGTGTTACAGAAGATCTGATGATTATAAATTAGTTGGAATCTGTGATGCTGACTATGCTGGAGACAGAGTTGAAAGGATAAGTACTTCTGGAAGCTGCCAGTTTCTTGGAAGTCATCTAATCTCTTGGTTCAGCAAGAAGCAAACCACTATTGCGCTTTCAACAACAGAAGCAGAATACATTGCTGCTGCTGGTTGTAGCAATCAGATGCTCTGGATGAAGAGTCAGCTAGAAGACTATCAAATCCATGAGAGTAACATTTCAATCTTCTGTGATAATACTTCTGCTATATGTTTGTCTAAAAATCCTATTTTACACTCTAAGGCAAAACATATAGAGATAGAACATCACTTCATCAACGAATATGTTCAGAAGGAAATTATAAGTTTAAACTTTGTTGATACAAATCATCAATGGGCTGATATATTTACAAAACTCCTTGCTGAAGATAGATTTTAATTTATTCTAAAAAATATAAGTATGGATTTCTGTCCAGAATAAAATGTTTATCAGAAGAAATTTTTCTCAGATGAAAATGTTTTGACTATGAAGTATTACATCTATTTATTTATTGTTTATTCTTTTATTTATTGTGTGCAAATCTGAACTAACAAGCCTCAGAGGATCTGAACGTTGGCTAACGTTTCATTTCTCAAAGAAGTTTCAGAAGCACATGCAAGCAAACACGTGTAACTCTGAATCTGAAAAGGTGGAGTGCACATTACTGAATTGACGTTTGAGGTACTGTTTTTGAATATTGAGTTTCTCATTTTCCCCCCAATTGTCAGAATCATTAATTGCTTGAAATGATTATATTCTTTTTATTAAATGCTAAGTGTAAGCGTGCTGAACTTGTGACTCTATGTGTGCCCTAATTTCTCCTATAAATTCCACAACTTTACACATTTCACACTTTTCACTCTCACGAACACCCTTGTATGCATTTCTTCTTGTTTCATTGCTTTCATCTCTCTCCCAAACCTAAAACCGCTCGTAATCCTAAAACACTCTCAAGAACATCAATGGCTACTTCATCATCAACTTCTGCTCAATTTCAATCTTCCATGGCTGCTGTCTCATCTTCCAACATGGGTGTTGTTTCCTTCAAGGAACCCATTAGAACTTTACTCACACCAGTTGATAAACTTGAGGTACTGTGTGAATCAATTGTGAACTTTGAATCTATAGCTGAAAATGGGTATGATCTTCGTCCCATTGTTGATGCACAATGCTGGAGTAAGTTCTTTGATAGACTGATAGGACCAGTTTATCCTTGTCTGGTAAAGGAATTTTGGATACATGCTTCTACATGCCCTAAGTTCATTGTCTCTTATGTTTTGGGAAAAGAAATCATCATAACTGAAGATCTAATAAGGAAACTCATAGGCTATGAGGAAACTGATGGTGTCACTAATCTACCAGTGGGCGTGCAGATATGACTGATGTGAATAAAGAAGTTTTCTCATCTGGAGAAGCTTCTAACAAGGTGAAAGATATGAAGCCTAACTACAGAATCTGGGCCAAGATCTTTATGGGTTGTATTCATCACAGGAAGTCCTCTAACTCTCCTAACTATGTAAACACTGATCAAATGTACTTTATGTACTGTCTGAGTTAGAGCACAAAGGTGGATCTGCCGTATCTTCTTTTCAATCATCTGTGGACACATGTAAAACAATCAAGGGAAGAAGTCAGAACCAAACATCAGAAAATGAGGAGCTGGATTCTAATGGGAAGACTCATTTCAGACATTCTGACTGAGAATGGTCTGGTTGGACATTTGGTAGAAGTTGGAATGAAGGAAGAGTTAGCTTTTGTAATAGGAAAACCTCTGAATGGGAAGAGTCTTCAGAGGATGAAAGTTGTTGAAGAACTAACTTCTGCACCAAATAAGATAAACTCTAAAGAGGTTAGCAAGAGAAGAATACCGGTGGATGATTTTCCTATTGTTGCACCCCAAAATTTTCCCAACCTTTTCTTAACTTGGTTTATGTTTCATTTCATTCCATTTCTTTCTAGCATTTGCATTGCATAGCATGTTGCATTGAATAGGGGATAAAGGGTTTGTGCACCTCAAGAATAGTCTACTCATAGGGTTGAGCCTAAGCAAGGGGTTCTACTCAAGTGTGGATGGTAATCAGTCATCAGGGAGTGGGTAGTGGTCTTATGAAAGAAAGGATGGATGTATGTGGGTCAGCTCCTAACTTGGAGGTCAGTTCAAGATCATCAGAGGATTGTAAAGTCATGGTTATGGATATGAGATGTTGAGAGAGCTCATGGAGTGCCTTGAGGGTCATTGTGGAGCTCATCCAAATGTTTGTGCCAAGTGTGAAGAGTTGCAGGTGAAGTTGATGCACTTAGGGTTTTCATCTGGCTAGTCCTCAGTCAACTGTGCAATTGAAGGAGATTAAAACTCAATTCAAGGTTTCTATGGTCATGGGATGTTGTGTTAATACATATGAGACATCATTTTAAGTTCAATTCATCAAGGGTTAAGTGTGTGAGAAGTTACTAAATTAGGGTTCTCAGAGTAAAATCCCCAATTTAGTGCCTGACTTCAAGACCACCTATCTCAAGATACAAGTTTCATCTCAACTTTTAATCAACATGGAACTTGTAGAGCATGTTCTTAGATTTAATTTGAGTACTAGAAGTCCTTGATTGGATTTATAGAACTCAAGTTATGGTCTAGACAAGTTACAGGTCATCTGAGGGATGTGATTTTGGTCAACAAAAGGCAACCGACCTCTAAGCCATTTTTGACCTAGAAGGATGTTTCTCCTCAACTTTTGGCCAACATGAAAGTTGTAGGTCTTGATCTTAGCTTTCCAAATTGTACTAGAAGTCTTTCATATGATTTGTAGATTTCAATTTATGAGGTTTACAAGTTAGGGGTATTTGGGAAAGTAAGATTACAGGTCATAAAATTATAGGTCCACTTCACCAACTTGCACACTTCAAATGAAAATATTTCCAACATCAAACTTGCTCAAAATGGTGTTATTTGCTTATTCAAGCATTGAGAAGTCATGAATTATGCTTGGAATGAAGGTTTGGTATTTGGAATTTTCATGGAAGAAGGTTAAAACAGTGAAAATGTGAATTAATTCATTTTTAATCATTTTGGTGCAAATGGATACATTTTTTGAGTGCAAACAACATTTCAAGAACATTGGCAATTTCACAATTTGAATTTTAAGTGTTTAAGTGAGCCATTTTCAAGGTTTCTTCATGATGAAGTTACATATTTGAAATCAACCATTGAGATTGAGACAAGGGCCAAATCTCAGCCATTCACACTCCAAACACTCCCAGCATTTGAATTGAACCATTTTGGAGCCAAACAAGAGCCATTTTCGTGCTCCTTCATGAGTGAAAAGTGGAGAAAATTTGGAAAATCAGTTGGGCTCTAAGAACTTGAATTGGGCTTCATTATCATCCAAATCCATCACATAAAAGATTTCTATCATTCACAAAGCTTCAGAATTCGTTTTGGTCAAGAATTGGAGCAAGAACAAAGTGGAAAAAGTGGTGAATATTCAAATTTCGAATTCTGAGATTTACTCCGTTTCAAGGTGAATTGAAGGTTGCAAAAGCTTTATTGTGGATCATTGAACGTGTTTGGATAGTTTTCTTCAAGCTTTAGCACCGGTTGAAGGCTCAGTGGAAGTTCTCCATTAGGTAACTTTAATTAAACCTTACACTCTCAATATGCCATGATTCTTCGCCATTTTTGTTGCATTGTGATCCTTGAAGTATGTAGATCATTTACGGATCATAATATTGTTTGCATTTGTGATGATTGATTTTGTGAGCTCCAAACTTGTTTAATTCGGTTTGACCAATTCTTGAGGTGTTTTGCTTAGTTTTTCGTGGATCTATGATCTACATAACATGTAGATGATGTTAGGATAAAATTAATTGAGTTTTGATGAACTTTTGTTTTTGTGCATGAAGCTTGTTGTTCGCTTTTCTCTTTAACTGTGAGGTTTCAATGCAAACTACGACTAGATTCTTGTTCCTCTCGGAGAGTAGATGAATTTTCATCTAAAGAAGTTGAAAAATGGTTGAAAAACGAAGGAGCCGTATGGTTGTTGGAGAGGCGCGACGGCCGGACTTGCAGGAGGGGCGGTCGTAGCATTTCCGACGGTGAGGGAGAGGGTGAGTTGGAGAAGATGCGTGTTGTCCGTCTGATCCGTTGAGTTTAGCGCGCAGACAGTTGAGATTATTTCATACCATGTTCATGTTGGCCTTGTATGCATGTGATAATAACTCTATTTCATTAATTGACATGGCTTCTTGTGGTCCGTTTGATGAGAATACGTGTGATCGTGTGGTTGTGTGTTGAGTTTCCACCATATGCTTGCTTTGACTAATCACATGTGATTGTTCAGAATTTATTTTTATTTCTATTTTTCTATTGGGCCTTGCATCTACATGCTTTTGACACCCTCCCTTGGGCCCAATCCATATTTTGCACTTCAATTTGTTGCTATTCATACCACTGTTTTGTCATTTAATTGTTAGTTTTCATTAAAATTCTGCTTTGTGTGCTGTTTCATTTTAGTTCAAATAAAATAGTTCCAATATCCTAAAAATTCCCCAAAAATATTTTTCGTGAACTTTGAGATGTCTAGTATTTTCTGGATATTTTTATTTTATTTTTTTGATTTTATTTTCTATTTTTAAATGAATTAAATGTCGGAGTTGTTCTAATTGAATTAAAGTGTGACTTTGTTTGATTTTTATTTTGTATCTCTCATTTCTTTTTGGTTCAATGATTGAAAATCAATCCCCATACTCTTGATAAGTTGATTGATTTTTGAGGACCATTTTGCCCTTGGTTGTTGACTTTTGAGTTGACTTTTGTGGCTTTTCTTTTTGCCTTTGGTTCTCCCATTTCAAAGTGGTACCTCCTAATGAGTTTGTTCTTTTGAGGGTGCTCTGAGGGGATATTTGGCTTGTGCTTGTGGCCTCTGTTTGCTAACATGTTTAGTTTGTTTGTGCATTTTATTTGGTAATGTTTGAGTTGTTTTCCTATTTTTGAGATACCTTGCAAGTTAGGTCATCCCATATGGAAGCTCACACAAGTACATGACCTAGTTTGGATTGGAAATGACCTTTGTGTATCTAATGAGCTATCAACTCTTCTTGTTTCACATTCTAGACATGTTGAGGTTGCTGTAGGTTCATTTTTAGGTCAAAATATTGTTCAATGCTTGTTGAATGGTGCCTTTCTTTTTGTGCTTCCAACTTGAACTCTTATGAGACACATGCTTGTTTCCTTCATGTTATTGCTTGCATTTATTTTTATCTTGCTTTGATATTGATTGTGAGCTTTCTCCTCTTCATCTACCCTCTGTCCAATGATCTTGGAGTGTTATTTAAGGTGGCTTGGTCCCTCCTTTGGAGGTATTTGAAGCATACCTAGAATGATGAATCCTTGAGGACACTTTTGGTGTTTCTTTTTGTTTGATAAGTGATGCTTATGGTTGAGCACCTATTATGGGGTCCTTGATGCCCTCATTTGGTCTCCCATCCTCACTTGGCTTTGGTGTTTGATTTCCCTTTCATTTGTTTTGATTTTATTGGTGTGGTTGATGTTGCCTGACTTATTTCATTTCATCCCACTTTTTGGTGCATCTTTGTGAAGTTTACTTGTGTTTGTCTTGTGTTCTTCTTATGCATTTCTTCTTATTATTCTCTTTTCTTGCATTTCCATATGCATGCTTGGTTGAGATGAGCTTGTGGTAGCTACTTCCCCACACTATTTTCCTCCCACTATCATTCTATGTGTTGCATTTTGTTTGCATTCTCATTTGCATATGCACTTCTTATTCTTTTTATTCTTCTTCTTTTGCTTTTCTTTGCCATGTTCCCCATAAGTCCTCTAACCTCTTGAGGTTATGATAGCCATTAGGTGCCTAACTATGCATGATAACATTAGGTAGTTCCCTTTTCAAACTCAACTTTAGGTTCACTTTGCATGATAACTTTTAGAATTGACTAGTTTCCCATTAGTGTTCCTTCTTCTCTTCTCATCTTCAAACACTCATAAAACACTTAATAAAGAATGATAAGTGTAGCACGCTACGAGCCTTAAGCTATTTGAGAAATGGTAATTGAGGGGCCTCCTCTCAAGGACCTAGAGTGTTTAGTTTACACTCTTTGGATGATATGCGACACATTCGTTCTTAGATCCTAGTCTCTAGTGCGACATGAGTTGCAAATCAAATTCAAAACACTTCTTCTCTAAAAAACACAAAAACAATTTAAACTCTTTTTCACCCTTTGGGGTTCTTAATCAAGGAAAATATTTTCACAAAAAGAGTGTCGTTAACACTTAGTTCTATCGCAAACGGTAACGCCTAAGTCTCCAAAGGTCGAGCTGCATACACCAACTGCTAGAACTATCTGTTAACCCTACTCGGGCCTAAAAAACTGTTGAACCAACCTGTGGTCCTTTGAGCCCGAACTATGTTTGCTCTGATCTTTCGTACCAGACGAAAGTATGTAGGCACGAGACGCGATGTCTCGGCGAGCAACCTTCCCCCTTCTTTAGCCGTAGTTAGGCGAACTACGTTGACTCTGACTTTCCCATTGCACGAGGGAGTACGTAGGCACAGAGCGGCGATGCTCTGCCGAGTCAGTTCTTTTTTCTTTTTATTTTGTCCTTAAGCCTTTAGCTAGATAGTTTTAACACACCCTTTTAGATAGACAACAATGCAAGGATCCCGTCGAGTACGACGGACGTGAGGGGTGATAATACCTTCCCCTTGCGTAATCGACTCCCGAACCCAGACATGGTTACGATGACCTTGTCTTTTCCTTTTTCTTTAGGTTTTTGCGATCGTTTCCTTTCCCTCTCTTTGGGATAAATAACGAAAGTGGCGACTCTTTCGTTTTTTCTGCCGGTTGTTTTTCGCAGTTGCGACAGCTGGCGACTCTGCTGGGGATTCTGGTTCCCTATGTGAGTCAATCCTAGCGCTTGTGTGTTTATCTTTGGGTGTTGTATATATGTGCTTTATTTACTTTCCCGCATTTATTTTCCGCATCATATATCATTACTGTTGTGCTGTGGGTTGGGAAGTTCCATTGAGTGATAAGCCGGACCTGGGCTTGAGTATACACCTAGATTTAGTAGTGGAGATTAGTGGTGGGTGTGCTTGCTTTGCTCGTACTAGCTCACCATGAAATTCACGCTCGGACGAGATTCTCTTAGACAACTTTCTTTCTGGCCCTTTGGGCTCGAGGGAATTTTGGATTTGAGGATTGTCGACTCTGGGGACCGATCATCTGTGAGTCAGCTAAGTGAGGCCTCTTCAGGAGACGATGATGCCAAACCAGAAATGGTGAATGTATCATCCTTTCTTGAAAGTCTGTGACGCTGACGAACGCATAGGATGCCGAACCTTTGTCTGTGGATAGGTCCATACCTGTGAGCGAGATTGGGTTATGCAGGAAACCTTGGCTTTCAGAATACCCGGTTCTTTGCAAGTGTGAATCTGTTTATCAGTGGTTCTGTTATCGGTACTTTGTTCTTGCTAAGGAAAAGCTCTGGTTTTTCTCGACCGACAACACAACAGTTTTGATCCCCTGTTTGCATTTTCATCTGTATATCATTAACATGTATTTGTGTTGCAGGTGCATATTTCTCCTTCAATTTTGGTGATCTTTTTCTCTCCTGGATGATATGGATTCTTTGAAGAGAACTGTGGCTTACAAGCTTCCGACTCCAGATGTCAGGTCTCTGCTGAGTTTGGTTTCTCTAGCTGGTGGGAAAGTGATGGAGGATTTTAGGAAGTCTTACGATAGATTATTGAGATGAGTCTGCAAGCCTTAAGTTTATGAGGTGGATGGTCTGTATGCTTTGCTTCAGTTTTATGATCCGTAGTTGAGATGCTTTTCCTTTCCTGATTACATTCTAGCACCTACTTTGGAGGAGTACTCAGTCTTGTTGGATTTGCCTATTCTTAATCAGTTTCCTTTTGTTCATGTGGATGCAAAGCCTGATCTGGCTAAGCTAGCTGCCATAGTACATGTGGATGCTTCAGAGTTACAGGGGGGTTTGACAGAGTGGAATGGAGTGCATGGTTTTCCTTTGGCTTTCCTTGTTGACAGAGCTAGACAGTTTGCTAAGGATGGTTGCTGGGTTGCATTTAGTGTTGTTCTTGCTCTCTGTATATACGACATTATTTTGTTTCCTAATCTTCCAGACTTTGTGGATTTGGATGCATTTCATCTATTGGCCTCGAGAAACCCGGTGCCTACCTTGCTTGGAGACGTTTATCATTCTGTGTATTAAAAGAATGAGAAACGGAGGGGTAAGAATGTAGCCTGTTGTGTTCCTCTTTTGTATGCTTGGTTTGCTAGTCATATGCCTAAGACGGATCCATTTGTGGCTACTGCTAGTACTTCCAAATGGTCAGAGAGATTGATGGGATTATCTGTGGAGAATATTGTGTGGTTTGATCGAGACATGCTGGGTATGGATATTGTTTATAGTTGTGGAGGATTTCCTAATGTTCCTTTGATCGGAAGGAAATGTTGCATCAACTACAATCCTTCTTTATTGGTGAGACAATTTGGGTATGCATTAAGAGAGCCTCCGAGAGAAGAGGAGATACAAGAGTCTCTGTATCTTACTGGCTTATTGGAAGGCGAGGCTCTGGGTAGACTTGAGCATGCATGGAATAATGTTTGTCGGAAAGGGAAGTTAGCTTTGGGGAAGAGTAACAGCCGAGCGTATGACCCTTACTTGACTTGGATTCATGAGAGAGTTGCGAAGTTCTTGATGCCATTCCCTGTAGTCGCACCATTGTATCCTCTTATGATCGAGGAACCCACTACTGTAGATATCCAGAAATACAATCAGGTATTGGCAGAGAAAGAAGAGCTGAGGAAACGAACGAAGAATTGGAAAAATAGATTATCCAGCTTTGCAGTGAGAAGATAGATGCAGTTAATTCTTTTAGGAGACAAACCGAGCTTGTGAACAAGCTGGGTACTGATTTGACTAAGGAGACTAAGGATAGAGAGCGCACAGGCCGGGACTTGAATGCCACTTATAGTACTCTTGCTACGAAGAAGGAAGAGTTGGATAGGGCTTACACGAGGATCTCCAAGTTTGAGTCGATTTGGAATGCCACGCTTACTAACAACAAGGAACGTGAGGACAAGCTAAAACTTCAGATCAACAAGCTGAAGGCTCAGCTTCATGCCAAAGATGAAGAGATTGCAGCAGAATCATCACGGAGACAACATAGTGAGTGCATGTTGGATGAGGCGATCGCGAGCTTGAAGGATCTCAAGTTGAGAGCTAGTTCCAAGAGGCGTAGACTTGAGGCATGTTTCGGAGAGAGAGCTTTGGAGGATCACGTTGATAGCCTACAACATACTATGAGCTAGCAGGATTTGCTTATCTAGGGGTTGCTTGCCAGGCCAGATCATCCTGACACGTTGAGGCTGTTAGAGGGTTTCCGATCACGTCATCCTGCTTGACCTGTTTTGTCTATTTCTGTTGTAGTTTTTTTGTTGTTTATCTGTTGTATTTGACCATCACCAGGCTTGTTGGCCGAGGTCCTTTCCTTATTTGTACTCAGTTAGAGTTTGTACTTTGCATGATGGCTCTTTTGATCTATATATGAGGAGTTGGTATTCTATGTTTGTCCGCAGGTTCTCCATTGTTATGTTTTTCCTGGAAACTGGAATCGAGGGGGAAATATCCCTATTGCATAAATACATGTCTGCATTTTAGCATTTTTCACGCATTTGCAGGTACACTGAATGATTAACCTTATTTTCTCTTGTGGTACTGGTGTTTCAGGATTGCTGACGTGATAACTCACTGGTACGATACTAGAGGAAACCAGAAAAGGCTGATGGATCAGATGCAGGTAGAAATGCAAGAGATGAGGGATCTTATTGCACAACTGATGGAGATGATGCAAGGGGTTGCTAGTGGTCAGGCTTAACTTCAGACTTTGGTGCAGCCTCTGATTGTGCGGGTTGATAGTGATGGCGTGCTACACGATGGGACTGCTTCCAACCCTCCTCACCATGAAACTCCTCAGGCGGGTAATTCAATACCAACTTTAGTCATCCCTACTGCTGGAGGGGGTGGTCACGGTGCTGGTGATGGAAATGAGAAAGGTTTTAATGCTGGTTTTGCCAATGGTGGTAATGGTTTTGCCAATGGTGGTAATGGTTTTGCCAGTGGTGGTAATGGTAACGGAAATGGTTTTGGCTATGGTCTCGATACTACAGGTGCTCTACATGGTAGTTTGGACCACACTTGGAATGAGGATAGACAGGAGGATGTGTTCACTCCCAAGTTTGTAAATGCTGAGATACCTTCTGAGGCTGACAGAAGGATTAAGATGATTGAAGAGAAGATGAGGTCGCTGGAATGCCAAAACTCTATGGGGCTGGATATGTCTAATATGGGGTTGATTCCAAGCTTGAGGGTGCCTCACAAGTTTAAGGTTCCTGATTTTGATAAGTACAAGGGTACCACTTGCCCTAGGGTTCACCTGAGGTTTTATCATCGCAAGATGTCTGCGCATTCTGAGGATGAGAAGCTCTTGGTGCACTTTTTTCAGGATAGCTTATCCGGACCATCGCTGGAATGGTATATGAGCTTAGAGCCCGCTAATGTTTGTAGCTGGAAAGAACTAGTTGAAGCTTTGTAAGGCACTATCAGTACAATAGTGACCTTGCTCCGAATAGAGTCCAGTTGCAGAATCTCTCCCAGAAGAGCAGTGAATGCTTTAAAGAATATGCCCAGAGGTGGCGAGAGCTTGCTGCTAGGGTGCAACCACCGATGGTAGAAATATAACTTGTGGATATGTTTGTTGCTACCTTGCCAGGAGTGTATTATGAGAAACTCATCGGTAATATGTCTGGAAGCTTTTCTGATCTGATAATCACCGGTGAAAGGGTAGATAATGGAATTAAGATTGGAAAGATCAATGCTGGCAAAGGATCCTCGACAGGAGGAGGGAATAAGAAAGTGTTTGGAAATAAAAAGAGAGAGGGAGACACTAATGCTGTATCCAATTCATGGGGAAGAAATAGAGGTCGGAATCGACAGAATCAGCAGATTGCTAGCATCACTATTCCAGCAGCTCAACAACCACAGCAACAACAACGTCAGCAACAACAGCAGCAACGACCGCAGTAGAACCAACAAGGGAATGGCAGATACCAGGATAGAGGCCGACCAGCGAGGAACAAACATTTTGATGCCCTTCCTATGCCATGCTCGCAGTTATTGCAAGCGTTGCTACAACTTCAATTGATTCAGAAAAGAACTATGGCTCCTTTGACCGGACAACCTCCACCTGGGTACGATGCAAATGCCCATTGTGAATTCCATTCGGGTGCTCCAAGACATAATGTAGACAATTGCAAAGCCTTCAAACATAAAATACAAGATATGATCGACAGTAAGGCTATCGACTTTTCTAATTATGCTCCCAATGTGGTGCAGAATCCCATGCCGAATCACAGGCAGGATAGGGTTAATGCAATTGTAGAGGAAGAGGCATTGAACTTGGTGACTAATGTTGATGAGCTGAAAACACCCTTAAGCTTTGTGAAAGCCAAACAGCTACAAGGAGGTGTTTTCCCGGGATGTGTTGAAAGCTGTGTTGAATGTTCTGTCGATCTTGAGAGAGGATGTGGTTTGTTGAGAAACTGTATTCAGAAGATGATTGACGATGAGGTTTTACAATTTGACCGTTCTGTTGGAAGAGAATCTGAGGATGTAGTGGCTGAAGAGAAGGATGAGATTGCGACAATCTCCATCCCTTATAAGATTGTCACTATCTATGCACCAAAGCCACCAACGGTAACTATAACTAAAGCAGGTCCTATGCCATTTGAGAGTACTAAGGCCGTTCCGTGGAACTACGGAGCCGAAGTGTATTGTAATGGGCAAAAGGTGAACTTGAATGATACCCCTGCAAGTTCAGTTGACAACCTAGTGGGTGCCGGAGGTGTTACTCGCAGTGGCCGAGTCTTTTCATCGCCTAAGGTGATTGCTGATAAAGTGGATAAGGGGAAAAGACCGGTAGTGGAAGAGACCTCTCAATATGGGGAGAGAGAATCTTTGTTGAAAGATGTGGAGGAGTTCATGAGACTGATCCGGAAAAGCGACTACAAGATAGTCGATCACCTGCAGCAAACTCCGTCCAAAATAACTATCCTGTCATTGCTCCTTTACTCTGAGGCGCATAGGAATGCTTTGCTGAAGATACTGAACATTGCGTACGTGCCACATGAAATTTCAGTTAATCAACTTGAAGGAGTGGTGGCGCACGTAAACGCAGGTAATGGCTTAGGCTTTACGGACCTGGATTTGACACCCAGAGGCAAAAATCATAATTGTGCACTGCACATATCTTTGGAGTGCCGAGGGACTGTCATGTCTCACGTGCTTGTGGATACGGGATCTTCTTTAAATGTGCTCCTGAAGAAAGCTTTGATGAAGTTATATATGAAGGGGTTGATTTGCACGCCAAGTGATTTGGTGGTGCGTGCGTTTGACGGAACCCGAAGATCCGTGTTTGGGGAGGTAACTTTGCTGATTCAGGTTGGACCTGAAGTCTTTGATGCTGTGTTTTATATCATGGATATCCAGCCGGCCTACAGTTGTTTACTAGGTCGCCATTGGATTCATTCAGCTGGGGCTGTCACATCAACTCTGCATCAGAAGCTGAAGTACATGGTTGGCGGAAGCGTCGTGACGGTATGTGGAGAAGAAGATATCATGGTTAGTCACTTGTCTTCTTTCAAGTATGTTGAAGTGGATGGAGAGATCCACGAAACTCTTTGCCAAGCCTTCGAAATGGTCAAGATCAAAGACAAGACTCTGGTTGTGAGTAAAGAGCCCGAAGTGGCTATGTCCTCGTTTAAAGAAGTGCAAGCTGTGGTGCAAGCTGGTTTGGCCCAAGGATGGGGGAAGGTGATTAATATACCGCAGAAGCAGGACAAATTCGATCTGGGGTACCGTCCATCGTCTTCACAGAGCAAGCCGAAGTTCAAGGGGTCGGTCCGGTTTACTAATGGAGGTGTCTTCTTTGAGAAGATCAGTGCCATTTCTGATGATGAAGCTGGGGACAGTGACTGCGACATGGATGCCTGGATCAAGCCATGTATTCCGGGACAGAGCCTGTAATAGCCCAAATTTCATTAAATAATTAATTGTAGTAATTAATTTATTTAGTGGGATTTCATTTAATGTTGGAATTAATTTTATTAATTGGGATTAATAGAAAATTAAGAAGGAAATTGGAAGGAAAGAAAATAAAAGGAATATATAAGAGAGAAAGAAAAGAAAGATAGAAAACATTTGGAGAGAAAGAGGAAAGAAAGAAGAAAGAAGAGAAAGAGAGGAGGAGAAGAGGAAAAGTGGAAATCATCAAGAACCAACATCAAAGCTCTGATTAATCGAGGTAAGGGTGAGAAATGTTTCTATTTGATCATTGTATGATGTTATGTATGTTGGGTTGGGGTTTTGGTAGAGTTTCCATCACTTTCCATTTAGGGCAAATGTTGAATAATCGGTAGATTGATGATTTAATCGGTTGAAACTGAGTAATAATGCCGTAGAATAGTCGGGTAACATGTATTAATGCTGTTTATACTGATTTGGAGGTGTAAGAGAGGGTTGATGATGGATTGGTGAAGGAGGAACAGAATAGGGTTCTGTTCTGCGCAGGTTCGCTGGCTCTCGCCAGGCGAGCGAAGGCGAAGCTTCGCCAGGCGAAGCCTAGCGAATGCTGGCGAGTAATTATATTTAAGTCCCAGTGGACTTCGCTGGCGGGTTCGCCAGGCGAAGTGGGATAGCGAAGGTTCGCCCAACGAAGGTGCTGGCGAATGGTGGCGAATGAAGTCAGTAGCTACTGACTTGGGCTCGCTGGGAAGTCTCGCCAGGCGAAGCCTAGCGAGTGTTCGCTGAGAGGGTTCGCCAGGCGAAGGCCAGGCGAAGGTTCGTTGCGAGGGTTCGCCAGGCGAATGTGGGCGAGTTTGACAGCATTTTTCTGTTGCTGTGTTGATCATGTGGAGATGGTTTGGTTGTTTCACATAGGTGGATACCTTATGATATGAATATAGATATGATCTATTGTGATAATGTGGGTTGTGGGTAGCCTACGGGCGTGAGTCCTAGAACTATGATTCAAAGGTTAATTGCATCAAGTATAAATACATGTGAACATAATAAGTGATTATGTGTGTATTATTTAATGAATTTGCAAATGCTCGATGTGTATACAATTGTGTAATGAGTATGCATGAGAACATTTTGAATATGTGTGCATAACTTATAATTGTATGATTGGTATTGCGATGTGAATACCTTGATTGTTGTGATAATTAGAGATACATGGGAATACAATGAGGAACGTATGTGTATCGTCTAATGAGTTGTGAGTGCATATATGTATGCGATTGTTGTGTGAATGCATGGGAACATATGTGATATGTGTGCATTGTTGTTGAATATGATGATGATGTGTGAAATGAATACATTGATAAATGTTTGATATATGTTGTATGTGCAATCATGATGAAATTCTCGAAGGGGTGAATTATTCGAATGCATGGGATTAAGACGCGAGAACGGTCTTAAATGCATTTATTGTGATTGGTCGATTGTACATGCATCATTCAGTTAAGAGGCAATGTCTGTTAGTTTCGTGGAAACTAGTGGCTTGTCCCAAACCTAGAAGGGTGGGTTTGAAGCCTAGGGGACGGGCTTGGTTGTTATCGGTCTAGAAGGGTGGACCCGGTTTAAAGTAAAAACCGAAAAATGATAACAAGTTATCGGTCTAGAAGGGTGGACCCGGTTTAGAGTGAAAACCGAAAAAAGATAACTAATGTCGGTACCGCATTGCATGAGTTGCATTGGATATGTTGAGTCACATTGCATATTATTGTTGTTGTATAAATGTGCTTGTGAATGATTGTGGAACTGAGCATGAAGGGATGTGCTTGTGAATGTTCATAATGTTGATATATGTGAACACGATATAATTATGATTATGAGGATGAAGTGTGGTGAGAAATGTGAATATGTGTTATATGAATACCTATATATATAATCTTATGCTTTGATTATTATGGTTATATTTCTCACCCTTCTGCTGTTTTATAATGCTCTATGAGGCATTGTAGATTAGGATGCTGGAGTCCTTTTGTGAAGTTAGTCTTCATTCTTTTGAGTCGGCTGCTCTGATATGTAACACCGGGTAGTTAGACTAGTATAGTCATTCTTTTGTGATACATTGCGATGTATCAGCTGATGTGGTTTTGTAATCTAACTGATATGATGTATTAATCTGGATGACTTATGTGCATTTGAATTAATATTTTGGAACTGATTAAATGATGTTATCTTCCGCTTAAATTAAATGTTGTAATGTGATTTCTAAAACTATGAAAATGTTACATATTTTATGGAGCAAAATGTTAAAGTCTTTTATTGGTGAAGTTGTGACATTCTTCTTTTATACCTTATTCTAAAACTTTTACTCTGATGAATTTGTATATGCTCAAATGTTTTATATGCATTTATTTGGGGTATAGAAGGGGGTGTTACAATAGTGGTATCAGAGCAGATCGGTCCGTCCGGCCAAGTTGTTAGAGTGTTTTTCCTGTGTGTTATTGATATGCGTGTGTTGCATTATCAATATTGGTTGTTCTTACGTGGTTCTGTTGCTGGAATTAGTAAGATGGTTGCAGGAAGGAACGACGAAGCGATTGCGGAGGCATTGACGAGATTGGCGGGGGCAATTGGGCAGAATCCTCCGGCCAATGTGAATGTGAGGAATCATGCTGATGATGGATTCCGTGCTTTGGGTAAATTCCAAAAGAATAACCCTCCGGTCTTCAAGGGAACTCATGAACCGGACAAGGCACAAATTTGGTTGAAAGCTGTGGAAAAGATTTTTCGAGTTATGAATTGCTCGGATGCACAGAAGGTGCGGTTTGGGACTCATATGCTCGAAGAAGAAGCTGAAGATTGGTGGGGTAATACTCGCCAAAGATTTGAGGAAGATGATATTGTGATTACGTGGGATTTGTTTAGAGAAACCTTTCTGGAGAAGTATTTTCCAGAGGATGTGCGGGGGAAGAAAGAGATCGAATTTCTTGAGTTGAGGCAAGGTAATTCGACGGTTGCTGAGTATGCGGCGAAATTTGAGGAGTTGATCAAATTTTGTCCTCACTATAATACTGGTAATGCTGAGAGGTCCAAGTGCCTCAAGTTTGTGAACGGTTTGAGACCCGAGATTAGACAAGCTATTGGGTACCAGGAAATCAGACGGTTTTCTGAGTTGGTTAACAAGAGCAGAATTTATGACGAAGACAGTAGGGCTAGGTCCAGCCACTACAAGAGCCTAAGTGATAAGAAAGGAAAAGGTCAATTCAGAGGAAAACCTTACGTAACTCCTGCTGATAAAGGGAAACAAAGGGTTGGTTTCGGTAAGAAACCAAGTGGGGGAGTTTCTACTCCGGTGAGGTGTTATAGGTGCGGTGAAGAGGGACATCGTGCTCCGGAGTGCAAAAGTGTTGAGAAGACGTGTTTTAAGTGTGGCAAGCCAGGCCATAAGGCTCTTGAGTGCAGAAGCGGTGCGGGTGTTACTTGCTATAACTGTGGTGAGCGAGGGCACATCAGTACCAAGTGCGATAAGCCGAAGAAGAATCAAGGGAGCGGGAAAGTGTTCGCTCTATCTGGATCTGAGACTGCTAGCGACAATCGATTGATCCGAGGTACGTGCTTCCTTAATGGTACACCTTTGATCACTATAATTGATACCGGAGCTACGCATTCTTTTATTTCTTTGGATTGTGTTAGAAGGTTGAATCTTGAGTTGTCTGTGATTGGTGGCGGTATGGTTATTGATACTCCTGCTATGGGTTCGGTAACTACACCGTATGTTTGCTTGAATTGCCCATTGAGTATTTTCGGTAGAGATTTCGGGATTGATTTAGTGTGTCTTCATTTAGATCAACTGGATGTCATTCTTGGAATGAATTGGTTAAAATTCAATCGTGTGTATATTAACTGTTTTGACAAAATGGTTATTTTTCCCGACTCGGATGTTGAAAGGGAATTGTTTATGACGAGGAAACAAGTGAAGGAATCGGTGGAAGATGGGGCTAAGGTGTTTATGCTTATGGAAACTTTGAGGACTAGTGAAAGTGAAGAGATTGATGCTTTGCCCGTTGTTAGAGATTTTCCGGAAGTATTCCCTGAAGAGATAAAGGATTTACCGCCGGAGCGAGAAGTGGAGTTTTCGATAGATTTGATTCCTGGAACTAGCCCGATATCGATGGCTCCATATCGTATGTCGGCCTCGGAGTTAAAAGAGTTGAAGAGTCAACTTGAGGATTTGCTTGAAACGAGGTTTATTCGTCCGAGCGTGTCACCGTGGGGTGCACCGGTGTTGTTGGTTAAGAAGAAAGAGGGTTTTATGAGGCTCTGTGTGGATTACAGACAGTTGAACAAGGTGACTATTAAGAATAAGTATCCACTTCCAAGGATTGATGATCTGATGGATTAGTTGGTTGGTGCAAGCGTGTTCAGCAAGATTGATTTGAGATCTGGGTATCATCAGGTCCGTGTGAAAGCTGAGGATATTCAGAAGACGGCCTTTCGGACGAGGTATGGACACTATGAGTATTCCGTGATGCCATTTGGTGTGACTAATGCACCCGGTGTATTTATGGAGTACATGAATAGGATTTTCCATCCTTATTTGGATAAGTTTGTGGTGGTGTTTATCAATGACATCTTGGTTTATTCGAAGAGCGAAGGAGAGCATGTCGAGCATCTGAAGATTGTGTTATCTGTGCTGAGAGAGAAGCAGTTGTTCGCGAAGCTTTCTAAGTGTGAATTTTGGTTGAAGGAAGTTAGTTTCCTTGGTCATGTGATTTCTAGTAGTGGTATTGCAGTCGATCCGTCGAAGGTTGAAGCGGTGTCGCAATGGGAGACTCCGAAGTCAGTTTTTGAGATCAGAAGTTTTCTTGGTTTAGCCGGTTATTATCGGAAGTTTATTGAAGGATTTGCTAAGTTATCGTTGCCGTTGACGCAGTTGACTAGGAAGGGTCAAGCCTTTGTTTGGGATGCCAAGTGTGAAGCGAGTTTTCAAGAGCTTAAGCGAAGGTTGACGACAGCTCCTGTTTTGATTCTGCCAAATCCAGAGGAACCATTCGTTGTGTATTGTGATGCTTATTTGATGGGTTTGGGAGGTGTGTTGATGCAGAATAACCAAGTTGTGGCTTATGCTTCAAGGCAACTCAAAGTGCATGAGAAGAATTATCCGACGCATGACTTAGAGTTGGCCGCCGTAGTGTTCGTGTTGAAACTTTGGAGGCATTATTTATTTGGCGCAAGATTTGAAGTGTTTAGTGACCACAAGAGTTTGAGATATCTTTTTGATCAAAAGGAATTGAATGCGATACAAAGAAGATGGCTTGGACTTTTGAAGGACTATGATTTTGGCTTGAACTACCATCCGGGTAAAGCGAATGTAGTAGCGGATGCATTGAGTCGGAAATCATTGCATATGTCGGCATTGATGGTGAAAGAGTTGGAATTGATTGAGCAATTTCGGGATTTGAGTTTGGTATGTGAGAGGATTTCTTTTGGATTTAAGTTGGGTATGCTAAAGCTTACGAGTGGTATTTTGGATGAAATTCAAGAAGGACAGAAATCGGATTTGAGCTTAGTTGATCGGTTGACTTTAATCAACCAAGGCCAAGGTGGCGATTTTCGGATTGATGAGAATGGTATTATGAGATGTCGGGATCGAGTTTGTGTTCCAGATGTGGTTGAGCTTAAGAAGAGTATCCTTGAGGAAGGACATCGTAGCGAATTGAGTATTCATCCGGGTGCTACTAAGATGTATCAGGATTTGAGGAAAGTATTTTGGTGGCCTAGTATGAAGAAGGATATTGCGGAATTTGTGTATTCTTGTTTGACTTGCCAGAAGTCGAAGATTGAGCATCAGAAGCCATCGGGTTTGATGAAGCCGTTGTTTATTCCTGAGTGGAAATGGGATAGTATCTCCATGGATT
The DNA here is from genome assembly GCA_963859935.3 of Lathyrus sativus. Classification (NCBI taxonomy): domain Eukaryota; kingdom Viridiplantae; phylum Streptophyta; class Magnoliopsida; order Fabales; family Fabaceae; genus Lathyrus; species Lathyrus sativus. The sequence goes on from OZ012738.1 coordinate 519,601,733, forward strand.
TTGTATCGGGTTTGCCGAGGACGCCGAGTAATTTTGAGGCTATTTGGGTTATCGTGGATAGGTTGACTAAATCTGCTCACTTTATTCCTATGCGTATGGATTACCCTTTGGAGAAGTTGGCTAAGTTGTATATTGAGAGGATCGTGTGTCTGCATGGTATTCTGTTAAGTATTGTTTCGGATAGAGATCCGCGGTTTACTTCGAGATTTTGGGAGAGCCTGCAGAGTGCTTTGGGTACTAAGTTGCGTTTGAGTTCAGCGTATCATCCTCAGAATGATGGTCAGACGGAGAGGACGATTCAGTCGCTTGAAGATCTTTTGAGAGCTTGTGTATTGGAAAAAGGAGGAGCTTGGGATATCTACTTGCCTTTGATTGAGTTTACCTACAACAACAGTTTCCATTCGAGTATTGGTATGGCACCATTTGAGGCATTGTATGGTAGGCGGTGTAGGACACCATTGTGTTGGTTCGAGTCCGGAGAGAGTTCTGTTGTTGGACCCGAGTTAGTTCAACAGACTACTGATAAGATCAAGATGATTCAAGAGAAGATGAGAATTACTCAGAGTCGTCAGAAGAGTTATTATGACAAGAGGAGGAAGGCACTTGAATTTCAAGAGGGAGATCATGTGTTTCTTCGAGTCACTCCGATGACAGGTGTTGGTAGGGCACTGAAGTCGCGCAAGTTGTCGCCGCGTTTCATTGGTCCTTATCAGATTTCGCAAAGGATAGGAGAAGTGGCCTATCGTGTGGCTTTACCACCGTCGCTTGCTAATATTCATGACGTATTCCATGTATCTCAGTTGAGGAAATACATTGCGGATCCGTCTCATGTAGTCCAATTAGATGATGTACAGGTGAGAGATAACCTGACTATTGAGACATCACCTATGCGGATAGAGGATCGGAAATTGAAGCAGCTTCGAGGTAAAGAGATTGCTTTAGTGAAGGTCGCTTGGGGAGGACCGACTGGTGGAAATGTTACGTGGGAGCTTGAGAACCAGATGAGGGAGTCTTATCCAGAACTGTTTGAATCAGGTAACATTTTCGAGGACGAAAATTCCTAAGTGGGGGAGGGTTGTAACAGCCCAAATTTCATTAAATAATTAATTGTAGTAATTAATTTATTTAGTGGGATTTCATTTAATGTTGGAATTAATTTTATTAATTGGGATTAATAGAAAATTAAGAAGGAAATTGGAAGGAAAGAAAATAAAAGGAATATATAAGAGAGAAAGAAAAGAAAGATAGAAAACATTTGGAGAGAAAGAGGAAAGAAAGAAGAAAGAAGAGAAAGAGAGGAGGAGAAGAGGAAAAGTGGAAATCATCAAGAACCAACATCAAAGCTCCGATTAATCGAGGTAAGGGTGAGAAATGTTTCTATTTGATCATTGTATGATGTTATGTATGTTGGGTTGGGGTTTTGGTAGAGTTTCCATCACTTTCCATTTAGGGCAAATGTTGAATAATCGGTAGATTGATGATTTAATCGGTTGAAACTGAGTAATAATGCCGTAGAATAGTCGGGTAACATGTATTGATGCTGTTTATACTGATTTGGAGGTGTAAGAGAGGGTTGATGATGGATTGGTGAAGGAGGAACAGAATAAGGTTATGTTCTGCGCAGGTTCGCTGGCTCTCGCCAGGCGAAGCCTAGCGAATGCTGGCGAGTAATTATATTTAAGTCCCAGTGGACTTCGCTGGCGGGTTCGCCAGGCGAAGTGGGATAGCGAAGGTTCGCCCAACGAAGGTACTGGCGAATGGTGGCGAATGAAGTCAGTAGCTACTAACTTGGGCTCGCTGGGAAGTCTCGCCAGGCGAAGCCTAGCGAGTGTTTGCTGAGAGGGTTCGCCAGGCGAAGGCCAGGCGAAGGTTCGCTGCGAGGGTTCGCCAGGCGAATGTGGGCGAGTTTGACAGCATTTTTCTGTTGCTGTGTTGATCATGTGGAGATGGTTTGGTTGTTTCATATAGGTGGATACCTTATGATATGAATATAGATATGATCTATTGTGATAATGTGGGCTGTGGGTAGCCTACGGGCGTGAGTCCTAGAACTATGATTCAAAGGTTAATTGCATCAAGTATAAATACATGTGAACATAATAAGTGATTATGTGTGTATTATTTAATGAATTTGCAAATGCTCGATGTGTATACAATTGTGTAATGAGTATGCATGAGAACATTTTGAATATGTGTGCATAACTTATAATTGTATGATTGGTATTGCGATGTGAATACCTTGATTGTTGTGATAATTAGAGATACATGGGAATACAATGAGTAATGTATATGTATCGTCTAATGAATTGTGAGTGCATATATGTATGCGATTGTTGTGTGAATGCATGGGAACATATGTGATATGTGTGCATTGTTGTTGAATATGATGATGATGTGTGAAATGAATACATTGATAAATGTTTGATATATGTTGTATGTGCAATCATGATGAAATTCTCGAAGGGGTGAATTATTCGAATGCATGGGATTAAGACGCGGGAACGGTCTTAAATGCATTTATTGTGATTGGTCGATTGTACATGCATCATTCAGTCAAGAGGCAATGCCTGTTAGTTTCGTGGAAACTAGTGGCTTGTCCCAAACCTAGAAGGGTGGGTTTGAAGCCTAGGGGACGGGCTTGGTTGTTATCGGTCTAGAAGGGTGGACCCGGTTTAAAGTAAAAACCGAAAAATGATAACAAGTTATCGGTCTAGAAGGGTGGACCCGGTTTAGAGTGAAAACCGAAAAAAGATAACTAATGTCGGTACCGCATTGCATGAGTTGCATTGGATATGTTGAGTCACGTTGCATATTATTGTTGTTGTATAAATGTGCTTGTGAATGATTGTGGAACTGAGCATGAAGGGATGTGCTTGTGAATGTTCATAATGTTGATATATGTGAACACGATATAATTATGATTATGAGGATGAAGTGTGGTGAGAAATGTGAATATGTGTTATATGAATACCTATATATATATAATCTTATGCTTTGATTATTATGGTTATATTTCTCACCCTTTTGCTGTTTTATAATGCTCTATGAGGCATTGCAGATTAGGATGCTGGAGTCCTTTTGTGAAGTTAGTCTTCATTCTTTTGAGTCGGCTGCTCTGATATGTAACACCGGGTAGTTAGACTAGTATAGTCATTCTTTTGTGATACATTGCGATGTATCAGCTGATGTGGTTTTGTAATCTAACTGATATGATGTATTAATCTGGATGACTTATGTGCATTTGAATTAATATTTTGGAACTGATTAAATGATGTTATCTTCTGCTTAAATTAAATGTTGTAATGTGATTTCTAAAACTACGAAAATGTTACATTTATGGAGCAAAATGTTAAAGTCTTTTATTGGTGAAGTTGTGACATTCTTCTTTTATACCTTATTCTAAAACTTTTACTCTGATGAATTTGTATATGCTCAAATGTTTTATATGCATTTATTTGGGGTATAGAAGGGGGTGTTATAGAGCCTACACAACTGGTCAATTGAAGAAGTCATTCAAGTGATGACCGAACAGTAATGCTTTGTTTTTCCAATTATTGTACTACCCTATGTCCTACCCGAGGCATAGCGGTATTTTATTTCAGGGCCTTACTTGTTTATGTCTGAAAATTGTTTATCAATTAATCAAAGGGCGTTTTCTCATGCAAATTTTGTGATCTCTATTTTTCTTATTTTTGCTTTTCCCAATAAAATGGCAACGTGGTTCATATTTGTTTGCAAATTGTTTGAAACATTTAACCATTTTCATTGCAGGATTCCTATTGCAGATGACACCGATCCAGAACCTTCTATGACTCGCTTTGACTTCGATCAACCGATCTATCAAGCTGAAGAAGAGATTGATGAGGATGAAGACCTGCTTGAGGAATTAGCCAGACTGTTGAAACAAGAAGAGAAAGTCATTCTGCCTCATCAGGAGGAAATTGAGGTCATTAATCTGGGTTCTGAGGAATTGGTCCGAAATGTTTGAATAGGAGCTGCGCTACAGAGCGACGTCAGGAAAAGACTGATTGAGATGATTCGAGAGTATAGTGATATCTTTGCTTGGTCGTATGAGGATATGCCTGGGCTTGATACCAATATAGTGGTTCATCGCTTACCATTGCGTGAGGAATGTCCACCGGTCAAGCAGAAACTGAGAAGAACGAGACCAGATATGGCAGTCAAAATCAAAGAAGAGGTCCAAAAGCAGTGGGATGCTGGATTCTTAGCTGTGACTACCTACCTTCCGTGGTTCGCTAAAATAGTGCCTGTACCGAAGAAGAATGGTAAGGTGCGTATGTGTGTGGATTATCAGGATCTGAACAAGGCGAGTACTAAAGATGATTTTCCGCTCCCTCATATTGATGTGTTGGTCGACAATACGACTCAATTTTCGGTGTTTTCCTTCATGGATGGTTTCTCGGATTATAATCAGATAAAGATGGCACCAGAGGACATGGAGAAAACTACATTCATAACACCGTGGGGAAAGTTTTGTTATAAGGTGATCCCTTTCGGTTTGAAGAATGCCAGAGCAACATATCAGCGTGCTATGACAACACTCTTTCATGACATGATGCATAAAGAGATTGAGGTTTATGTTGACGATATGATTGCTAAATCCCAAATGGAGGAGGAGCATTTGGTTAATCAGTTGAAGTTGTTTGAGAGACTTAGAAAGTTTAGACTGAGGTTGAATCCGAATAAGTGTACTTTCGGAGTTCGGTCCGGAAAGTTATTGGGGTTTATTGTCAGCGAAAAAGGAATTGAGGTAGATCCTACAAAGATAAAAGCAATACAAGACATGCCAGCGCCAAAAACAGAAAAAGAAGTCTGTGGTTTCCTGGGGAGATTGAACTACATTGCTCGGTTCATATCTCATCTCACAGCCACGTGTGAGCCAATGTTTAAGCTGTTAAAGAAAGATCAGGCGGTTGTCTAGAATTAAAATTGTCAAAAAGCCTTTGATAAAATAAAACAGTATTTGCATGAGCCTCCAATATTGATACCCCCAGTAGTTGGAAGGCCATTAATCATGTACTTAACGGTTCTTGAGAATTCCATGGGTTATGTTCTCGGTCAACACGACGAGACTGGAAGAAAGGAACCTGGGATTTATTACTTGAGTAAAAAGTTCACAGATTGTGAGTCCCGTTACTCAATGCTCGAAAAGACGTGTTGTGCACTTGCCTGAGCTCCCAAACGTTTGAGACAGTATATGCTCAATCACACAACCATGTTGATTTCGAAGATGGATCCGATTAAGTACGTCTTCAAGAAGCAAGCACTTTCAGGAAGAATTGCTAGATGGCAAATGGTACTGACAGAGTATGATATCCAGTATGTTTCTCAGAAAGCCATCAAAGGAAGTGTTCTGTCAGAATACCATGCTGAGAAGCCTATCGAAGATTATCAACCGATGAAGTTTGAATTTCTTGACGAGGATATCATGTTTCTCAAAGCGAAAGATTGTGAAGAACCACTGCACGGTAAAGGTCCAGAGAGAGGTTCTCAATGGCAAATGATATTTGATGGTGTTGTCAACTCTTATGGTAGCGGAATTGGGGCAATTATTACCACTCCTCATGGTACCCATATCCCGTTCACTGCCAGATTGACATTCCCAGTCACCAACAATTAAGCTGAATACGAAGCATGTATCATGGGTTTGGAAGAAGCCATTGATTTGCGAATCAAGAACTTGGATGTATATGACGATTCAGCGCTGGTTGTTAATCAAATCGAAGGAGAATGGGAAACTCGTCAACTGAATCTGATTCCTTACAGATATTATGCAAGGAGGTTGTTACCATTCTTCGATCGTATAGACTTCCACCATGTAACAAGAGCGGAGAATCAGATGGCTGATGCTTTAGCAACACTATCTTCGATGTACAAAGTGATCTTCTGGAACGAGGCTCCCAGAATTGTCATTTCTCGCTTGGACCGACCCGCTTTCATATTTGCCATTGAAGAGGCTGCTGATGGCAAGCCATGGTTTTACGATATACAAAACTTCCTCAAGAAGCAAGAGTATTCACCAGGGGCTTCGGCCCAGGATAAGAAGACGCTGAGGAGGTTGTCTGGCAACTTCTATCTAAACCCAGATGGTGTATTGTATAGAAGGAACCATGATTTGGTGCTGTTGAGATGTGTGGATGAGAAAGAAGCATCGTTGCTTATAGAAGAAGTCCGCGAGGGTACTTTCGGTACGCATGCCGACGAACATGACATGTCTCGGAAACTCTTACGAGTTGGGTACTATTGGCTAACAATGGAGTCAGATTATTTCAAATTCGTGAAGAGATGCCATAAATGCCAGATTTATGCTGATAAGATACATGTGCCGTCATGCCCATTGAATGTAATGGCGTCCCCGCGGCCTTTCTCCATGTGAGGCATTGATATGATTGGCAAGATTGAGCCCACCGCATCCAACGGTCACCGTTTAATCTTGGTAGCCATCGACTACTTCACCAAATGGGTTGAGGCAGCTTCGTATTCTAATGTGACCAAACAAGTCATAGCAAGATTCATAAAGAAGGACAGCATTTGCAGATATGGAGTTCCCGAACGAATCATTACTGATAATGGTTTGAATCTGAATAACAAAATGATGAAGGAGTTATGCCAGAACTTCAAAATTGAACATCACAACTCATCGCCCTATCGGCCGAAGATGAATGACGCTGTTGAAGCGGCCAATAAGAACATCAAAAAGATAGTGCAAAAGATAGTTGTTACTTACAAAGATTGGCATGAGATGTTGCCTTTCGCCTTGCACGGTTATCGTATGATGGTACGCACATCAACTGGGGCAACTCCTTTCTCACTAGTGTACAATATGGAAGTTGTCATACCGCTAGAAGTCGAGATTCCTTCTTTGAGAGTTTTGGTCGACGTGAAACTGGATGAGGCAGAATGGATTAAGAATCGTTTGAATCAACTCAGTCTAATGGATGAAAAGAGGTTGGCATCCATCGCATATGGTCGTTTGTACCAAAGCCGAATGAAGAAAGCTTTCGATAAGAAGGTGCGCCCTCGAAGCTTTCAGATGGGCGATCTTGTGCTGAAAAAGATTCTCCCACCACACTCCGATCACAGGGGCAAATGGACTCCCAATTGCGAAGGGCCATTTGTTGTTCGAAAGGTTTTCTCCGGAGGAGCCTTGTTGTTAGCCACCATGGATGGTGAAGATTTCACATCTCCTGTGAACGCAGACGCAGTTAAAAAATACTTTGCTTAAAAGAGACCTGCTGGACACACAAAAAAACGTCCAGGCAAAAATGGGGCATCCCGGCGAACCATAAAAAAAACAGGTTCGGGCAAAAATTAGGGATAAAAATGAAAAGATGTAAACCCGCAAAGTCGAAAACCTGGAAAGGAGACTTTGGCAAAAAAGGGTATCCTGGTGAATCGAAAACCCGAAAAGGGTGGTTCAGGCAAAAGTTAGCGATTGAAAAGCAAATGACTGCGGTCTGTGTGTGAACTTCACTGCTTAGTGGATTGGGAGAACCTGAGGGTTATGTTCATCCGAATCAATCTCTTCTGAAGACAAAGCGTCGGGAAAGCGTCAGAGTCAGGCGAGTCATAGAGGGATCAGATCATGGTGTTTGTCTGTACCATGTTGCCGACATTTTTGTATACTCTTGTATATCTATGTGCATATCTGTATTTTGTTTTGTGCAGCTTCCTCTTTTTAGGAGTTGCATCTGTTGTAAAACTTTGCCTATTTGCAGGCCCTTCATCAATAAACATATACTGTTCAGTACTTGATCTGTGTGCTTTATTTTAAATTTTACTGTGTTGTTTGTGAAAACGCCCAATGTGTTGATGAACTTGTGCTAACATAAACTTGCAGGCCTTGACCAATAATTGTTAAAACTTTGAATTAATTGAACAACATCACGAATGATGACTAAGATGATTCCGTTCCGTAGGATACCTTGTCAGTTTGTTCAGTTTTGCAGGGTCGTTACCCTTGGGGCAATGAAGTGGGATGAAGTCTGTCCTATCCCCAGCCAGAGATTTACTTCCCCGATCAGTGAAGTGTCCATCTTTATCCCCAGTAGGGTTATTGCATATTTAATCCCCGTAAGGTGCATGCTTGTAGGCACTCCCCAGCGAGTCGTGTTTGGACTTGTCTCCCCACAGAGTAATTTGCAGCCTGGTTAGATCTGCTCCCCGGCAGAGCAATCCTCAGCAAGTTGAAAGGGATGATTCCCCCAGGGGTGTTGTTCGCTCTTCCTCAGTAGGATAGAAGAATGTTGTCACGTCAGTATATTCCTCGCAGAAGGCCAGTGAAGCCCGTTTCTCTGCATAAGTTCTATGGTTGTTGGTATGAGCCAGTTGGTGCTCTTTCCCCGGAAGAATTGTTGTTTCCCTCAACATGGTTATTTTTGTTATCCTAGCAGGATGGTTTCTGTATATCTAGCATTCGTTTTGCTGATTCAGTTCTGGTGCATCTGCATGCGTGCATAGCATCTACCCAAACGCGTAGCATTTCCATTTCGTATGGAGCATTACGCCATTTTCAAACATATGCATGTGAAACATAAGCCAGGTTGTTATCTCTTTATTTTGGGTGTATCTCTCAGGTGATGGGTTTTTGCCCGCGTGGTGGCTAAACCCTAATTCATGCTATTTCCTCAGCGGAGTTTCTCTGTGATCATTATAAGTGGGTGGTTTTAACTTCCTGTGGATTTTGTTGCTCGCTTTTATTTAGCGAAGGTCTGGCGGCGATGTCAGAAGATTCCCAGAATATGGTTATCCGACGGCGATGTTGGATGCTTATCAATATTATGTTTGCCTGGCGGCGATGTCAGATGTTTATTATCACCGTGGTTGTCTGACAGCGATGTCAGAGTTCTTTATCCTCACAGGTACTCGACGGCGATGTCGGGTGTTTCTCAGGTTTATGTTCAGCTGGCGGCGAGGTCAGATTATCTTATCAGGTGGTATTTAGTTGGCAGCAATGTCAGATGTTTATCGGATTTATGGTTACTGGCAGTGATGTCAGGTGATTATGGTTCTCCAGCGGCGATGTTGGGCGTTTATTTCTGATGGCGATGTCAGGGGGTGTTTCTTTTTGGCGGCAATGTCAGGTGATTTAGCTTCCAGCAGCGATATTGGATGTTTGTTTTTGGCGGCGATGTTAGGTATTTCTGGTTTTCTAGCGGCAATGTTGGATGTTTGTTCTGGCGGCGATGTCAGGCGATTTTGGTTTCTCAGCGGCGATGTTAAGTATTTTATTTCTGGCGGCGATGTCAGGTATTTGGGTTTCTCAGCAGCGATGTTGGAAGTTTGTTTCTGACGGCGATGTCAGATGATATGTGTTGTTACTGGCGGCGATGTCAGGTGCCTTGTGGTGTTTCCAACGATGATGTTGGAGTTTTGTTTCTGACAGCGATGTCAGGTGATCTTTGGTTTTCCGACAGCGATGTTGGAGTTTGGTTTCTAACGGCGATGTCAGGTATTATTTGGTTTCCAGCGGCGATGTTGGAGGTTTATGCCTTGCTGGCGGCGATGTCAGGTAATGTTTGTTCCTGACGGCAATGTCAGGTATTCTGTTTTTCCAGCGGCGATGTTGGAGGTTTATTACTGACGGCAATGTTAGGATATGTTTGTTTTTCCGGTGGCGATGTTGGAGGTTTATTTCTGGCGGCGATGTCAGATGTTATAGTATTCCAGCAGAGATGTTGGATATTTGTTACTGGCGGCGATGTCAGATGATATGTGTTTCTGACGGAGATGTTAGATGTTATAGTTTATCAACGACGATGTTGAATGTTTTCCCAGCGGCGATGTTAGAGAGTTGTGTCTTGGGATTCTATACCTGTTTTATCTAACAGAGGACTAGCGGCGATGTTGGTTATTCTACCGACGTGAAGTAGAAGCTTGATGGCGATGTCAACTGTTATTGTGGACTTAATGTCCATGATTGACGGCGAGGTCAGAAGAATTTAATGCAGATAATTGACGGCGAGGTCATATGCTTTTCAGACTGTGTGTCATTATTCGTTTTCCCCAAGCAGAGTTACTTGTTTAAGTTTCTCTTTTCCCCGACGGAATGTGTTTGTAATCATAGTAGTTACCCCAGGAGGGTTTGCGGATTTATTTTCTGCGGTTGGCAAATTTCCGGGTTCTTTGGTATTCAACCGTCTTTTACCTTGATTGCATGAAAGTCGTTCGCTTTTCACTCATTCAGGTCCAAGTCGTTTGAATAGGGGCAGCTGTTGCACCCCAAAATTTGCCCAACCTTTTCTTAACTTGGTTTATGTTTCATTTCATTTCTTTCTAGCATGTTGCATTGAACAGGGGATCAAGGGTTTGTGCACCTCAAGCAGATTCTACTCATAAGGTTGAGCCTAATCAAGGGGTTCTACTCAAGTGTGAATGGTAATCAGTCATCAGGGAGTAGGCAGTGGTCTTATGAAATAAAGGATGGATGTATGTGGGTCAGCTCCTAACTTGGAGGCCAGTTCAAGATCATCAGAGGATTGTAAAGTCATGGTTATGGATATTAGATATTGATAGAGCTCATGGAGTGCCTTGGGGGTCATTTTGGAGCTCATCCAAATGTTTGTGCCAAGTGTGAAGAGTTGCAGGTGAAGTTGATGCACTTAGGGTTTTCATCTGGCTAGTCCTCAATCAACTGTGCAATTGAAGGAGATTAAAACTCAATTCAAGGTTCCTATGGTCATGGGATGTTGTGTTAATCCATATGAGACATCATTTCAAGTTCAATTCATCAAGTGTTAAGTGTGTGAGAAGTTACTAAATTAGGGTTCTCAGGGTAAAATCCCCAATTTAGTGCCTGACTTCAAGACCACCTACCTCAAGATACAAGTTTCATCTCAACTTTTGATCACCATGGAACTTGTAGATAATGTTCTTAGCTTTAATTTTAGTACTAGAAGTCCTTGATTGGATTTATAGAACTCAAGTTATGGTCCAGACAAGTTACAGGTCATCTGAGGGATGTGATTTTGGTCAACAAAAGTCAACCAACTTCCAAGCCATTTTTGACCTATAAGGATGTTTCTCCTCAACTTTTGTCCAACATGAAAGTTGTGGGTCTTGATCTTAGCTTTCCAAATTGTACTAGAAGTCTTTCATCTGATTTGTATAACTCAAGTTATGAGGTTTACAAATTAGGGGTATTTTGGGAAAGTAAGATTACAGGTCATAAAATTATAGGTCCATTTCACCAACTTGCACACTTCAAATGAAAATCTTTCCAACATCAAACTTGCTCCAAATGGTGTTATTTACTTATTCAAGCATTTAGAAGTCATGAATTATGCTTGGAATGAAGGTTTGGTATTTGGAATTTTCATGGAAGAAGGTTAAAAAGGTGAAAATGTGAATTAATTCATTTTTAATCATTTTGGTGAAAATGGATGCATTTTTTGAGTGCAAACAACATTTCAAGAACATTGGCAATTTCACAATTTGAATTTTAATTGTTTAAGTGAGCCATTTTCAAGGTTTCTTCATAATGAAGTTACACATTTGAAATCAACCATTGAGATTGAGACAAGGGCCAAATCTCAGCCATTCACACTCCAAACACTCCCAACATTTGAATTGAACCATTTTGGAGCCAAACAAGAGCCATTTTTGTGCTCCTTCATGAGTGAAAAGTGGAGAAATTTTGGAAATTCATTTGGGCTCTAAGAACTTTAATTGGGATTCATTATCATCCAAATCCATCACATAAAAGATTTCTATCATTCACAAAGCTTCAAAATTTGTTTTGGTCAAGAATTGGAGCAAGAACAAAGTGGAAAAAGTGGTGAATATTCAAATTTCGAATTCTGAGATTTACTCCGTTTCAAGGTGAATTGAAGGTTGCAAAAGCTTTATTGTGGATCATTGAACGTGTTTGGATCGTTTTCTTCAAGCTTTAGCACCTGTTGAAGGCTCAGTGGAAGTTCTCCACTAGGTAACTTTAATTCAACCTTACACTCTCAATATGCCATGATTCTTCGCCATTTTTGTTGCATTGTGGTCCTTGAAGTATGTAGATCGTTTATGGGTCATAATTGTTTGCGCTTGTGATGATTGATTTTGTGAGCTCCAAACTTGTTTGATTCGGTTTGACCAATTCTTAAGGTGTTTTGCTTAGGTTTTTGTGGATCTATGATCTACATAACATGTAGATGATGTTAGGATAAAATTAATTGAGTTTTAATGAACTTTTGTTTTTGTGCACCAAGCTTGTTGTTCGCTTTTCTCTTTAATGGTGAGTTTTCAATGCAAACTAAGGCTAGATTCTTGTTCCTCTCGGAGAGTAGATGAATTTTCATCTAAAGAAGTTGAAAAATGGTTGAAAAACGAAGGAGTCGTGTGGTTGTTGGGGAGGCGCGGCGGCCAGACTTGCAGGAGGGGCGGTCGGAGCATTTTCGGCGGTGAGGGAGAGGGTGAGTTGGAGAAGATGTGTGTTGTCTGTCCGATCTGTTGAGTTTAGCGCGCGAACGGTTGAGATTATTTCATACCGTATTCATGTTGGTCTTGTATGCATGTGATAATAACCCTATTTCATTAATTGACACGACTTCTTGTGGTCCGTTTGATGAGAATACTTGTGATCGTGTGGTTGTGTGTTGAGTTTCCACCATATGCTTGCTTTGACTAATCACATGTGATTGTTCAGAATTTATTTTAATTTCTATTTTTCTGTTGGGCCTTGCATCTACACGCTTTTGACACCCTCCCTTGGGCCCAATCCATATTTTCCACTTCAATTTGTTGCTATTCATACCACTGTTTTGTCATTTAATTGTTAGTTTTCATTAAAATTTTGCTTTGTGTGCTGTTTCATTTTAGTTCAAATAAAATAGTTTCAATATCCTAAAAATTCCCCAAAAAATATTTTTCGTGAACTTTGAGATGTTTAGTATTTTCTGCATATTTTTATTTTATTTTTTGATTTTATTTTATATTTTTAAATGAATTAAATGTTGGAGCTGTTCTAATTGAATTAAAGTGTGACTTTGTTTGATTTTTATTTTGTATCTCTCATTTCTTTTTGGTTCAATGATTGAAAATCAATCCTCATACTCTTGATAAGTTGATTGATTTTTGAGGATCATTTTGCCCTTGGTTGTTGACTTTTGAGTTGACTTTTGTGGCTTTTCTTTTTGCCTTTGGTTCTCCCATTTCAAAGTGGTACCTCCTAATGAGTTTGTTCTTTTGAGGGTGCTTTGAGGGGATATTTGGCTTGTGCTTGTGGCTTCTGTTTGCCAACATGTTTAGTTTGTTTGTGCATTTTATTTGGTAATTTTTGAGCTATTTTCCTATTTTTGAGATACCTTGCAAGTTAGGTCATCCCATAAGGAAGCTCACACAAGTACATGACCTAGTTTGGATTGGATTTGAACTTGAAAATGCACCCTTGGAATTCAGCTATGATTAACTTGAATTTGGAATCTTGCACTCTTGTCACTTTGAACTCAAATGATGAAATGCTTTTGTGCCAACTGCTAATTGAATTTTATGATCTAGCTTTGTATCATAATTGAGCTCAAATGAATTCCATCTAGACTTGATCTTTGTGCTAACCATAAACCCAACTAAAAAATGATCTTGCCCTAACTTTATTTCTTAGGAAAGAGTAAAGTAGTCCAATGTAGCACCTCCTAATAAGATGAAACATTCATTGATGAAGTACTTGACCCATTATAGTCTGATAGATTGACCCACACACAAACGATTTGAATTGGTGCCAAACCCTAACTGAAACTTCAGACACAACCACCTGAATTAATCACTCACTGGCTTTGATTCTTGAAGCAAACCCTTGTTTGACCAAGATTAGGTCAGACCTAACTTGGACTTCAAATACCACTAAGCCTACACACTCATGCAGATAAACCTCAAATGTTTCTTATCACGACTAGAGTTATGCAATAATAATAATGGAAGCAAATACGACATATATATTTTTTGGATTTTCTGAATGATGGTTGGTAGATGGAAGTACAAATGAAAATTATACATAGGTGGGACAAATTTGGGATATGGCAGATGCCCCTATCTAATTGGGTTAAATCTTGTAAGTTGAACTGCAAAGGCATTCATTCTTTCGAGGTAGAAGACAATTAGATATGAAGAAAACTCAAAATTTGTCTGAAGAAAAAGAAAATGCTTGGGAAGTGGAATACAGATCAATTTCAATCCTCGAGTGAACACTAAATAACCTGCAAAGGTTGTTATCACCAAAAGGATGATAACTCAAACAACCTGAAACCAAAAGGATGACAAACCTATCACCAAAAGGATGATAGTTAACTCACACATACAATCCTGACACCAAAAGGATGATAAAGAACACACACATACACACACACACACACACACACACACACATATCTGGAACCAAAAGGATGACAAACCTATCACCAAAAGGATGATAACTCAAATAACATGAAACCAAAAGGATGACAAACCTATCACCAAAAGGATGATAGTTAACTCACACAGACAATCCTGACACCAAAAGGATGATAGAGAACACCAACACACACACACACACACACACACACACACACACACACACATACACACATATCTGGAACCAAAAGGATGACAAACCTATCACCAAAAGAATGATAACTCAAACAACTTGAAACTAAAAGGATGACAAACCTATCACCAAAAGGATGATAGTTAACTCACACACACAATCCTGACACCAAAAGGATGATAAAGAACACACACACACACACACACATATCTGGAACCAAAAGGATGAAAAACCTATCACCAAAAGGATGATAACTCAAACAACCTGAAACCAAAAGGATGAAAAACCTATCACCAAAAGGATGATAGTTAACTCACACACACAATCCTAACACCAAAAGGATGATAGAGAACACACACACACACACACACACACACACACACACACACACACACACACACACATATCTGGAACCAAAAGGATGACAAACCTATCACCAAAAGGATGATAGTTAACACTCGCACAATCTAGCACCAAAAGGATGACAAACCTATCACCAAAAGAATGACAGAGTGACACACACAATCCATACACCAAAAGGATGTATGGGTCTATTACCAAAAGGATAATAGAGAACACTCGCACAATCTGGCACTAAAAGGATGACAGACCTATCACCAAAAGGATGATAGAGCGACACACACATATCTTACACCAAAAAGATTACAAACCTATCACCAAAAGGATGATAGTTAACACACCTCCGACACCAAAAGGATGACAGATCTATCACCAAAAGGATGATAGAACAACACACACACACACAATCCCCACACCAAAAGGATGCAGGGTCTATCACCAAAAGGATGATAGAGAACTCACACATATCTGGCACCAAAAGGTTGACAGACTGTCGCGGTGAAATTTGGATACCAACCTATTGATAAGCTTGAATCTTATTCATTTGCAACCGAACTTTGATTTGTCCAAAGGAAGGGATAAATATCAAAATTCCCACAATGCAATGCACATGCAAAGGTTAGAGAGTTTTAGGTTCGGGGTTGGTTAAACTTAGGGAAGGTACTAGCATCCTAAGTTTCTGTAGTACTCTACAGGAACCTCTTGTTTTACGTTGTTTATTTGCTAAGGTTTATCTGCTTAATGGTTGAAGGACCTAGGGTTTATTTCTAAGTATACTCGATAAGATATTGCATCTTATGCCTACATATCCTTACGGAAGTGGAATCAGAGTATCTGTAGTTCCCCTAAAGGGTTTGAGGAGTTCTTTGACTGTGGTCAAAGTTCCTACGGGATTAGGGTAGTTGATTGATTGGTTTTAGGAGAAAAGATGAGTTTTCGTTTTAAGAGAGATTTAACTGCCACATGTGTAAGAGATTGTATTGTTGTGGAGTGGAGATTTTATCTCGCTTAAGATGATTAACATCTTTCTCTAATGTTTGAATAAGTTGTATTGTTGATTGTTTTGTTTCTATGTTGTAAAAGATAAAGACAAAGGTCCTTCCTATGGGTATCTATCTTAAAAATCGACTTGAATGGGATCAAGGATCAATGGGGAAAATGATGCAAATGTATATGCATACGCGCAAGTTTCACGTTACGCGCAGATTCTTCCTTTGGACGAAATGCAATGCGATAAAAGTAAATGCGATAATGTAAATTGCGGATAAAGAAGCAGATAAATAAAACATACACAAACACATAAAAGCGCTAAGGTGCAAATGTGAGCTGTGAGTGTGAATCGTGAATGTGAGGTATAAGCGTACGATTGAGTTACGATGTCGATTGTTTTTAAGCGAGGTTGAATTGATCTTAGGCGAGATTTTTAAGTAGGATGTTATAATATGCTAAATGATTTAATTTTATTATCTAAAACTTAAGTGAAATGATTTATTTTATTAAATAAAATTATGACTATTATTAAGAGTTAAATTAAATTATATTGATTACGAAATAAATAAAAGGTTATTTTTATCATTTGTTTCTAAAAGTTAATAAAATACTAAAAGTTTTATTATTAATTAGATAAATTGACAAATGTGTGTAACTTATTTATAAAAGATTTTTTTAGGGAATAAACATATTACTTAGTTAAAATGTTATTAAGTTGAAAAAGGTTAAATTAGCAAAATATTTTTAATATGAATTGATAGGATTTTAAAAAGGAGTTTTTAGTTATTAATATAAAAAAAAGGGGTTATGAAGGTTGATTTAATTGAAATAGGTAAAATAAACAACTTATTAAATGAGGTGAATTATTTAAAAAGTGAGTTAACTAAATAATTAGATTAAAAAGATAAAAAACTGATTATCATTAATTAAAAAGTTATTAGTTTATTTTTAAAAAAGATTAATTGATTAATTAGATCAAAACTAGCAGATTAAGGTTGATTAGGGTTATTAATGAGGCTAAGAGGTGAGGCGGCGCGATTGTATGTGGTAGGGAGACAGGGGTGTATGGTGGGTTGTCAGTGAAGTGCATATGATTGTGATCAGCAGGGATCGTGTGGTTGCCAAGTGAGCATACATGGTAAGTGTGTGTGTGTGTGTGTGTATGAGTAAATATACAATTGCATCAAACAAACAGAACACGAAAAGCTTGAGGAACCCTAAAGACCCAAATCAGATTCCCCAAACTGGGAATTTTTCTCCTCTCTCGCTCGATCATCTCCCTTGCATTTTCGTTCTCCTCCATTTTTCGCCACTTCTGAACCTGAAACACAAACAAATCTATCAAATGTTCAATAACCTCAACATGGACCGATAGCTTACCGAGAGTTGGGGACGGCGAGGAATTGAATGATGAGACGGAAGCTTCGTTAGTTGGACTCGCGGCGGTTTGCGATGGTTTTAGCGGTTGAAGAGATAACCTCCTTTTCCCTCAATCTTTTATGTTTTCGAAAATAGGGTTTTTGTGATAATTCTAATCGAACTCTCCTCATCTCTCACGTCTCCCTTTTATAGGCTTCAATTGAAATCCTTTTCTGATTGAACTTTGATTACCGTCTTTAATGCTTTATTGGGATTTTCCAATTTGGGGTAGACTAGATTTGAAAACTTTCTTCTTTCGTGAGATTGTAATGATATTTGTTTAATGAAAATCTCAATATGTCATATCCTGTATCAATCATGTTTAATGCTTTTGTCTGTCCAGATTCATTATTCTGAAGATTTGGATTGGATCTTTTTCCTTTAAACCGGTATATTCCTCAAATAATTACTAACTTTGGATTGGTGATTTGGCAAGTGTGGATAGTGACTTGTCTTGGGCCGGGGGGAGAAATTAGCAGCCCAGAGCTTCGTCATTTCCTGATGTTCTTGTTTTTTCTGTCTCAAGTTGTCATACTTCTAACACTGCTTTTTGGGGCTAGGATGGTGAACCGTGTTGATCAGATGAAAAGAGTATTGAGCACTCCTAAAACGACCTTCAGACATGTTGTTGGGACTGATTATGCATTGAAGTTGGTCTGGGTATAATCAGAGTTTTGACCTAAGGTAATATATTGTTGAAATACTTCTGGCTTAACACCTATTCCTTGTTGCATTCCATATCATTAATGTTCGTTGGTTAATTCGAGACTGTACTAACAGCTGCTGCCTTTCTGGCTGGTACACTGCTGGCTCTGTTTTCTCACATTGTTGTAGGCCTCGTTATCAATTCACTGCTGGATGTTGCAAACAAAGATGCGTCAATGGAAGCACCCAGCCGACCAGAATTCCGAGTACCAGACACTGATGTAGATAGGGGAATGCTTGATGAAGTTGCAAGAGGTAAAAGATCGGGCATAAGGATTGAATATTCAATAGAATCTCCCACAAGAGCAATCTTAGTAGTGCAACTGGTTTTGATCTTTGCCCATATAAGCTTGTAACAACCTCTGAACTACCATATGCGTGAAGAACACCAACTGGTTGTGGTTTTCCATGAGCATCATAGAAAGCCAAACGTCCATTGCTAGTTCCGGCTGCCAGCATCCAACCAACATCTTTGAAGGCTACAGAAGAGAAAAGAAGAGCTTTGCAGGAGAATTTGCGGAAGTTAGCATCGGGTTATTTACTCGTAGTCTGTTCGCTGGCTCAAAATTAGGAGCATCATAGCTGTTTGTTAGTTGACTGTTACACTTGGTAGAGATTCTAGAAGCTGTGAAAGTCTGATTATTAGAAGTACTTGTAAGTTCTTGACCAAGGACTGCATCCTGATTTTGTCTGTTCATCACGTGTGGCTGCTGCCCTTTGCCCAGAGGTAAGCTTATGAAGTATAAGGTCCCTACTGAGGCCGATAGAAGCCAAATGCTCGTCTTTACAATTATACATTACACCTGTGGCAGTATTAGTATGACCCTTAAACCTTTTACAGCTTGATCACTTCCTCCAGAACACATATGTCTAGATGCCTTGTTGTTGAAATTGACAGCCAGTATTGACTCCTCAACGTTGGACATTATCAACCAGAACAGTCCTCATGCTGTGTCCATTCTTATACTAGAAAGAGGTCCTATTACCTCCACCAACACTTGCAACAACCAAATTCGTGTGATTCCACCTGACTGAAATGACTTGAAATCCAGGAGAAAGAGCGAAGATAAGGGTACAAGGATCGCCGGGTAGTGGGTATAGTGTTTGTACTGTTGTAGTAATTGGTCTGTCTCGAGTCTTGTAATAATCATGAATTTGTCTTGTAATTGATTTTGAGATGAGCTGGTAGTATTGATCTATTTAAATCCCATTGACATTTTCTTTTGACAAAGCTGAAACTTGGAGCATTGTTGTAGATTTTATCAACCCCATAGTATGTTCCATTTAATAGCAGCAAAGTTGTCCTTTTTTGTTTATCAACACTTTGAATTGTAAATCCTGCTATCCTTATCTCTAAATGATTTCTGCCTCCTATGCGCCCATAGCATCACTTAACTAAAATGCGGATGCCGAATTTAAAGCCCAAATGAACGGTCTTCACATTTTGAATCCAAATCCTTCTTTGCTTTCAAATGATGACTGACAATCTTGATTTATAAGATACCAAATCTTGATCTGGAGTTTAACGAGACACCGTTGAAAAGCGCATCCAGAGATATCTTCGGTGTATTGATCCAATAATAACTCAAGAGTGAAAGTGATGTTAATAATAAAATAAATAACATAATAATAATAAATATAATAGAAATAAATATAGTATTAGTAATAATAATAATAATAAATATAAAGATAATAAGTAATGACAATAATAAATATAATGATAATAAATAAAAAACCTGGAACCAGAGCCCAGACCAAACAGACACCTTATGACAACCTCAAGTCAGGATCAACTAGTCATGCCTTAAGATGTTTGACTTACGGGAACACAAATATCACCTCTACTTCTTGAAATTACTGCATCTGCATAGACTGGTTAATCGTAACAAACACGTACACAAAAAAATAAACTAAAAGGATAAAACACAAGAAAACACACAAGGAGGTGGGACCCTATGGTCAAAAATTAAGGTGTGACAGATGCCCCTATTTAAGTTACTTCTATACGGAGATATGGAGATTAAAATCTTCTTCTCGACGAGATAGGAGGGACTTAAATATGAACGTTGCACGAATTTTTGGCCCTGAGATGCCACCGAATGCAAATGATATGCAATGATATGAGAATGCAAAACAGACGGTTCTGTGAGGAAGATAGGTCACAGGGGATGGACAAGACACAACACGCGGAACAAAAAGAACAGCAGACCCTATGAAACGGGACTCCACGAGGACAAGAAGCAATCACCGATGGGAAATCTCTAGAAGTATAATGGTGACACATACACCAAGGATATGGCGATTTAGACAATAGGTGGGGAACTCGTAATCGAAGGATAAGTTATTACCATAGCGAATTTTTCTAAATAATTCCGTTTTGTTTTGTATTCCTTTTCTTCTTTTTTTTCTATTGAAATCCAACTGGAAATAGTAAGATGTATAACCTCCCCGAGCGTCATGGTCTGAGTGCCATGAGCTGGTCTCAGTCTTTGATGTAGAACCTCCCAGAGCGTCATGATATGGGTACCATGAGCTGGTCCCAGACTCTGATGTAGAACCTCCCCGAGCGTCATGATATGGGTACCATGAGCTGGTCTCAGTCTCTGATGTAGAACCTCCCCAAGCATCATGATATGGGAACCATGAGCTGGTCTCAGTCTCTGATGTAGAACCTCCCCGAGCGTCATGATATGGGTACCATGAGCTGGTCTCAGTCTCTGCCCGAAATGATGAGAACTCGTGAGAGAATCTTCACAGGGGATCGTAGATTTTTGCAGATCGTAGATGTCAATGTATATTGTAGATGTAATTTGTAGATTGTATATGTAATTGTAATGGAGATTGTAAAGCTTCACCGAGGATCTTCAGAAGGGATGTAAGCCGGTTAGATTGCAAAATATGTCCTCTCAAATAAAGAGAGTGATGTGATAAACTTCCTCAACTTCTCTGGGGAGATGTCACTTGATGGAAATAACTTGTATGATGAACTTACTGGGGAATTCATCCTTGAGGAGCATCTTTGTTGTAGTTGTAAAATATTATTGTGAACTCTCAAATAAAGAGAAGTATTTTGTAATGTCTTCGGCGGACTTCTCTGATGGATTTGTGAAGCGATGCCATTTGACGAATTGATGATGTTGAAGAACCCACTGAAGGTGAATGAAGTGTCTTGCGGAAAATATCATTTGTCGTTTTGAATAAGACCTTAGTCAAAACGAGTTGCTCAAATAAAGAGATTATTTATAGTCCAAATGCATATACTTGAGAAAATCTTGTGATGCTACTGTTGGAGCAATGTCTGTCTTCATAAAGATTCTTCGAAAATATTCCTCCTGGGGAATAAAGTGCAAAATAAATGCACACTTGATCCATGTTCAAAAGTTGGAGATTATCCACACTGTGATTGCCAAGGACCAAAATCCAATTCGGGAAGTAGTCGAAGAGAAATTGTCAAGCAAGAGTCGACCATTGAGGTATGAACTCAAGTGGAATGTACTGGAATAACCGTCTTCCACGAGGATCGAACTTCATGGGGAAAATAGAAACATTGTGCTCTTTCTGCTTAGGGTTGACAACTCTATTTGGAGGGATAAGACACACCCAAGCGCCTGGGGATAACCATGGCCAAAAACAAACACAAAGAGATGCAAAAAATGCGCATGCCATGCTATCTATCTATATGCTATTTGTATGCTTATGCTGACGAAACAAATAAATAGAGGAAAACGAAGACGAAATGAACATCTCGAAGCAAACATCTGACCCATCTTCGAAGATAGAAGTACCACTAGGGATAGGTGGAGAACCAAATATGGGATCACAATCCTGCTTCAGGGCTTCAAAAACTTCTCTTGGGGAATAGAGAATATTCCACTTAGGGATGTAACATCTTGATAAGTCTGAAAGGTTATCCTGTTGAAGACAAGGAAAAAGATCTACTAGTAGATTACCATTCTCATAACTGGAGGACCTTCACGGGTAACATTCATTTCATTGGAGAAGTTCTTGCTGGAGCTGTAGAGGGAAAATACCCAAACTGAAGTTTCATAGGGGATAAAATAAATATCCTCTTCAAATGAGCAACCTGGGTCATTTTAGCTGTTGAACACGTCGGAGTTGAGCTTTAGTGGGGATGAAATAAACATCCTCTTCGCTGGAGAAGACTAGTGTTGTAGAAGATCCACTAAGGAGTCGAATAATATCTACCTCTTTGGAAATGTGAAGTTTACGAAGGTTCACTGGTATTTTTGCATTGAAAAGATTCATCGGAGAGTTTTTATGAAGTTTGGTATTGATGTCGTCAAATCAATACTCAAATGCCCCAAGTCACCTGATTCACGAGAATCAAGAGTTTTCAAAGAGAATTTTACAGGAAACATGGCGTCCCACTGTTTTCAAACTCTTAGAGAGATTCGCCGAATCTCAACGTAACTGGCCCTGATTGATGGTATAACTGAGTCTTCAAACTGGTTCTTTAGCAAGTCACATTTGCATTAGAACAAACCACTTGGAAACAAACTTGCCCCAGGTTAGCAGAGTCTTCAAGTTCCACTAGAATCAACTTATTATTGATGCTCGTGTGTAATCTTTCTAAGATATCAAACAAGGTTAGCAAGTCAGAAATGTTAATTCTGAATTTACCAATGCAACATACGTTTGTCTTGAGGTTCATTTTTTTTTGAAAAAAGGTATAACTAGTGACAGAAATCACTGGTTAGGATATAAATTAATTTTATAATGCCAACGAAATTGAGCATGGCTTATAGGAGTCAGGAAACGATATCCCATCAAGTACGCTTTCAAACTAAACCTTACTTCAATTAGGACTTTTGAGGATTGTATCTGGGTTTAGTTTCTGATTTATAAAACAAAGGAATGAAAGGCTAAGAATATATTTGTTCCCACCCAATTTTTGAAAGATGCTCAGTATTGATGATACCCTGCCCCAGGTTAAAATGAGGTTTTGGTTTGGGAAAAAAACAGATCCTCTCTCAAGGTTTAGAATATGGGTTAACTATTTTTGGTGTTTAGGAGGTTTGAAATAATGCCTTACATCATCAATAGGGTTTTTATTCAAAAGCATACCACAGGATCCTGCGTTTTACTTCGTCATCCTCCTCCTAATTATTCACCAAAGTGAAAAGAAAATTGGATAAAGTTGGCATTATAAATTATGAAAAACATTTTACGAGTGAAAACAAATGGATTTCTTCAAGACAAACACTTTATTGCATTAATTATTCAAAATAACGAGTTCTTACATGCCAAATATGCTTTTAATCAAAGAAATGAAAACACAAAAGCAAAATAAAGTGAAAAGAATAACAAGTCCCTTTCTTGGATTTTATTACGCCTTGGAATGGAGAGGCTCGTTGAACCGTCTGATATGCTTTCTGACGCTATATTGATATGAGTTTCCCAAATAACCTCGGATCATGTTCTCGGAGGACAAACCGTGATGAGTTTAGGATTGGACTCTCTGAAGAATAAGATTCCGTCCTTAACCAACCTTTGAACGTCTGCCTTCAAACCGTAGCAAATTTCGATATCGTGCCCCGGAGTCCCTTGATGGTATGGGCAAAACCTGTCAGCCTTGTACCAGTACGGAAGTTTCTTGGGCACCTTAGGTGGAGCTCTTGTCTGGATGTGACCTTCGCGGATCAAGACCGGGAACAAATCAGCGTACTTCAAAGGGATGGGGTCAAACTGACGAATTCCTTTTCTCGGAATATCCAAAGATATCTTCTGATTACGAAACCGTTTCCGAAACCGTCGATTTTGCAGTTAATCTGGAGAGGCCAACTTTTGCTTGGGAGGTAATTGTTGTTCGCGCTGAGCAGGCGTTGCATACTGATGTTGAGGATGAGGTATCGAAGCTATGAATTCTCTGGAAGATCCATTGTCATTTTTATTATCTGGAGCTATACCCAAATTGTAATTGTATTGTTTCACAAAAGCAACGGCTAAGTCTTCCCAAGACTGGATGTGGTTACTTTGTAGCTTCATATACCATATTAAGGATGCCCCACATAAACTTTCTTGAAAGCAGTGAATCATCAGTTTGTCGTTGTCAATATAAGCAGTCATCTTTCGACAAAACATCGTCAAATGGTATTTTGGACAACTGACACCCTTGTATACTTCGAAGACAGGCATCTTAAACTTTGGAGGGATAATTACGCCTGGAACTAAACATAGGTCATGAGCATCAAGACCAGATGCATTAGCTCCTTTCATCATCTTCACTTGTTCTTTGAGATCACAAAATTCTCTCTTAATTGCTGCAATTCTAGGATCATCCACTTCCTTCTCAGTATGAGCATTCTGAAGATCAACAAACAGGTTGTCTTGCATAGGCTGAGGTTGCACAGGAACATTCACTTGTTGAACAAAGTAGTCAGAAGAACAGTCAAAGGTCGGATTAGTCCTTACTCTGAAGCCAGTCATGCGATCCATATCTTTATTCTCTTTACTATCCTTCAGCACGCACTTCGAGCTTGGTCAAATGGATGAGACGTCGGCTGGCGAGGCAAAGACAGAAAGACGGATGAGGACGCAGCGGAAAAGAGAGACATGCACATGTTAAAATGTAAGATGCTATGCAGAATGCATGATGGAAACTTCAAGAAACTCAAATTGTTTTTTTCGGTATTATAACGTTGGATAAAAACTTATTTTTTATTTTCGATATCCGAGAAGCATTACAAAGTAAAGTACTCTTTTAAGAGTTTATTACATTGAACCAAAAGCAAAAGAGAACTCGGAGATCTACTCCCTATGCTCCTTTTGTGCACGAAGTTCCTCTACCAACTGATTGACGCGTTCCTGCAATTCGGCCTTCTCACTGATGAGTCGATCGACACATTCTTTATAAGCCATAGCAGCTGGGGGAAGATCATCTATGGTGTCAGTTCTGGAAGAGGTGTGAGAGGAAAATAAATCCTCTCGCGCCTTCCTCTTCCTTGCAAATTCCATCTCTGGCACCTTTTGGGACTTCTCTTTCTCTACCTTGAGGGTTAAAAACTTATTCCTCCAAGCGGCCTTCAGTTTCCGAGCCTCGTCCAAGGCGGCCTTCAACTGATCTACTTCACTTACATCAAACCAATCAGGATCATGAAAGGTCAACACCATAGTTTCATGAAAAGGGAACGACATCTTGAGGTCGAGAGCCCTCTCTCGCACCCAATGTAGATATTCTTCAGAGACAGCACAGTTGGGGTATCCTAAAGCAGTCTTCTCTTCCTGATTGACGTATCTCCATGCGTAAATTATGACGGTCTTCAGGTCTGGATCTTCTCCTTCCTTGAGAAAGATCCCTTCCAACAGAGCTTGGTCAGGTATTTCGAGCATGGGATGCCCAAATTGTCTGCGGGCCAAAGCGGGATTGTAACTTATACATCCTTCTCTCCCAATGAGCGGTATGTTGGTGAAACTCCGATATTGGGAATCATACATACACCTCCATAAGCAGGCCATACCACACAATATCAGAGTGAGTAAGGGCCATAACTATCTCGGACCAATGGGGTGTTTCTACCTCATCCCAAATAGACGGATGCCGAGTTAGGAGAGCGAGGAACCATGAGTACAACAAGGAGGTACAACAAACAATATGTCCTCCTTCTTCCGCGTTCTTCGAGTGGATTGAATGGTACGCATCAGCTAGCAAGGTGGGAACTGGATTCTTGAGTATGAACAGTTTAATCGCATCCATACCGACAAAATCATCAATCTTTGGGAACCAGAAAATCTCATAGACCAACAAAGCAAAGGTAGCTTCCAAGATAAGGACCTCTTTTCTTTCGGCATGGTAACAGACTTTTTCGATCAAGAAATCAGCTGGGAATCCAAGGACTCCTTCCTTGGTGGTTAAATGCGCTTGAACATCTGCTAGGCTGAGATGAGTAGCGTTTGCAATTTCTTGGTGGCTGGGTATGTCTTCCTGGCCGGTGAATATAGGTCGGGCCGTCACAGGTATCTTCAAGAAATCAGAATACTCTTCCAGGGTTGGCATCAACTGGTAATCCAGAAAAGTGAAACAATGGTACAGCGGATCATAAAACTGAACAAGAGTATCCAACAACCCTTCTTTCATCTTGAGCTCGAGAAAACTGAAGGCTTCTCCATATTCTGTTGCAAAAGCATGACGGTTCTCGATGAGACCTGCTAGCTCTCTTAAGCTTTCAATGTTAGGACTCTGAAAAGTGTACTCCAATGCTTCTCTCTTGAAGTCCATGGTTACAATACCTGTGAAATGAAATTGAGTTTCTTGAAGTGAATAAAGAAAAGAATGCAATGTAAGATGAGTAGGACTTCATGGGATCCCAACTATTTATAAGCATTGTAGTAAAACAAAACGTTTTATTAATTTTGAAACGGATTACAAATAATTGCTTTTAAAAGTCCCAAATAAATAGCTAAATAAAAGCTAATGAAAGCCCTAAAGAAGTTCTGAATTCTGCCGCTTGAGCTCCTCTTCCAACTGGGTCTTCTCACGGATAAGGTTGTCCACAATCAGTTTCCAAATAGTACATTGTGGGTCGGAGGAAAATAAATCCTCTAGAACTTTCCTCTTCTTGTGGGGAAGTAACTCTTCATCCTTCAACTGTAGCTGCTTCTGAAGTTCATCGTTCTCTGCAACCACTACTTGATACTTGTTCTTCCATGACTCTAACTCATGTTGCGACTTCCTCAAAGCGACCTCTAACTTTTCAGCTTCGGACATAAAGACATAAGTGGGCTCTCTTCTCGGAGATATAGGATCTTGACGAGAATAGGGCATTTTCAATTTGATTGCTTTCTCTCTGACCCACTGAAGGTAGGGTTCCAAGGACACACAATTAAGTTTTCCCAGGCTTTTCTTGCCTTTCTTATGCAAATGATCCCACGCAGCCAGAATCTTGTCTTGAAGTTCCTTATCATCCCTAAAGAAAATGCTCTCCACTTGAACACTCTTAGGCGGTTCCTTCAACGGATATCCCAACTGTCGACGAGGTAAGACCAGATTATAACTGATCCCTCCATTAAAACTAAGTAACGACATATTAGCAAAATCCCCACAACCATCAATAATTAAAGTCCCATCATACACTCGGTTGTACCAATCAATGTCTGAGTGGGTCAACACCATAACTCTCGAAGACCAAAGCCCTTTATCGAGATTCAAAAAAGAACTAGACTTAGGCAAGTGCGAAATAAACCACTTGTAAAGTAAGGGCACACAGCAGGTGATCATCCCTCCACCATAGAAGTTTCGGAGATGCACAGAATGATAAGTATTACCCAATAGAGTTGGCACTGGGTTATTCTTCAGAAAGATCTTGATCGTATTAAGGTCGACAAACCCTTCAAAACTTGGGAATAGAAACACTCCATAAATGAGTAAAGCGAAGATTGCCTCGAATGGGGTCTTGTTCGTATAATCGGCATAAAACATAGCCTTACTGATTAAGAAATCCGTAGTTAAGCCTAAAATACCACCCTTACTATTTAAGTTTCTCCTGACGTTAGATACTTTTGGATAAAGAGCCTTAGCAATATCTCTTTCCTCAGGGTCTCTCTCCAAGAAAGGGAAGAGAGATTCTTCTAGGATAGGTAGACCAACCAAGAAGGAATACTCTTCTAATGTAGGTAATAGCTGAAAGTCTGAGAACGTAAAACAGTGATATAGCGGATCATAAAATTGCAATAAAGTGGAAAGAAGTCCTTCGTCCATTTGGCGACTTAATAAAGATATCAGCTTCCCATATTTGCTCTTGAACTTGCCTTGGTCTTCAATCAAGGTTACCAACTTCCTTAGGTCACCCAATTTAGGACTTTTAAATGTGTATTTCAAAGTGCGTCTTTCGTTGGAAGCCATGGCGACCTGCAATGTCCATAAATAAAAGGGAATCCCATGAAGTCTAATGCAGAATGATGTTATATGAATGCAACAAACACAAGTAAGCACATAAGGACACAAACGTAAACAAACAAAAAGGTCCTAGGTTTGCAATGAGCATGGAGTAAAGGGTCTACCCATTTCCTCAAGGACAAGGACTAGGGGTGGATTGTACCTGTAGAACAAGGTTCTAAGGGGTGCCCAAAGTCATTAGTCCATCTTTCAGATATTATCAACTTCCCAATTACTCGGTGATTAATAATATTCTCAAGAGAACTTCTTTTGAGTGTAGCATCACGTAACACTATTTCGGGTGTACTCCCTCATAGTCCCGCACTACATCCTAATAAAGGCCAAAGTGGGGTTAAGGTAACTATGGTCCTCAGTATCATGGACTCTAACCAAAAATAGTAAAAGTCTTCACGATTACTCATTCAACCAAACCATTTTTGAAAGGGTCTCAACTGAGCGTGATTTTCAAGTCAACTTGGTCGAGATTCAACTCCCTATAAGTCTCGTCGAACATATCACTATCCTATCTTAAGTTCACTCAAGTCCGGGTGTAGGACTTTGTCTCACCACTCAAATATATCAACCCAAAAGCAATAAACAAACAAGTATACAAGTAAACAATTAAGCAAATATGAGAAAATATATAAAAAAAACAAATTAGGGAAACCCACTGAGGTTCCCCAGTGAAGTCGCCATTTCTGTCGCGGTGAAATTTGGATACCAAGCTATTGATAAGCTTGAATCTTATTCATTTGCAACCAAACTTTGATTTGTCCAAAGGAAGGGATAAAGATCGAAATTCCCACAATGCAATGCACATGCAAAGGTTAGAGAGTTTTAGGTTCGGGGGTTGGTTAAACTTAAGGAAGGTACTAGCATCCTAAGTTTTTGTAGTACTCTACAGGAACCTCTTGTTTTACGTTGTTTATTTCCTAAGATTTATCTGCTTAATGGTTGAAGGACCTACGGGTTTATTTCTAAGTATACTCGATAAGATATCATATCTTATGCCTACATATCCTTACGGGAGTGGAATTAGAGTATCTGTAGTTCCCCTAAAGGGTTTGAGGAGTTCTTTGACTGTGGTCAAAGTTCCTATGGGATTAGGGTAGTTGATTGATTGGTTTTAGGAGAAAAGATGAGTTGTCATTTTAAGGGAGATTTAACCGCCACAAGTGTAAGAGATTGTATTATTGTGGAGTGGAGATTCTATCTCGCTTAAGATGATTAACATCTTTCTCTAATGTTTGAATAAGTTGTATTGTTGATTGTTTTGTTTCTATGTTGTGAAAGATAAAGACAAAGGTCCTTCCTATGGGTAGGATCTATCTTAAAAATCGACTTGAATGGGATCAATGATCAATGGGGAAAATGATGCAAAATGTAGATGCATACGCGCAAGTTTCACGTTACGCGCAGATTCTTCCTTTGAACGGAATGCAATGCGATAAAAGTAAATGAGATAATGTAAATTGCGGATAAAGAAGCAGATAAATAAAACATACACAAACGCAGGAAAGCGCTAAGGTGCAAATGTGAGATGCGAGTGTGAATCGTGAATGTGAGGTATAAGCGTATGATTGAGTTACGATGTTGATTGTTTTTAGGCGAGGTTGAATTGATCTTAGGCGAGATTTTTAAGTAGGATGTTATAATATGCTAAATGATTTAATTTTATCATCTAAAACTTAAGTGAAATGATTTATTTTATTAAATAAAATTATGACTATTATTAAGAGTTAAATTAAATTATATTGATTAGGAAATAAATAAAAGGTTATTTTTATCATTTGTTTCTAAAAGTTAATTAAATACTAAAGGTTTTATTATTAATTAGATAAATTGACAAATGTGTGTAACTTATTTATAAAAGGTTTTTTTTAGGGAATAAACATATTACTTAGTTAAAATGTTATTAAGTTGAAGAAGGTTAATTTAATTAATTAGCAAAATATTTTTAATATGAATTGATAGGATTTTAAAAAGGGGTTTTTAGTTATTAATATAAAAAAAAGGGGTTATGAAGGTTGATTTAATTGAAATAGGTAAAATAAATAACTTTATTAAATGAGGTGAATTATTTAAAAAGTGAGTTAACTAAATAATTAAATTAAAAAGATAAAAAAACTGATTATGATTAATTAAAAAGTTATTAGTTTATTTTAAAAAAAGATTAATTGATTAATTAGATCAAAACTAGCAGATTAAGGTTGATTAGGGTTATTAATGAGGCTAAGAGGTGAGGCGGTGCGATTGTATGTGGTAGGGAGACAGGGGTGTATGATGGGTTGTCAGTGTAGTGCATATGATTGTGATCAACAGGGATCGTGTGGTTGCCAAGTGAGCATACATAGTAAGTGTGTGTGTGTGTGTGTGAGTAAATATACAATTGCATCAAACAAACAGAACACGAAAAGCTTGAGGAACCCTAAAGACCCAAATCAGATTCCCCAAACTGGGAATTCTTCTCCTCTCTCGCTCGATCATCTCCCTTGCATTTCTGTTCTCCTCCATTTTTCGCCACTTCTGAACCTGAAACACAAAAAAATCTATCAAACGTTCAATAACCTCGATATGGACCGATGGCTTACCGAGAGTTGGGGACGACGAGGAATTGAATGATGAGACGGAAGCTTCATTAGTTGGACTCGCGGCGGTTTGCGATGGTTTTAGCGGTTGAAGAGATAAGCTCCTTTTCCCTCAATCTCTGATGTTTTCGAAAATAGGGTTTTTGTGATAATTCTTAATCGAGCTCTCCTCATCTCTCACGTCCCCCTTTTATAGGCTTCAATTGAAATCCTTTTCTGATTGAACTTTGATTACCGTCTTGAATGCTTGATTGGGCTTTTCCAATTTGGGGTAGACTAGATTTGAAAACTTTCTTCTTTCGTGAGATTGTAATGATATTTGTTTAATGAAAATCCCAATCTGTGATATCCTGTATCAATCATGTTTAATGCTTTTGTCTGTCCAGATTCATTGTTCTGAAGATTTGGATTGGATCTTTTTCCTTTAAACCGGTATATTCCTCAACTAATTACTAACTTTGGATTGGTGATTTGGCAGGTGTGGATAGTGACTTGTCTTGGGCCGGGGGGAGAAATTAGCAGCCCAGAGCTTCATCATTTCCTGATGTTCTTGTTTTTTCTGTCTCAAGTTGTCATACTTCAAACACTGCTTTTTGGGGCTAGGATGGTGAACCGTGTTGATCAGATGAAAAGAGTATTGAGCACTCCTAAAACGACCTTCAGACATGTTGTTGGGACTGATTCTGCATTGAAGTTGGTCTGGTTATAATCAGAGTTTTGACCTGAGGTAATATATTATTGAAACACTTCTGGCTTAACACCTATTCCTTGTTGCATTCCATATCATTAATGTTCGTTGGTTAATTCGAGACTGTACTAACAGCTGCTGCCTTTCTGGATGGTACACTGATGGCTCTGTTTTCTCACATTGTTGTAGGCCTCGTTATCAATTCACTGCTGGATGTTGCAAACAAAGATGCGCCAATGGAAGCACCCAGCCGACCAGAATTCTGAGTACCAGACACTGATGTAGATAGGGGAATGCTTGATGAAGTTGCAAGAGGTAAAGGATTGGGCATAAGGATTGAATCTTCAACAGAATCTCCCACAAGAGCAATCTTAGTAGTGCAACTGGTTTTGATCTTTGCCCACATAAGCTTGTAACAACCTCTGAACTACCATATGCGTGAAGAACACCAACTGGTTGTGGTTTTCCACGGGCATCATAGAAAGCCAAACGTCCCATGATAGTTCCAGTTGCCAGCATCCAACCAACATCTTTGAAGGCTACAGAAGAGAAAAGAAGAGCTTCGCAGGAGAATTTGCGGAAGTTAGCATCGGGTTATTTACTCGTAGTCTGTTTGCTGGCTCAAAATTAGGAGCATCATAGTTGTTTGTTAGTTGACTGTTACACCTGGTAGAGATTCTAGAAGCTGTGAAAGTCTGATTATTAGAAGTACTTGTAAGTTCTTGACCAAGGACTGCATCCTGATTTTGTCTGTTCATCACGTGTGGCTGCTGCCCTTTACCCAGAGGTAAGCTTATGAAGTATAAGGTCCCTACTGAGGCTGATAGAAGCCAAATGCTCGTCTTTACAATTATACATTACACCTGTGGCAGTATTAGTATGACCCTTAAACCTTTTACAGCTTGATCACTTCCTCTAGAACACATATGTCTAGATGCCTTATTGCTGAAATTGACGGCTAGTATTGACTCCTCAACATTGGACATTATCAACCGGAACAGTCCTCATGTTGTGTCCATTCTTATACCAGAAAGAGGTCCTATTACCTCCACCAACACTTGCAACAACCAAATTCGTGTGATTCCACCTGACTGAAATGACTTGAAATCCAGGAGAAGGAGCGAAGCTAAAGGTACAAGGATTGTCGGGTAGTGGGTATAGTGTCTGTACTGTTGTAGTAATTGGTCTGTCTCGAGTCTTGTAATAATCATGAATTTGTCTTGTAATTGATTTTGAGATGAGCTGGTAGTATTGATCTATTTAAATCCCATTGACATTTTCTTTTGACAAAGCTGAAACTTGGAGCATTGTTGTAGATTTTATCAACCCCATAGTATGTTCCATTTAATAGCAGCAGAGTTGTCCTTTTTTGTTTATCAACACTTTGAATTGTAAATCCTGCTATCCTTATCTCTAAATGCTTTCTGCCTCCTATGCGCCCATAGCATCACTAAACTAAAATGCGGATGCCGAATTTAAAGCCCAAATGAACGGTCTTCACATTTTGAATCCAAATCCTTCTTTGCTTTCAAATGATGACTGACAATCTTGATTTATAAGATACCAAATCTTGATCTGGAGTTTAACGAGACACCGTTGAAAAGCGCATCCAGAGATATCTTCGGTGTATTGATCCAATAATAACTCAAGAGTGAAAGTGATGTTAATAATAAAATAAATAACATAATAATAATAAATATAATAGAAATAAATATAGTATTAGTAACAACAATAATAATGATAATAATAATAATAATAATAATAATAATAATAAATATAAAGATAATAAATAATGACAATAATAAATATAATGATAATAAATAAAAAACCTGGAACCAGAGCCCAGACCAAACAGAGACCTTAAGACAACCTCAAGTTAGGATCAACTGGTCATGCCTTCGGATGTTTGACTTACGGGAACACAAATATCACCTCTACTTCTTGAAATTACTGCATCTGTATAGGCTGGTTAATCGTAACAAACACGTACACAAAAAAATAAACTAAAAGGATAAAACACAAGAAAACACACGAGGAGGTGGGATCATATGGTCAAAAATTACGGTGTAACACAGACCTATCACCAAAAGGATTATAGTTAACACTCACACAATCTGGCAGCAAAAGGATGACAGACCTATCACCAAAAGGATGATAGAGTGACACACACATATCTGAAACTAAAAGGATGACATACTTATAACCAAAAGGATAATAGTGAACGCACCTCTGATACCAAAAGGATGACGGATCTATCACCAAAAGGATGATAGAAAACACACACACACGGCCCCGATACCAAAAGGATGCAGGGTCTATCACCAAAAGGATGATAGAACAACACACACACACAATCCTCTGACACCAAAAGGATACATGGTTTATCACCAAAAGGATGATAGAGAACACTTACATATCTGAGACCAACAGGATGACAAAACTATCACCAAAAGGATAATAGTTAACATTCGCACAATCTGGCACCAAAAGGATGACAGACCTATCACTAAAAGGATGATAGAGCGACACACATATATATGACACCAAAAGGATGACAAACCTATCACTAAAAGGATGATAGTTAACACTCGCACAATCTGGCACCAAAAGGATGACATACCTATCACCAAAAGGATGATAAAGCGACACACACATATCTGACACCAAAAGGATGACAGACTGTTGCACCCTAAAATTTTCCCAACCTTTTCTCTACTTGGTTTATGTTTCATTTCATGGTTCTAGCATTGGCATTTGCATAGCATTATTCATTTGCAGGGGATCAGGATAGGTGTACATAGCAAGAGAAGGTTACCAAGGGTCTAAGCCTAAACAAGAGGTTTTATTCAAGTGGTCAAGTGCTCATCATCATTAGGAGAAGATCAAAGCTCTTTGAAAGGAGATGGCTGTGTGTGGTATAACTCCTATCTTGGAGGCCAATTGAAGATCATCAGAAGATCATGAGTCCATGGTTATGAATGGGAGATATTTGGGAAGCTCATGGAGTGCTTGAGAGCCATTGTGGGGCTTATCCAAGTGATTATATCATGTGCCAGAGGTTGCAGTCAGAGGATTGTACATCTAAGGTTTCATTTGCCTTGTGCAAGGTCAACTGGAGATTTGAAGTTGTTTGAGGATTAGTTCCAAGTCATTGTGATTATGGAAAGTTGCGTTGAAGCATCTAAGATGTTATTTCAAGATCAATTTAAGAAGAATCAAGAGTGTGAGAAGTTTCTGAATTAGGGTTTCTAAGCTTGTCAGTGTAAAATCCCCTATTTAGTGCCTAAATTCAAGACCACATATCTCAAGATACAAGTTTCATCTCATTTTGATGCAAACATGAGACTTGTAGAGCATGTTCTTAGCTTTATTTTGAGTACTAGAAATATTCTATTAGATTTTTAGAGCTCAAGTTATGATGCTGACAAGTTATGGGTCCTTAGATGAATGTGATTTCAGTCAACAAAAGTCAACCAACTTCCAAGGCATTTTTGACCTAGAATCATGTTTCATCTCACTTTGACCCAAACATGAAAGTTGTTCCTCATGATCTTAGATTTCCAAAAAGTACTAGAAGTCCTTCATCTTACATGTAGAACTCAAGTTATGAAGCTTGCAAGGCAAGGGTATGTCCTTTTTTCTTCTCATTTGGTTTTCCTTAGGGCTTGTGGGTGATGCTTGAATGGTGGTAGGATTCATTCTCCCATTTTCATCCAATTTTGGTGTGCAATTGTGTGATTCCTTTTGTATTGCTTTCTCCCTTTCCTATTGCATTTCTTTCTTGTATTAATAAAGGTTGAGATGTGCTTGTGGAGGTGTTCACCCCGCACTTTTTCCTCCCTTTGCTTGTGTGTTGCATTGCATGTGCATATTTGCATCTTTCTTATTTTATTATGCTTCCTTCTTCTTCTTTCTTCTTTTCCATGTTCCCTTAGGATCTCTATCTCTCTTATTAAAGAGATGATTATGATAGACCTTAGGCTTGAACCCATGCATGATAACATTAGGTAGTATTCCCTTTCATCCCAATCATAGGTGAACTTTGCCTGACAACTACTAGGTTTGAGTTAGTCTCCCTTTAGTGTGTCCTTTCTCTTCTCATCTTCAAATTCTCTCAAAACATTTAATAAAGGTTAATGAATGTTGTAAGCTACGAGCCTTAAGCTACTTGGGAAATGGTGATTGAGGGCTTCCTCTCAATGACCTAGAGTGTTTAGTGTACACCCTTTGGGTGATATGCGACACATTCGCTCCTAGGTCATAGTCTTTAATGCAACATGAATTACTAACAATAATCAATGCACTTCTTCTCTAAAAAACACAAACGAACTTCAATGCATTTTATCCTTCGGGATCTTAATAATGGAAAATATTTTCATAAAAGAGAGTTTTGTCAACTCTTAGTTCTACCGCAATCGGGTAACACCTAAGTCTCCAATGGTCGAGCTGCATACACCTAACTGCTAGAACTAAGTTAAACCCTACTCGGGCCTAAAACATTTGAACTAAACGGTGTTCTTGTAGCCCGAACTACGTTTGCTTTGATTTCTCATACTAGATGAGAATACGTAGGCACAAGACGACGACTTCTTGGCGAACAACCTTTCATCCATAATTATCCGAACTACATTGACTCTGACTTTCCCATTGCATGAGGGAATACGTAGGCAAAGAGAGGTGATGCTCTGCTGAGTCTCTTTTCTTTTCTTTTGTCCCTGAGACCTTTAGTTAGATAGTAAACACCCTTTCAGATAGGTAACAAAGCATGGATCCCGTCGAGTACGACGGACATGAGGGGTGCTAACAACTTCCCCTTGCGTAACCGACTCCCGAACCCGAGACATGGTTGCGATGACCTGTCTTCTCCCGTTTTTGTCAGGTTTTCTCTGATCGTTTCCTTTCCCTCTTTTGGGATAAATAACGAACGATGGCGACTCTTCTGTCATTGCCGGCACCTTTTTCATAGTAGCGACACCTGGCGACTCTACTGGGGACAAGAACATCCCCTATGCGAGTCAATCCTAGCGCTTGGTTGTTTATCTTTTGGGTGTATGTATATATATGTTGTGCTTTATGTACTTTTGCATTTTACTTTAAGCATTGTGTATATATCATTATTGCTATTTTGTGGGAAGGGAATGTTCCATTGAGAGACAAGCCGAACTCGGGCTTGACTACAAACCTAGCATTAGTAGTGGAAAGTAGTGGTAAGCGTGCATGCTTTGCATATACTAGTTCACCATAAAATTCGCGCTCAGACGAGACTCTCTTTGATGATTTTCTTTCCAGCCCTTTGGGCTTGAGGGGATTTTGGATTTGAGGTTTGTTGACTCTGGGGACCGATCATTTGTGATTCAGCTAAGTGAGGTCTCTTCAGGATATTATGATGCCAAACCAGAAATGGTGAACATATCATCGTTTCTTGAAAGTCTGTGACGCTGATGAACGCATAGGACGTCGAACCTTATTAGTGAATAGGTCCATACCTGTGAGAGGGATTGGGTTATGCAGGAAACTTTGACTTCCAGACTACCTGGTTTTCTTTACAGTGTGAATCTATGTTCTTGATACAAGAGGTTCCTACCGGTGACAGTGTTATGTCCTTATTAAAGCGGAGCACTGGTTCTTCTCAAACAACAGCACATCAATCTTGATCCCCTGTGTGCATTTGCATTTACATTTTCATCTGCATTTTCATTAACATGTATTTATGTCATAGGTGCATATTTCTTCCTCGATTCTAGTGATCTTGTTCCTTATTTTTGACATGGAACCCTTGAAGAGGAAAGTGGCATATAAGCTTCCCGCTCCTAATATTAGTTCTTTGCTGAGTTTGGTTGCCATGGCTGATAGGAAGGTAATGGAAGACTTCAAGCAATCATATAGGAAGCTGTTGACATGTGTCTGCAAACCTTTCGTGTACGAGGTGAATGGTTTTACGCTCTTCTGCAGTTCTATGACCCACAACTGAGGTGTTTTGCTTTCCCTGATTATATCCTAGCACCAACCTTGGAGGAGTATTCTATGTTGTTGGGTGTTCCTATCTTAGACTGGATGCCATTCTATCACACCGATGCAGAGCCTAATCTGGCTAAGCTTGCTGCTACTCTTCATCTGGATGTTTCCGAGATTTCCGAGAAGGTGGTTAAGAGGATTGGGGTGCCTGGTTTTCCTTTATCTTTTCTGGTTGATAAGGCTCAGCAATACGCCAAAGATGGTTGTTGGATCGTGTTTAGCGCCATCTTGGCTCTTTGCATCCATGGTATCGTACTGTTTCCTAACCTTCCCGATTTTGTAGACTTTGATGCATTTTACATTTTTGCTTCAGGGAATCTGGTACCTACTCTTCTGGGAGACGTTTATCATTCCATCCATTACAAGAATTATAACAGGAGGGGAAAGAATGTATCTTGCTATGTTCCTTTGTTGTACAGGCGGTTTGCTAGTCATAGGTTCGCTTGTCGCTACTGCCAGTACCTCAGAATGGCCAGAGAGGTTGATGGGGTTGTCTGCTGAGAACATTATCTGGTTTGACAGGGATATGCTTGGTACAAAGATCATCTACAGTTGCGGTGGATTTCCTAACGTCCCTTTGGTCGGAAGTGTAAGTAAGAATTGCGCCTAAGAGGGGGGGGGGGGAGGGGTAAATTAGGTTCTTTTGAAATTTTCTGGTTTTAGGAGAGTTATGTTACTTTCTTTTAGCAGAGTGATGTTATGAAAGCTTGTAAAGGCAGAAAGTAAAAGAGACACAGGAAATTATAGTGGTTCCCCTCACACTCCGAGGGTACTCCACTCCCCTTTCGACTCGAAAGAGATTTCACTATAGTTAGGATCAGTGTACAACTTTCTTTCTAACCTATAGGGAGATCAAAGGCTCTTAAACACCTTTAAGATCTAAACACTAAGTGCAATGAGAACAATCCTCTCTAATGCACACACTCGCTTTCAACAATCCTGAACAGCAAGGGGAAATAAATACAGTCTGATTTTTGTAATGATTTGTAACAATGTATATAGTTGTTTATCAATGTTGAGATTGATCTTCTCTTTCAATGAGAAATTCCACAAGTTTCTAAGACTTATTATTGCTCAAGATTTTTTTTCAAAGGATATGAAATTTATGTAGAAAATTCTTTGTGAAAATTGTTTCTGATTTAGATGTGGAAACTGAAAATTATGTTAAAGAGTTTTTCTTGATTGAAAGAGGTTATTTGAATTTTGAAAGAGTTAGGTATTTATATTACATAAACACCTCTTGAGAAAAACATGAAAATCTCCAGAAAAATTGATGAACAGTTGTCATGTTTCAAAGGAAACATTCCACAGAAATTCGATTGAAGAGATGCAATTTTTCAGAATTTTTTTTCAAAAACGTTAAGTGAGCAATCGATTGCACAAAGAGCCCAATGGATTGCACCTTCACAAAAACACTTGAAAATTCAAATTTTCAATAGAGCAATCGATTGCACCTTTGGACCAATCGATTGCACTTCAAAACAGAAGCGAAAAATTGAGAAATTTTAAGCATGCAATCGATTGCACTAAGGCAGCAATCGATTGCTTGCTGAAACAGAAGCAAAAATGAGTTAAAATATTGATCATGCAATCAATTGCTCTAAGAGTGCAAGCAATTTCACTTACAAAAACTTAGAAAAATTCTCATTTAAAAAGCTTGTGTTAGTGTGAAAAGTAATATAAATGATTTTTAATGATTTGAGCAATTAGGACTTAAATACTTAGTGGAAGTTCTCATTATACCTTCTGAGGAAAACATCCTTAAAGTTGTCTTTGTCCTGATGCTTGGTGGTTGATCATCTTTGCCTTCTTTAAGTGGTTTGTCTTCATCAAAACATATGTTGATCTCTTGAGAATCTTGATTCCATATTCTCCCCCTTTTTGATGATGACAAAGCATTCTTCTTTTGTTGCAATGTTCTTTTCGGCAAATTCTTTCTCCCCCTCAATTTGAGAAATTGACAAGTCCCCCCCCCCCTCAATGTGTGAAGTTGAGAAGTTCTGAATTTGTATTGAGGTTCGAAATAGTCTTGTATTTGTACCTTAAGGATCAAGGAAAGACAACAAGCAAGAAAAGAGTAACATCCTTCTCCCCCTTTTGACATTATCAAAAAGAAGGGAAAGATGGATTAAGGCAATAATATATATATATATATATATATATATATATATATATATATATATATATATATATATATATATATATATATATATATATATATATATATATATATATATATATATATATATATATATATATATATATATATATATATATATATATATATATATATATATATATATATATATATATATATATATATAGATGATAGACATAGATAATAATTTGAAAATAAAATACCGACTTAGTCATAAATTCAAATTGCAAATTGAAAATAGTACAAAGAAACTAGAAAGTACGGAATTCAAATAACATAAATGACTTAAAAAGACAACATAAAACACATAGTAAAAAGTTTATGAAAGATCCATGTTGGGATCAAAGGTTGATTGGTTTGGAAATGTTGTCTGGAGAGGTGATGGACGAGTTAGAGGGACAGCCGTGTTTGAAGGATCATATGGCCGAATGTATAAGTGAGAGTACAGATAGGAGAATTGTTGATTGACGGCCTCTTGGAAGTTGTTGATCCGAGTGTTTGTTGACTCTTGAATAGCATTGTATTGGTCATTGATGGAAGTGTTGAGATTTCCAAACTGTTGATTCATGTAATCCATTAACTGTTGGTTACTTGGGCCATGTTCATTTGGAGGAGGAGGAGGAGCATCATCATCTTCTTCATTCTCTTCCTCATCATTTTCAGCCATACCTTCACCAAGGTACACAATGGTTTTGGTTTTCGGGTTGTATTTGACACCCATCCGAGAGTCCACATTTTTGATTGAGATCTTGTTGATATTTGAGTCCATGAGATACTCATCAAATCCTTCAAAGTCTACTTCAAAATGTTCCAAAATCTTTGTGATGAACCATGCATATGGCAGAAACTTGGATTTTTCGTTGATTCCGCGCATGTGAGTCAAGATTAAATTTGACCAACTTATAGGAATTCCATTCTTAATAGTATATAAAATTTACATTTCTAGATCAGTCACAATGCAATGGTTTTCGGCTCTTGGGAACATTATGTAAACCATAAAATAATGAAACAGCTGATCATCAATGTTAAAGATACCTGCCGACCATGAGTTTCGAGAGGGTTCCATGCTACCTAAGGATCTGACATCTTTTGCATGGAGTTCTGCTTCAGTCATACAACCAAGACTCCAATAGAATTCTCGTTTGTTGTATGCTTGCCAGAGGTCTTCGTTTTCTTCATAGAGTCTCCCACCAGAGATTGGAATATTCAGAATCCTACCAAGTGTTTTTGAGTGGAGTGGGATTCTTTTTCCTTGAACATATGTTACCATCTTGCCTTCTTCCATTTGTAGGTTACTATAGAACAATCTTACCATATTCGGATAATACGGCCCGGATGAGGAAATCACAGGTTCCAACCCACATGCAATCAAAGATTCTTGAAAATAAAACATTCTTTAGGGAATGATGAGAGAATACCGCATTTGAGTGTCTGCACAACCTTCTTCTGAAAATATTTGGTGAACTTTTCCTTTTGTTCATTATCCAAGTTTTGAAGAACAAGTGGAGTTATTGAAGATGAGGAGGCCGGACCTTTACCTTTGTCTTGTGCTGAAATCTTCCTTTTTGAGCGTGAAGCTATGGGAAAATGATGGATGGGGTTTTTAGGTTTTGTGAGGAAAGGAAGAGTTTTTGTGGAGAGGTTATATTTTGAAGGGATGGTTAAGATAGGTTATGAGAAGTTGGATTTTATAATGGTTGAGAGAGGAGTTATTGTGGGATATGAGTGGTTGAAGGTATTGATGATTAAGACTTTGGGAATATGACAATTAATGGTCAATGTCTTGAGACTAGAAAATGGCTAGTCATAGGTAGGTCAAAAAAGTAATGATAGGGTAGTTGGAAATTTTAAGAATTCATGGATCTATTAAATAGAAAGAGTAAAAACAGTTTTACAGTAGGTGCAATCGATTGGCACAGAGGTGCAATCGATTACTCTACAAAACAGAAATGAAATAGGACAAAAGCAACAAAGTGCAATCGATTGCTTCCTTCAAAAATTAATAAAATTTGTAAAACTTACAGTGAGCAATTGATTGACATAAAGGTGCAATCGATTGCATGCAGTGAATTTTTGAGAAAAAATGCCACAGATGGAGTTCTTTCATGATTCAACGTCAGTTTCATCCATAATTCCAAGTTCCCTTCGTATTTTGAAGAAAGATTCCTTTGCCAAAGGCTTCGTGAATATATCGACAAGCTGATTATGAGTATCTACAAATGTTATCTCGACATCTCCTTGATGTACATGATCTCGCATAAAATGATGTCATATGTCGATGTGCTTGGTCCTTGAATGCATGACTGGATTCTTTGTTATGTTAATTGCACTTATGTTGTCACAGCGAAGAGGAATTCTACCCAGGTCGAGTCCGTAGTCACGAAGTTGTTGCTTGAGCCAAAGTATTTGCGCACAACAACTTCCCGCTGCTATGTACTCTGCTTCAGCCGTACTAAGTGCTACGCATGCTTGCTTCTTGCATGCCCATGAGACTAGTGCATTTCCCAAGATGTGACATGTTCCACTTGTGCTCTTTCTATCAGTTTTACAGCCTGCATAATCTGCGTCAGAATATCCAATTAAATGGCATATACTACCTTTAGGATACCATAAGCCGACATTTGTTATTCCTTTGAGATACTTCATGATCCGCTTGACTGCCATCAGGTGAGACTCCTTTGGATTTGCTTGAAAGCAAGCGCAAAGACAGACGCTAAACATAATGTTAGGGTACAGTAAGGAACCAGTCATACCTCTATATTTTATGATATCAACCGACACACCAGATTCATCTTAATCTACATATGTACCGGATTCCATAGGTGTAGATAAAGTCTTGCAATTGTCCATATCAAACTTCTTTAATAATTCTTTGCAGTATTTTGATTGATTGATAAAGATCCCATTCTCGAGTTGCTTGTTCTGAAGTTCAAGAAAGTAGTTCATTTTTCCCATCATAGACATTTCAAATTCTCCTTGCATCATGGATGAGAATTCTTCGCATAACTTTGTGTTGGTTGAACCGAAGATGATGTCATCAATATATACTTGTAGCAAGAGAGTATCTTCTTTTATTTTCTTGATGAACAAATTTTTGTCTACTTTTCCCTTTTCAAAGCCTTTGTCACATAAGAAATTGCTAAGTCAATCGTACCATGCTCTTGGTGCTTGTTTCAATCCATAGAGAGCTTTCTTTAATTTTAAAACATGAGATGGATATTTGTAATCTTCAAAACCAGGGGGTTGTTTGACATATACTTCTTCATTTATGAATCCATTCAAGAATGCGCTTTTGACGTCCATTTGGAAATGCTGAAAATTAATGGAACA
The DNA here is from genome assembly GCA_963859935.3 of Lathyrus sativus. Lineage (NCBI taxonomy): Eukaryota > Viridiplantae > Streptophyta > Magnoliopsida > Fabales > Fabaceae > Lathyrus > Lathyrus sativus. The sequence continues at coordinate 519,644,408 of OZ012738.1, forward strand.
TGCATACGCTAATAACAGTCTAATTGCTTCCAATCTTGCAACTGGAGCGAATGTTTCGTCAAAATCGATTCCTTCTTCTTGGTTGTATCCTTGGGCGACCAATCTTGCTTTGTTCTAAACTATAATACCATTTTCATCGAGTTTGTTCTTAAAGACCCATCTTGTTCCAATGATATGCTTGTTGTTCGGCCTAGGGACAAGATTCCAAACTTGATTTCTTTCAAACTGGTTCAGTTCTTCTTAATAGCTATTATCCATTGATCATCGCCTAAGGCTTTATCGATTTTGGACGGTTCAATTTGCGAAACAAATGCTATGTTAAGACAAGCATCCTTGAGATTTAATCTTGTTGTAACACCTTGACTGATATCACCAATGACTTTATCGACCGGGTGATCTTTATGAGTTCTCCATTCTTTTGGTAGATCATTGTGTACTTTGCTTTATTGTGAATCCTCTTGTCGCTGTTTTGGTTGATCACTTGTAATATCTTTAAGAGGGTTTCCTTGAGAGGTTTCTACTACATCATCCTCATCATTAACAATAATATCATCCTCCTTGGAGGGGTTAGATTCATCAAAAGAAACATGCATAGATTCTTTAATAGTTAAAGTTCTTTTGTTAAAAATTCTGAAAGCCTTACTTGAGAGAGAATAGCGAGAAAAATACCTTCATCGGATTTCTCGTCAAACTTACCGAGATTGTTTTTGTCATTGTTCAAGACAAAGCATTTACACCCGAATATGTGGAAGAAGGATATGTTTGGTTTTCTTCCTTTGAACAGTTCATAGGGGGTTTTCTTGAGAATTGGTCTGATGCTCACACGATTACTTACAAAACATGCTGTGCTTATTGCATCTGCCCAAATATATTTATGAAGGTTTGAATCACTAAGCATTGTTCTTGCAAGTTCTACCAACGACCGATTCTTTCTTTCTACAACACTATTTTACTGTGGAGTTCTTGGTGCAGAGAAATTGTGTGAGATTCCATTTTCCTTGCAAAATTCTTCAAATAGAGCGTTCTGGAATTCTCCACCATGGTCACTTCTAATGGAGACAATTGAAAGTGACTTCTCATTCTGAATCTGTTTTGCATACTTCTTGAAAGCCTTGAAAGCTTCACTTTTCTGCACTAAGAAGAAAGTCCATGTATATCTAGAGAAGTCATCAACAATTACTAATTCATAAACATTACCTCCAAAACTTTTTGTTCTTGAAGGTCCGAAGAGATCCATGTGTAACAATTATAGTGGCCTAGTTGTGGACACCACATTTTTGGATGTGAAAGTTGATTTGGTCTGTTTCCCTTTTTGGCATGCGCCACACAATCTATCTTTGATGAATTTGATCTTTGGAAGACCAACAACTAAGTCATGTTTGATCAATTTGTTCAAATGCTCCATATGAATGTGAACAAATCTTTTGTGCCATAACCAAGAGTCGTTGTTCTTCACCATAAGACACTTAACCTTCAAAGATATGTTATCAAGGGAAATCATAAAAATATTATTGATTTTATTACCTTTTAACATTACCTCAGAAGTGACTTCGTTTTTTATCAAACATTCATCTTTAGTGAAGTTGATTCTAAAACCTTTGTCTCAAAGCTGACTAATGCTAAGTAGGTTATGCTTTAGGCCTTCTACATAAAGGACATCTTCTATGGTTGTAAAAGGTGGTGCACCAATGCTGCCTACACCAAGGATCTTTCCTTTGTTGTTATCACCATAGGTTACAAATCCTTTGGCCTTAAGCGTTAGATGTGAAAATTTGGTAATGTCACCCGTCATATGCCTTGAACACCCACTATCAAGATACCACTGATATGAGGAGGTCTTCAAGCATACCTACAAAACAAGATTAAGTTTCATTAGGTACCCAACTTGCCCTGGGTCCTTCATAGTTAGTGCCTTTCTTGACCCACACATAACGCCCCATGATAAACATCATATCCCATAGGTTTCTTCTTTTTTCTCTTCACTCTTCCTTTGGTCTTTATTTTTTCAGGCTGCGGTACCATATTTTTTGTAGTGGAGTAAGCAATTTCACAAACCCTGCTTTTTAGTGCTCTCTTTCCTGTCACATCTAATGACCTGAACCTTTTCCACAGTGCATCAATTGCATTGGTCATGTCCACCTCTGCTCCATCCTCTATATATACCTCTTGTTCACCTTCCATGCTGAGCTTCCTCCAATGTATATGAATAGCATCAATTGGTATTGATTCACCACTGAATGCATATCTCCCTAACTCATAAGCATAAGGTAAACCGTATACTTTTCTATGACTTCACCCACACATTTGGGTGTTTGTACCAACCATGTCAACCCTGTGCCACTCTTCAGCAATGTGTCTCAAAGCTGCTCTAGATACTGATCCACGTAAATTTGCATAAAATGGACTAGTGCGTGCATGCTCAACTTCATAAAAACTCTTCTGAAATGAAGCTCTAATATTGATCAATTGCACTATGGTGTTCCCATCCATAGCCTCTTAACATTTACACATATCACCTAAACTTTTCTCCAATATCTGCTTCATTTTCCAATGCGAGACTCAACCCTAACAAAAAAAAGGTTTAGTATCATTAATATTAAGATAAATAAACTATGGCTAAAATCAAACACCTTACCTATTAGTTGTGATGTTACCCAAATGCAACACTTTATTGATCCAAGCTTCAACAAATCTATGCCTGTGAGGCATCAACCGTGTGTCTATCACATAATCAAAAAATGGTCTAAAATTGACACAGGCATGCTCAAGCTGTTGCAACTTTTGATAGTACTCCACCTCATCATTAGCCCTTACAAGTTCATGCCATATCTTCTCTATCGGCTCTCTCATACCATTCACAACATACTCCTTGCACTTTGCTTTCACATTCTTGTTGATGTGAAATCGACAAAGCATATTAATTGTTGTTGGAAATACTGTTTCAATTGCTTTCATCAAAACAAGATCTTTGCCCGTTAAAATCACTTGTGGTCATAACCCTTGCTTAATGAACAACTGTTCAACTTATCCAGTATCTAACACAATTTCTCTATTCTCTCAGATTCCATATAGGAAAATACAACAACAAACGTTAACCCGGTTGATGTCATACCAACTACTTCAAACAAAGGTTGCCTGTACTTATTTGTTTTGTAAGTACTGTTCATAATCAACACATTAGGAAACATATTCAACAAGTTCACTGATCTTGGATGGGCCCAGAAGATATCTTTCACAACTTCCGACTCATCTTTTTTCCTACTCCAATAAACATAATTAGATTCCTCTATCTGCTTAAACAACTGTTGTATTTCCGTTCTAGGATCTCTGATGTCTTTCTGAATCTTAGTCTTATGTTTATATATTTGGGTGATTCAAGTCACATTCTCCAAATCTCGTTCTTGTAATGACAATAATATATGTCTTGGTGGAACATGACCTTTTGTCAAATCGACAATATGCTGTTGTTCATCAGCATTAAGTCGACTACAAACGCATGACTTTCAAATCTATCTGGTAAATCATGGTTGTGAAGTCCATATTTTACGTCAATATTCCAACCAGAACCATCTTTTGAAGGTGTTAACCGAATTTTGAATGAAAAACCACATTTTTTGGTAGCACTTTGGGATTCACTATCTCCTTCTTTGTATTTCCACCTCTATCACAACCAAATATAACTTTGTCACTTCTTCCTCTCTTGCCAGTTTTGATGTCTGAACGAGTTATTATAACAGTAACTTTATTCCTGATTCCAGTGTTCGAACGAGTTATTATAACAGTAACTATATTCTTGATTCCAACCTCCCTAATCCACCTAGTCGCCTCATCTCACGTGGCAAATTTTTCTATAGTCGAGAATATCTCAGTCGTGTCTACACATGTCTGGTTTTTATCGCATATCATCAAAGGATTGTCCAAGCATAATATAAATGTGACAAATAAAAAATAAAAAAATAAAAAAAAAATTAAAAAAAAAACGTTTCGGATAACTTGGAGTAAAGTTATCCGAAAGTCAAAAAAACAAAACTGAAACACTTGTGCATAAGTTATCAAGAACGTGTAAAATACAAATCAGGTAACTTATAATTGTGTTCTCCGGAAGGTATTATATGAACAGGATAACTCACGTACAAGTTATCCGGTTTGTTAAATTATACAGCCGGATTTCTTCTACGTGTGTTTTCTGGTTTGTAAATAATACATTCCGGATTTCTTTACCAAATGTTACCCAGTTGGTGTCGTATACTTCCAAAAAACCACTTTTTGACTAATTTGACTGCACAGTAAAAAGTATTAAAAAAAAAGAAAAATTGAAAAGGATAATTTTGGAATATTTAAAAAATTATAGGGGTATGGGGATAAGTGTGGGGATATGGGGTAAAAATTTTAATATAATTTTCAAAATCTAAATAAAATATATCAATTTAATAAACACATTTATATTACAAAAATATTAAAAAATCATAAACTTTTAGTATTCAATTTGAATAAAATTTATTGGTTAATACCTAAAAGATCTTTTATGATTCATATAAATTTAGAAAATATACAAATGGTGTAAAATATAATGTAAAAGGTAAAATACATTTCTCTTTGAATAAATAAAATTGATCTCTCAAATTTGATTTAGACTTAGACTTTTATAATTAATAAAAACTATAATTATATTTAAAAATATATATGCACTGTAAGAATTATGCTAGATAATTTATAAATAAAATAAAATAAAAATAGTATGACATATCAACGGATTGAGTTCACGGGTTCGTGGGTTTAAAATTTCAAACCTGTTACCCGAACCAAATACCATTGGGTTTGAATGGGTTGATTCGAGTTGGACCCGTACATGATTGGGTTGGGTAAAAATAAGAGTTTAGTTGGGTTGGGTGAGTGGGTTCACAGGTTGGCCTGTACTCATGAGCACCCCTATATGAAGGTGTACATCGACTTTTTTCCCCTCTGCCGCTTGCGCGAAAATAAGGTGCCGGCATGACAGAAGAGTCGCCACCTTTCGTTATTTATCCCTCAGAGCGGGAAAGGAAACGATCGGAAAAACCTGACGAATAAGGGTAAGACAAGGTCGTCGCAACCATTGTCTGGGTTCGGGAGTCGGTTACGCAAGGGGAAGGTATTAGCACCCCTCACGTCCGTCGTACTCGACGGGATCCTCGCTTGTTTGTTTACTTGGACGGGTTGGTTATAATCTATCTACCTATCAAGGCTGGCTGAAAAAGAAAAGAAAAATGACTCGGTAAAGCGTCGCGCTTTATGCCTACGTATTCCCGTCTGGAACGAGAAATCAGAGTCAACGTAGTTCGGCTAACTACGGGTGAAGATTGGGGAAGGTTGCTCGCTAGGACATCGCATCCTATGCCTACGTACTTTCATCTGGTATGAAAGATCAGAGCGAACGTAGTTCGGGAAACTATAGGAAACAGCTCAACTAGGAGGGAGACTATCAAGTCCTACTGTTATCATGCCATGGATTCATCCTATGGTTGAGGTTTGAACAGGGAACTCCTAGATGTTGTCATGCATAGGTTTCAACCTAAAAGTCTATCATCAAATCCTTATCAAAGGAAATGAGAGTCCTAAGGGATCATGTCAATGATACATAGAATACAGACAAAAACATCAGTTTAAACAGTAAAATGCATGCAATGCAAGTGAGGGAGGAAATGTGTGTGGGGTTTCAGCCTCCACAAGCTCATCTCAACCTCAAGCCAGTCATGAAATAACAGTAATCATACTGAAGATCAACAACATGCTATCAAGCACAACAGTAAACTGCAATCATACAGATAAAGGAAATGAAGTACCATCGGGCAAACAAAACTCACATGAGAAAGAATCATCTATTCTCTACTCCTAATCCCAATCACAGAGTCCTAATCAAATCTAAGCAAAGCTCTCAAGCAGAACCCTAAGCAGGAGAAATCATTCCCAGTCTTCAAGCTTCAGAATAAGCTTACCAAAGAAAGGGAGCTAAGCAATCAGACTCATAGTGTCTTCCTCAGGAGAACACTAGGAGGTGTATACTCAGGAATCATACCCTATGTGGCTCAACCACTGTGATCAGTTTACATCCCTCCTCAGGAGAGATTAAACTCACAAGCAGGCTCCAACATCACTGGACATTTAGGAAATCCTATCTGAACTAGTGGAACTAAGTGAATAGACCCATAGGACCTTCCTCAGGAAAGTACTAGGAGGCTTCCACTTAGGAGTTGTATCCCATGTGGCTCAACAACATGTGATCAGTTTACATTCCTCCTCAGGAGAAATTAAACTCACAAGTTGGCTCCAACATCATTGGATACTTAAGAAATCCTAGATCAACTAGTGGAACTAAGTGAATAGACCCATAGGACCTTCCTCAGGAAAGTACTAGGAGGCTTCCACTTAGGAGTTGTATCCCATGTGGCTCAACAACATGTGATCAGTTTACATTCCTCCTCAGGAGAAATTAAACTCACAAGTTGGCTCCAACATCATTGGATACTTAAGAAAGAGGTGAGAAGGAAGAATGAAAGTCATTCATAGTGCCTTCCTCAGGAAAGTACCATGAACCTCCTTCAAACTTCAGGCTCTCAAACCTCACAGACAGGGGGTGAGACAAGCTCTGGGTCTCTGCATCTTGATCTACAAGCTTCCCCTCATGATGCTCTCCATCAATATCCTCAAGGCAACACAAGCCCTTCAGCAAATTCCTCAGAATGAACCCCACAGATGAACAGATAACCCACTGAACAAATCACATTATCAGGCAATCTCAGAAAATACCTAAAAATACTAAACTAATGGGGAAAAAATTTAACAAATATTCATAAGGGTCCTCAACACCTACTCATAACATCTACAAAGGTTTCTACCTAAAAATCAAGATAAAACTCAATCAAAGAAAGGAATCATCACCTATGCACAATTCTAAACCCTAATTAGACTATCCTAAGTCAACCCTAATTAAACTAATCAAAATTAATTCTAAAAAAACTAGAAAAAATCCTATGGGGAAGGTTGACTAATCCTCTAATTGCACAAAAAAGAATGGGTAAAAAACCCTAAGGGAATGCCCTACAATAATTCCTACAAAATCAAATATCAAAATGAAACAATTAAAAGCTATTTAATTGGAAAATCTAATAAAAATATCAAACATAAAAATAAAATCTCAATTTTATTTTTATAATTTTCTACTCATTTTAATCTAATCATGAAAAAAAGAAGAAATTAAAAAGCATTTTCTATCTATTTTTAATGAATTATTCAAAAAATAGAAAATATTAAAAGAAAATTAAAAAGAAATAAAATGAAATAAAGGGAGGGGGTGCATTAAGAAATACGCGCTAGTTATATTGGTTGGGCCAGCAAATAAGGGGGGTGGGGATAGAATTCTGGGCCCAGAACGCCCCTTTAATGAAACGGCTGCGTTTCATTTAGATTCAAATCTTCCCTCTCTTTCTCAGACGCATCTACGACCGCACGATTGGAATAAATTGTCAAATATTAGAGAGGATCCAATGGCTGCTCTTCATCGTCCCCAAATGGGACCTAGGGTTTCAGAACCCCCACCTCCATGCGCAAACCTTCGAGTTCTCCTATCTCCCTCCACACGCCACGGTTGGACTCGATTTAAAAATGAAAAATGGCCTACTAGATTCCTAGATTACAATGGTACGACCAGTTTCTTCTAACTCTTCTTGAATAATCCAAACAGAACCCTTGAACATCTGGGTACAAACACGGTTCACAGTTTCCAACTGATATCAATCCTTACTAAACTTCATTATAATGATCTACAGATGTTCCTGATGCTATCCTGGTGATTCTAAACCAATTCATGCTACCTAAAACCTCCTAAACAGATAGCTATGGAAAATCAAAGATTCATGGTTCTGGTGTGAAACCTCACCAATCTTGCTCTAATTCTCAGGGATTAATCCTCTACCCTAACACAATCTTTCTATGGCTATAAAACTAATCAAGACTCATTAAATTAAGAGATAGAGAGTGAAGAAGAACCTGTCAAGAAGTTAATGGTGAGGCTCGAGGGGATGCTTGCAGGGCTTGAAATGGCTTCAATGAGACCCTACAATGGTGAAGAACCTTCTGTTTGCACTTGTTGTGAAGGTGGTGGCTTGAAGTGAAAGATCTCTTGACTTGCTTCAACTTGAAGAAACTTCTCCAATGGCTATGCACTTCTCTCTCTCCTCTGACTTGGCTCCAATTTCACCAACCTTCATCACTCTTTGATGCCCTCTTTAAATAACAATCCATGGAAGTCTCTAGATTCATCTAGAATGATGTGGAAGTTTCATGAATTTCTCCTTGAATGAGAAGTTAGTTATCTCATCTCCCATGCTTCAAGCCTTCAATTTGGTCTCAAAATGTCCTTATGTGAGTTATTGAATGAGGATGAGTGAAAAACAAGTGTATTGGTTGCTTGTGTAGGGTTTTCTAACATTGCCTTCTTTCTTAAGTAACAAATTTCCAAAGGAACCTCATTTTTTAAGCCTCAAATGAAAATTCTACTTAAACCAATCTTCTCAAAATGTTTTTTCCAATCAAAATGATATATTGGATGACCTATTTTGGATTTGTAGATCTTCCAAAACACTTTTCAATTTCAACTTTTCAAAGTTATAAGTCATTTTTAATTCATTTTGGACCAATCATGGAATCTTGTGCTATGAGCTTTTTCAACAATTTGTGACCTTCTTTCTAGACTTAAAATCACATTTTGAACAACTTTCATGTTTTGAGTTTTTCCATTTGAGGCTTGGAAATAGGAGTTTTAGGCATTGGCTAAAATGACCTATAACTGACAAATGACCAAAATACCCCTGTCTTGTTCAAACCATAAGTTGAGTTCCACAAATCCAATCAAGGACTTCTACCACTCAAATTAAAGCTAAGAAGATCCTCTTCAACATTCATGTTGACCAAGAAACCATAGGAACCATCCTACTAGGGCAAAAGTTGTCTGCAAGTTGGGTGACTTTCAAGGACCCAGATTCACACACCTCTGCTGACCTGTAATTTGTCAAAACCATAACTTGAGCTCTGTAACTCCTATCAAGGACTTCCACCACTCAAATTAAAGCTTAGAACAAGCTCTACAACATTCATGTTGTGGGGAAAATGAGATATCAATCACATCTAGAGCTAAAACTGCCTGGAAGATAGGGATCAAATTAGGGTTTTTTCACTGACAATCCTCAGAAACCCTAACTCAAAACTTCTCAAACTCTTCAATCATGATGAGTTGGTCTAGGAATCCTCTTTATAACATCTCTATGCATCATTCCATGATCTCATGGCCCTTGGATTAGGTCTCAACCTTCCTCAAATCTTCAGCTGGTCTAGGGTTGACCCAGTCAAAACCCTAATTCTACCTTTCATGGTTGAATCTTCTGAACTCTTACATAATGACTTCTCTGGTGTTCATGAAGGCTATCAAGACATCCCATAGGCTTTCTCAAAACATCAAGTTCATTCTCAAAGCCTCAGAATCATCTGAGGGGCACCCACAACTTTCAAACTGTGAAGCACACAACCCTGGTTTCAAACCACTTCTCTGAGGATCTCTTGAACTTTCTGATGAAGGTATCCATTTTCAAATACTCAATGAATAAATAATTGTTGGCCAAATTTTGGGGTGCAACAGCTGCCCCTATTCAAACGGCTTGAACCTGACTGGGTGAGAAGCGAACGGCTCTCACCCAATCAAGGTGCGAGACGATTGAATACCGGTAAATCCGAAAATTTGCCAACTGCACGAGCACACGGTACTCTGCGGGGAACAAATCTTCGAATATTGCAATGCTAGCTGTACGGCAACTAGCTGGAGAGATACTGATCTGACATCACCGTCAGTCATACACATCAAATTCTTCTGACATTGTCATCAAACAACCAAAACACCCAACATCGTCGCTGGAAGACTAAACCACCTGACATCACCGTCAGAAGCAGACAAAATTCTGAGGAACACCCAACATCGTCGCTGGGAGACTAAACCACCTGACATCACCGTCAGAAACAACCATAACTCGGGGAAACAAACATCCAACATCACCGCCGGAGAACTAACTCTGACATCGCCGTCGATCAACCAAAATACCCAACCTCACCGCTGGAGAACTAAATCTGACATCACCGTCGGACGATCGAAGTACCCTGCATCACCGCTGGAGAACTAAATCTGACATCACCGTCGGACAATCGAAGTACCCCGCATCACCGCTGGAGAAACATCTTCTGACATCACCGTCGGAAAATCAAAGTACCCTGCATCACCGCTGGAGAAACATCTTCTGACATCACCGTCGGAAAATCAAAATACCCCGCATCACCGCTGGAGAAACATCTTCTGACATCACCGTCGGAAAATCAAAATACCCCGCATCACCGCTGGAGAAACATCTTCTGACATCACCGTCGGAAAATCAAAATACCCCGCATCACCGCTGGAGAAACATCTTCGACTTCAATCAGAAGACGTATCATTCACTTGATCGCGCTCAATCATCACCTCAGGACAACTGACTTGGTCTTCAGACTCACACGAATCACTTTGTTGTATCTACAACCTTTGGAACCTTATCTTCAGCCACCCGTTGCTTCATCCACACGGAAATCTGGCTTCACAGGAACCTTCTGGTATCGCCCTCTGGCGCTTACGAAATCCATCTTCAGATTAGACATCGTTGTTGGAGCAGACATACCACGCTGCTCTGGTCTTCAAGAATTATCTTGACCAAACAGATCCATCGGGCGTCTTCAAGAATCGTCCTGAACTAATAACCTTTCTGGAGCAAACATTCTGTTGGGAATTCCAGGAATCTTCCTAGGCAACTCCTGCTGGAGGAGCTATTGGGGAACTCAAGTATCATACTAGGCGAACAACTCGGGAAGCTGTACTGAGGTCTTAAGAATCGTCTTAAGCAAATGACCCTGCTGAGGGGTTTGAGAATCATCTCGAACCGAAGTCTTTGCTGGGGATCTCAAAAATCATCTTGAGCGAGCGACTGCGGGGATCACACCGGGGTCTTTTTAGAATCTTCTAAGAAAACAGCCTTGCTGGAGAGAACATCAAGAATCGTCCTGAGCAACCAGTCTCTCGGTGGAACACCTGCAAAACAAGGATGATAATGATCTAGATCATGTTTATGATGTGTATGCTTCTGCACTACGCCCCATATGGGAATGATATGTATTTATGCTAAATGCCATGCAATCATGCACAATGCTATGCAGTGTTGAATGCTATGCAGTCATGCACAATGATACGATCCCGTCAGCAAAATAAATGCCGAGGGGGGAATCCTCCTGTCAAGGAGAAAGAACCACTCAGGTAGAGGAATCATCCTGCTGAGGAGAATGTGAACACGCCAATATCAATTAGGCTCTGTCTAAGGAATTGATCTTCCGCGAATTGCTGCAGGGAAACAACTTCAGCTGACTGCTGCAGGGGACGAAGCTCTACGAGAACTTGGATCTGCTGATATCAATCGCTAGAATGAACTGCGTGGCCGTCTCGGCTACTCTTCTGGGGATAACCATTCCGTGGGGAACCAACTTCAGCTGTTCAACACTCCACTGGGGAAAAACCAATCATGATCTGATCCACTTCCCAGGATTCGGATCCCTTGGACATCTGCAGACTCGGCTGAGGAGGGAGAAATCATTCTGCTTTACTGGATAGAGTACGACTCTGGGGAAATACAGCATCGGCTGCTCCATGCTCTGCTGGGGAGAATTGATCATGATCTGATCAACTTCCAAGGATTCTGCTTTTCTGCGGACTCAGCCGGGGAGAGAAATCATTCTACTTCACTGAAGAGTACGACCCTGATGGGGAATTTCAATTCTGCTGGGGAAGAAAGAACCATCTGACTTCGGGGGAGAGTACAACTCTGCCGGGGAATACAACATCAGCTGTTCCAACACTCTACTGGGGAAGAAGGAATCGTCCAACTTCAGGAGAGAATACGGCTCTGATGGGGAATCTCAATTCTGCTGGAGACTTCAGTCTGGCACTATCAGTTACTGCATACTTCGGCATACGACTAGCTTCCTGCGAAACCTGCACTTGTGACCCGGTGCGGGGGAAAATCCTGCTTTAGTGACTTTACTGGGGAAACACGAGCTTCAGCTCCCGAACACTTCTATGAACTCTGCACTTGTGACCCGGTGCTGGGGAAAGACGAGCTACGGTACTCAATCATTCTTCGGCGCTTAACTCAGCTGATGAGGTGACGTTCCTTCAGGACGCGCCTGCTTGGGGGAAGAGAATCACCTCTACCTGGGGAAGACATATCAATGCTCACTATTCTGATTCTGATTCTACGGAGCAGAGATCACTGAACTCTGCTGAAGAAGGAGGACTCATCCTGCTTCGGGGATACGCACGGCACATCTTCTGGCGAGGTACTACACCTGCAACAACACAAACAAACAGACAAGATACCCTCCTCAAAGGGACCTATCAGGGTTATTATCTCGTGATAGTGTTTAGTTAGTTAATTGTTTCAACAATCAATGGGCTTAGGCCCGCAGGTTTATGTATGCGCATTTTATCAAAAAAACACATCGGCGTTATCATTCGCAAACAAAACAGGTAAATGCTAAACAGACAAGTAGAATTGCTGAATAATGTGCATTTTATTGATGATGAACCCCTGAATGGGCAAAAATGTTTTACAACAGAGGCAAGCTCCTGAAATGAGGAAGCCGCGCAAAAAAAGAAAACATAAATATACATCAGTATATACAAATGTCGGCAATCGAGGCGTAGACGAACACCATGAGTTGATCCCTCTAAGACCCACTCGACTTCGATACCTCTCCGATGCTTCAGCTTTGGAAGAGATTGATTCAGATAAACGGCCCTCTGGTCTTCCGAACCACCAAACAATGAAAGTCCATACGCGGAACGCAGTCATTTGCTTATTCAAATCCCTAACTTTTGCGTGAACCGCCCTTTCGGGTTTTCAGTTCACCGGGATACCCTTTTTTGCCGAAGCCGCCCAGTGTAGGTTTTCGACTTCGCGGGTGTACATTTTTTAATATATCCCTAATTTTTGCCCGAACCTTTTATTCTGTTTTTGGTTCGCCGGGATGCCCCTTTTTTGCCTGGACTCTTTCTTTTTTGTCCAGCGGGTCGCTTTCAAGCAAAGTATTTTTTAACTGCGTCCGCGTTCACCGGGGATGCAAAATCTTCACCATCCATCGTGGATAACAACAAAGCTCCTCCCGAGAAGACCTTGCTGACGACGTACGGCCCTTCGTAATTCGGAGTCCACTTGCCCCGGTGATCGGAGTGTGGCGGAAGAATCTTCTTCAGGACGAGATCACCCGTCTGAAAGCTTCTGGGACGCACCTTCTTATCATAAGCTTTCTTCATTCGGCTTTGGTACAGGCGACCAAATGCAATCGATGCTAACCTCTTTTCGTCCATCAGGCTGAGCTGGTTCAGGCGATTCGTCACCCATTCTGCCTCATCAAGCTTTACATCAACCAAAACTCGCAAAGAGGGAATCTCCACTTCTAGCGGTAGGACAGCTTCCATACCGTACACCAAGGAGAAAGGAGTTGCCCCGGTCGACGTACGCACCGTGGTACGATAACCGTGCAAGGCAAACGGCAGCATCTCGTGCCAATCTTTATACGTCACAACCATCTTCTGAACAATCTTCTTGATGTTCTTGTTGGCCGCTTCAACGGCGCCATTCATCTTCGGCCGATAAGGAGATGAGTTGTGGTGTTCAATCTTGAAGCTCTGGCACAGCTCCTTCATCATCTTATTATTCAAATTCGAACCATTATCAGTAATGATCCGCTCGGGAATTCCATAGCGACAGATGATGTCCCTCTTTATGAATTTAGCCACCACCTGCTTGGTCACATTAGCGTACGAGGCTGCCTCCACCCACTTGGTGAAGTAGTCGATAGCTACCAGAATAAAACGATGACCATTGGATGCGGTGGGCTCGATCTTGCCTATCATGTCAATGCCCCACATGGAGAACGGCCAAGGGGAGGACATGACATTCAAGGGGCACGGCGGCACATGAACTCTATCAGCATAAATCTGGCATTTATGACATTTCCTCGCGAATCTGAAGCAATCCGACTCCATAGTCAACCAGTAATATCCTGCTCTCAGGATCTTTCTCGTCATGGCATGCCCGCCGGCGTGCGTACCAAATGTGCCCTCATGGACTTCCTCCATGAGCATACTGGCCTCTTTCTCATCTACACATCTGAGTAGCACGAGATCGTGGTTTCTTCTATACAGCACTCCATCAGGGTTGAGATAAAAGTTTCCAGATAGCCTCCTCAGAGACTTCTTATCCTGGGTTGACGCACCCGCCGGATACTCCTTAGTCATAAGGAAGGTCTGGATGTCGTGGAACCATGGCTTGCCGTCAGTGGCATCCTCGATTGCGAACACATATGCTGGTCTGTCAAGACGCGAAAGTACAATGCTTGGAGCCTCATTCCAAAGATTGACCTTATACATAGAAGCCAATGTGGCTAAAGCATCAGCCATTTGATTTTCAGCCCGTGGTACATGATGAAGTTCTACTCGGTCGAAGAACGGAAGCAGCCTTCTGGCGTAATTCATGTACGGCACTAGATTCGGTTGACGAGTTTCCCACTCCCCTTTGATCTGATTGATCACAAGCGCTGAGTCACCGTATATGTCTAGATTCTTGATTCTCAAATCAATTGCCTCTTCTAGACCCATAATACATGCTTCGTACTCGGCTTCGTTGTTGGTAACTGGAAACGTCAGTCTCGCAGTAAACGGGATGTGGGATCCGTGAGGAGTCGTGATGATAGCCCCGATACCACTTCCATAGGAATTAACCGCTCCGTCGAATATCAACTTCCACTGAGACTTCCTATCTGGCCCCTCGTCGGGCAATGGCTCTTCGCAATCCTTTGCTTTGAGAAACATAATGTCCTCATCAGGGAACTCGAACTTCATCGGCTGATAGTCTTCGATTGGCTGTTCGGCAAGGTAATCAGACAATACGCTCCCTTTGATGGCTTTCTGAGAGACGTACTGAATATCATATTCTGTTAACACCATTTGCCATCTGGCAATCCTGCCCGAAAGAGCCTGCTTCTCGAAGACATACTTGATCGGATCCATCTTCGAAATCAGCATAGTGGTGTGATTGAGCATATACTGTCGTAGACGTTTGGCGGCCCAAGCTAGTGCACAACACGTCTTCTCCAGCATCGAATATCGAGATTCACACTCAGTGAACTTTTTACTCAAATAATAAATGGCATGCTCCTTCCTGCCCGTCTCGTCGTGCTGACCGAGAACACACCCCATGCTATTCTCCAGAACTGTCAAGTACATGATTAATGGCCGTCCAGCCACTGGGGGTATCAAGATTGGAGGTTCTTGAAGATACTGCTTTATCTTATCGAATGCCTTCTGGCAATCCTCATTCCAAGTAATCGCCTGATTTTTCTTTAACAATTTGAACATCGGTTCACAAGTGGCCGTGAGCTGAGAGATAAACCTTGCAATGTAGTTTATTCGGCCCAAGAAACCACGAACTTCTTTTTCTGTTCTCGGCGCTGGCATCTCTTGGATAGCTTTTATCTTTGCAGGATCAACTTCAATACCTCGTTCGCTAACGATAAACCCCAATAACTTTCCGGACCGCACCCCGAAAGTGCACTTGTTAGGATTCAGCCTCAGCTTGAACTTCCTAAGCCTTTCAAACAGCTTTAGCAAATTGACCAGATGCTCCTCCTCCGTTTGGGACTTTGCAATCATGTCATCAACATAGACTTCAATCTCGTGATGAATCATATCATGAAACAAAGTTACCATTGCTCGCTGGTAAGTGGCCCCTGCGTTCTTCAGACCGAAGGGCATTACCTTGTAGCAAAACGTGCCCCAGGGGGTAATAAACGTCGTTTTCTCCATGTCCTCCGGCGCCATCTTAATCTGATTGTAACCGGAGAAGCCATCCATGAACGAAAACACGGAAAACTGGGCTGTATTGTCGACCAACACATCGATATGAGGCAACGGGAAATCATCCTTAGGGCTCGCCCTATTCAAATCCCGATAATCAACGCACATGCGTACCTTACCGTCCTTCTTCGGTACAGGCACTATGTTGGCGACCCACGGAGGGTAGGTGGTAACGGCTAAAAATCCTGCGTCCAACTGCTTCTGGACTTCTTCTTTGATTTTTACAGCCATGTCTGGTCTCGTCCTCCTGAGCTTCTGCTTGACTGGAGGGCAATCTTCTCGCAACGGCAAGCGATGAACCACGATATCTGTGTCAAGTCCGGGCATATCCTCATATGACCAAGCAAAGACGTCACTATACTCTCGAAGCATCTCGACCATCCTATGCTTGACATCGTTCTGCAGCGCAGCCCCGACTCTGACATTCCTGATAAGCTCCTCAGAACCCAGATTTATGATCTCAATCTCCTCCTCATGAGGCAGAATAACCTTCTCCTCTTGTTTCAACAAGCGGGCCAATTCTTCCGGAAGGTCCTCGTCTTCATCAATCTCATCCTCGGCTTGATAGATCGGGCAATCAAAGTCGTAGTGAGCCGTAGAGGGTCCAGAGTCGATGTCGTCTGTTACGTGGATCCTGCAATAACAAGGGTTAAGTTTAAAGCAGGAATATGCAGGTTAGCACGAACCTCGTTGCCATTTTGCTGTTTTTCAAAACAAGCATAAAATATGAATAACAGAGAACACAATATTTGATTACGAAGAAAACGCCTTTTATTTATCGATAAAATGTATACACATAATCCAACAAGGCCCTGACAGTAAAACCACTATGCCCTGGGCAGGACATAGGGTTGTACAAAAGATTGTAAAAAGCAAATCATTACTCTTCACTTGTCAGCTCGATAATCTCCTTGATGGTCCAGTTGTGAAGGCGCTCGCCTGGCTTGCTCGGTTGAATCCAGGCGTCGAGATCACAGTCACTGTCCCCGCTGTCCTCTGACGCTGCGTTGACACTTTCGAATATTACTCCTCCCTTGGTGAATAGGATCGGCCCCTTTCCACGAGATGAGCTACCAGAAGAAGTTGAAGCTTCAGCTTCAGGAGAATATCCCAATCCAAACCTATCCTGTTTGAATGGTATATCCAAGACATGCCCCCAGCCTGGGGTAGAACCAGCTTCGACAACGGCTCTAGCTTCCTTAAACGAAGAGAGGTTCACCTCCTGCTTCTCTGCATCAACGGGAGCTACCTCCTTCACCTTGACGGTCTCAAACGCCTGGCAAAGAGTCTCATGGATCTCGCCATCCATTTCGACATACTTGAAGGACGACAGGTGGCTTACCATGATGTCCTCCTCTCCGCAAACTGTCACTATGCTGCCCCCAACAGCATATTTAAGCTTCTGATGCAACGTAGACGTTACGGCACCAGCAGAATGAATCCACGGCCGACCTAAGAGGCAACTATAGGCGGGCATGATATCCATAATATAGAACACTGCATTAAACGTCTCTGGACCGACTTGAATTGGCAGGGTCAATTCTCCAAAGACGTGGCGTTTGGTTCCGTCAAAAGCCTTTACGACCAGATCACTGGGCGTGCACAGCAGTCCCCGGGTATCCAACTTCATTAGTGCTTTCTTCGGAAGCACATTCAGCGAGGAGCCCGTATCTACTAGGACATGTGACATAATCGTGCCCCTGCACTCTATCGAGATGTGCAAGGCATGGTTGTGATCTCTTCCCTTGGGCGTCAGCTCCAAATCTGTAAAACCCAGCCCATTACCAGCGTTGACATGAGCTACCACTTCCTCAAGTTGATTAACCGATATCTCCTGCGGCACGTATGCAGCATTCAATACTTTCAGCAATGCGTTGCGGTGTGCTTCAGAACACAGCAACAGGTTGAGAATTGAGATCTTTGACGGAGTCTGGTGAAGATGATCTACAATCTTGTAGTCACTTTTCCTGATCAGTCGCATGAACTCTTCTGCGTCTTTAACCAACAAGTCTTTTTCTGCCCCCGCAGGAACCTCTTCAACGGCTTTACCTTTGCCCTTATCAGCAGCATCGGCCCTGACTACCTTTTCTGCCGCACCCTCTGCCGGCGCGAACACTCTGCCACTTCTGGTGATACCACTGACCTCAGCAAGACTCTGCGCAGTCGACCTGGGCGGCTCAATCTCTACCTTCTGGCCATTACAATACACTTCAGCGCCGTAATGCCATGGCACGGCATTGGTACTCTCGAACGGGATTGGTCCAGCCCTGGTGATGGTAATAGTAGGCGGACGAGGTGCAGAAATAGTGATAGGGTGGCGAGGAATGGTGATAGTGGCAACCTCGTCAGCCTGCTTCAGCACGACTTCCCCTGACGCCTTCTCAACACTTCGACTGAACTGCAGAATGCCTTCGGTCATCAGACTCTGGATACCTTCGCTCAACTGCTCACACCCATCAGGAAGTGTGGCACATGCCATACAAAATTCCCCACATCCGGGAAAGAAACCTTTCTTCAGCAGCTTAGCTTTAACAAAGCTCAATGGCGTCTTCAAATCCCTGACATCAGTCAGCAGGTCTGAATTCTCTTCAGAGATAATAGCATTTACTCCGCCCCCCCTGTGGTGAGGCATCGGATTCTTGGTGACGTTGGGCACGTTGTCAGAAAAGTTTATTATCTTAGCGTCAATCATGTCCTGGACTTTGTGCTTAAAAGCTTTGCAATTCTCAACTGTATGGCCAGGTGCCCCAGAATGAAATTCACATGTAGCATTAGCATCATACCCGGGTGGTGGTGCCCCTGTCAAGGGAGCTAGCGTCCTTTTCTGAACCAGTTGGAGCTGAAGCAACGTCTGCAGAAGCTGGGCATACGACATAGGAGGAGTTTCCAAATGACGGTTTGCCAGGGGACCCCGATGCTGATATTTCTTATATCCCGGATTATTCTGTTGCTGAGGCTGCTGCTGCGGCTGAGGGGGGGCAGCTGGGATGTTTATGCTAGCGATCTGAGACTGAGGGCCCTTGCCCTTTCTCCTAGCATTAGAGACAGCACTGGCATCGCCCTCTCGGCGTTTGCCAGTATAAGGTTTCTTGCTGGCTCCTCCAGATGAGGATGATTCGCCTTGAATCTTGCCGATCTTTATACCATTTTCAACATGCTCGCCCAAAGTGATGAGGGCCGAGAATGTCCCGGACATGCCGCTAACCAACTTCTCATAATAGACTCCAGGAAGAGTAGCCACGAACATCTGTACCAACTCACGCTCAACCATCGGCGGTTGAACCCGAGCAGCCAATTCACGCCACCGCTGGGCGTACTCCTTGAAGCTTTCATTGCTCCGCTACGAGAGATTCTGAAGCTGAACTCGGTTGGGAGCCAAGTCGCTATTATACTGATAGTGGAGAACAAATGCTTCAGCGAGATCTTTCCACGTTCGCACAGCAGCGGGTTCCAAACCCATATACCATTCAAGCGATGGGCCAGAAAGACTATCCTGAAAGAAGTGCATCAGCAACTTCTCATCATCAGAGTAAGCAGACATCTTCCTGTAATACGATCGGAGATGAACACGGGGACAAGTAGTGCCTCTATACTTCTCAAAGATAGGCACCTTAAACTTGTGAGGTACTTTAAAGTCAGCAATCAGCCCAAGTTTGGACATGTCAACGCCCAATGTGTTCTGATTTTCTATATCTCTCATTTTATCTTCCAGTGCCTTGAACCTGAGTCTTGCTTCAGCAGTCAACTCAGCCTCTACACCTCTCTGAGAGAAAATGTCGTCCTGATGGTCCTCCAGCCACGGTTGAGGCACCACCATATTTCCTGCACCAACATTGCCCACGGTAACATTGGCTCCCAAACCACCATTGACGGCGCCCGCCGCATTAAGTCCGAGATTATTCATAAGATTGCCGTTAGCACTACCGTTGCCCCCGGCAGTAGGAACAACGTTCTGAGGAGTATCACCTTGAGGAGGAGGAGTGGGTACGGCCCCGCCGTGAAGAATTCCATTGCTGTCAACCCTGGAGATGAGAGGTTGAACCAAAGTACGAAGTTGCTCTTGCCCGTTCGCAACTACTTGCATCAACTCCATAAAACGATCCATCCTTTCACGAAGCTCCTGAACATCTGATTGTACTTGGTCCATGATTCTCGTTTGATTGGCGCGAGTCGAGTAGCGGTGGATGAATCTTTGATCAATCCTGAAAGCAGCTCGGAACCTGAGTACCTGAAAAACCTGTCAAGATTAAAGGTTAGGAAAAGCAACAGAATGTATGTCATGCAAGAATGCTTCATGCAAATGCATGCGTGTGTCTGTGTGCTTGAGATATTTCCCCCGATCCTGGCACCTGTTGGCAATAATAAGGAGAGGAATCCAGGCCCAATCATGGAGACAGCAACCTCACAGACACACACTAATGGAATGATTATGCAAGCTAATGCAAAATGCAGGCATGCAACAATATATCCAAGGCTGTTGTGGAGATTCGATGTCAACAGTCACTGCTGAGAAGGAAACCCCGGTGTAAACCCACTGATCTTGATCTGTTGTGAATAACCATCTGGTAGGATCAAGATCAAAACTCTGCTCTGACAAGAACGAAGGCCTGATAATGAAAAACCCTGGATGCAAGGTCAAGGAATATCTGTTGGAGAAGTCTTCAGACCCCAAGTCAAAAATCTGCCCTCTCAAGAACAAATACACAGCTGCTGATGAGATCTTCAAACCCCACTCAAAATCTGCCCTGTCAAGAACAAAATAACAACTGCTGACGAGATCCTCAGACCCCACTCAAAAATCTGCTCCATCCAGGACAAACTTCTGATAATAATACACTGATCAAAGCCTGCTCTATCAAGAACAGACAAACATCCGATGATAAGATCCTCTGATCAAATTCTCGTTCTGTCAAGAACATATCTGCAACTGAGAACCCAACATAACTGATTCACTGTCAAGAAAACCAGGTGGTCTGGAGGTCAAAGTTTCCTGCAATATCCCAACCCCGCTCACAGGTATGATGGACCTAATCCACGGACAAAGGTACGGCATCCTATGCGGTCATCAGCGTCACAGACTTTCATGAGTGATGATACGATTCCCAGAAGGAGTGGCATCATCAAATCATGAAGAGGCCTCACTTAGCTGACTTCCAAATGATCGGTCCCCAGAGTCGGCAACCCTCACGTCTGGACTCCCTTCAGATCCTCAGGACCGGAAAGGAGCACCTCTGCAAGAATCTCGTCTGAGCGCAGATTTTCGTAGGGAACTGTGCCTGCTCAGCAGACAGGTTCGTCTACTACTTCTCCGCAACTATATCTAGGTGTGTACTCAAGCCCAGGTCCGGCTTCTCACTCACAGTAACCTCCCTTTGCCCACAGCAATAATCATGATAATATAATGCTGGAAAATAAATGCGGAAAGGTAAAGGTACAGAAAAGTAAAGTGCAGAAAAGTAAAATACAATATACACAACACCCAACGAATAAACATCCAAGCGCTAGGATTGACTCGCGTAGGGGATGGGAAACGGTCCCAGCATAAGGGATGGGAAAAGTCCCTAGATGCTATAGGTCCCCAGCAGAGTCGCCAGCTGCCGCTTGCGCGAAAATAAGGTGCCGGCATGACAGAAGAGTCGCCACCTTTCGTTATTTATCCCTCAGAGCGGGAAAGGAAACGATCGGAAAAACCTGACGAATAAGGGTAAGACAAGGTCGTCGCAACCATTGTCTGGGTTCGGGAGTCGGTTACGCAAGGGGAAGGTATTAGCACCCCTCACGTCCGTCGTACTCGACGGGATCCTCGCTTGTTTGTTTACTTGGACGGGTTGGTTATAATCTATCTACCTATCAAGGCTGGCTGAAAAAGAAAAGAAAAATGACTCGGTAAAGCGTCGCGCTTTATGCCTACGTATTCCCGTCTGGAACGAGAAATCAGAGTCAACGTAGTTCGGCTAACTACGGGTGAAGATTGGGGAAGGTTGCTCGCTAGGACATCGCATCCTATGCCTACGTACTTTCATCTGGTATGAAAGATCAGAGCGAACGTAGTTCGGGAAACTATAGGAAACAGCTCAACTAGGAGGGAGACTATCAAGTCCTACTGTTATCATGCCATGGATTCATCCTATGGTTGAGGTTTGAACAGGGAACTCCTAGATGTTGTCATGCATAGGTTTCAACCTAAAAGTCTATCATCAAATCCTTATCAAAGGAAATGAGAGTCCTAAGGGATCATGTCAATGATACATAGAATACAGACAAAAACATCAGTTTAAACAGTAAAATGCATGCAATGCAAGTGAGGGAGGAAATGTGTGTGGGGTTTCAGCCTCCACAAGCTCATCTCAACCTCAAGCCAGTCATGAAATAACAGTAATCATACTGAAGATCAACAACATGCTATCAAGCACAACAGTAAACTGCAATCATACAGATAAAGGAAATGAAGTACCATCGGGCAAACAAAACTCACATGAGAAAGAATCATCTATTCTCTACTCCTAATCCCAATCACAGAGTCCTAATCAAATCTAAGCAAAGCTCTCAAGCAGAACCCTAAGCAGGAGAAATCATTCCCAGTCTTCAAGCTTCAGAATAAGCTTACCAAAGAAAGGGAGCTAAGCAATCAGACTCATAGTGTCTTCCTCAGGAGAACACTAGGAGGTGTATACTCAGGAATCATACCCTATGTGGCTCAACCACTGTGATCAGTTTACATCCCTCCTCAGGAGAGATTAAACTCACAAGCAGGCTCCAACATCACTGGACATTTAGGAAATCCTATCTGAACTAGTGGAACTAAGTGAATAGACCCATAGGACCTTCCTCAGGAAAGTACTAGGAGGCTTCCACTTAGGAGTTGTATCCCATGTGGCTCAACAACATGTGATCAGTTTACATTCCTCCTCAGGAGAAATTAAACTCACAAGTTGGCTCCAACATCATTGGATACTTAAGAAATCCTAGATCAACTAGTGGAACTAAGTGAATAGACCCATAGGACCTTCCTCAGGAAAGTACTAGGAGGCTTCCACTTAGGAGTTGTATCCCATGTGGCTCAACAACATGTGATCAGTTTACATTCCTCCTCAGGAGAAATTAAACTCACAAGTTGGCTCCAACATCATTGGATACTTAAGAAAGAGGTGAGAAGGAAGAATGAAAGTCATTCATAGTGCCTTCCTCAGGAAAGTACCATGAACCTCCTTCAAACTTCAGGCTCTCAAACCTCACAGACAGGGGGTGAGACAAGCTCTGGGTCTCTGCATCTTGATCTACAAGCTTCCCCTCATGATGCTCTCCATCAATATCCTCAAGGCAACACAAGCCCTTCAGCAAATTCCTCAGAATGAACCCCACAGATGAACAGATAACCCACTGAACAAATCACATTATCAGGCAATCTCAGAAAATACCTAAAAATACTAAACTAATGGGGAAAAATTTAACAAATATTCATAAGGGTCCTCAACACCTACTCATAACATCTACAAAGGTTTCTACCTAAAAATCAAGATAAAACTCAATCAAAGAAAGGAATCATCACCTATGCACAATTCTAAACCCTAATTAGACTATCCTAAGTCAACCCTAATTAAACTAATCAAAATTAATTCTAAAAAAACTAGAAAAAATCCTATGGGGAAGGTTGACTAATCCTCTAATTGCACAAAAAAGAATGGGTAAAAAACCCTAAGGGAATGCCCTACAATAATTCCTACAAAATCAAATATCAAAATGAAACAATTAAAAGCTATTTAATTGGAAAATCTAATAAAAATATCAAACATAAAAATAAAATCTCAATTTTATTTTTATAATTTTCTACTCATTTTAATCTAATCATGAAAAAAAGAAGAAATTAAAAAGCATTTTCTATCTATTTTTAATGAATTATTCAAAAAACAGAAAATATTAAAAGAAAATTAAAAAGAAATAAAATGAAATAAAGGGAGGGGGTGCATTAAGAAATACGCGCTAGTTATATTGGTTGGGCCAGCAAATAAGGGGGGTGGGGATAGAATTCTGGGCCCAGAACGCCCCTTTAATGAAACGGCTGCGTTTCATTTAGATTCAAATCTTCCCTCTCTTTCTCAGACGCATCTACGACCGCACGATTGGAATAAATTGTCAAATATTAGAGAGGATCCAATGGCTGCTCTTCATCGTCCCCAAATGGGACCTAGGGTTTCAGAACCCCCACCTCCATGCGCAAACCTTCGAGTTCTCCTATCTCCCTCCACACGCCACGGTTGGACTCGATTTAAAAATGAAAAATGGCCTACTAGATTCCTAGATTACAATGGTACGACCAGTTTCTTCTAACTCTTCTTGAATAATCCAAACAGAACCCTTGAACATCTGGGTACAAACACGGTTCACAGTTTCCAACTGATATCAATCCTTACTAAACTTCATTATAATGATCTACAGATGTTCCTGATGCTATCCTGGTGATTCTAAACCAATTCATGCTACCTAAAACCTCCTAAACAGATAGCTATGGAAAATCAAAGATTCATGGTTCTGGTGTGAAACCTCACCAATCTTGCTCTAATTCTCAGGGATTAATCCTCTACCCTAACACAATCTTTCTATGGCTATAAAACTAATCAAGACTCATTAAATTAAGAGATAGAGAGTGAAGAAGAACCTGTCAAGAAGTTAATGGTGAGGCTCGAGGGGATGCTTGCAGGGCTTGAAATGGCTTCAATGAGACCCTACAATGGTGAAGAACCTTCTGTTTGCACTTGTTGTGAAGGTGGTGGCTTGAAGTGAAAGATCTCTTGACTTGCTTCAACTTGAAGAAACTTCTCCAATGGCTATGCACTTCTCTCTCTCCTCTGACTTGGCTCCAATTTCACCAACCTTCATCACTCTTTGATGCCCTCTTTAAATAACAATCCATGGAAGTCTCTAGATTCATCTAGAATGATGTGGAAGTTTCATGAATTTCTCCTTGAATGAGAAGTTAGTTATCTCATCTCCCATGCTTCAAGCCTTCAATTTGGTCTCAAAATGTCCTTATGTGAGTTATTGAATGAGGATGAGTGAAAAACAAGTGTATTGGTTGCTTGTGTAGGGTTTTCTAACATTGCCTTCTTTCTTAAGTAACAAATTTCCAAAGGAACCTCATTTTTTAAGCCTCAAATGAAAATTCTACTTAAACCAATCTTCTCAAAATGTTTTTTCCAATCAAAATGATATATTGGATGACCTATTTTGGATTTGTAGATCTTCCAAAACACTTTTCAATTTCAACTTTTCAAAGTTATAAGTCATTTTTAATTCATTTTGGACCAATCATGGAATCTTGTGCTATGAGCTTTTTCAACAATTTGTGACCTTCTTTCTAGACTTAAAATCACATTTTGAACAACTTTCATGTTTTGAGTTTTTCCATTTGAGGCTTGGAAATAGGAGTTTTAGGCATTGGCTAAAATGACCTATAACTGACAAATGACCAAAATACCCCTGTCTTGTTCAAACCATAAGTTGAGTTCCACAAATCCAATCAAGGACTTCTACCACTCAAATTAAAGCTAAGAAGATCCTCTTCAACATTCATGTTGACCAAGAAACCATAGGAACCATCCTACTAGGGCAAAAGTTGTCTGCAAGTTGGGTGACTTTCAAGGACCCAGATTCACACACCTCTGCTGACCTGTAATTTGTCAAAACCATAACTTGAGCTCTGTAACTCCTATCAAGGACTTCCACCACTCAAATTAAAGCTTAGAACAAGCTCTACAACATTCATGTTGTGGGGAAAATGAGATATCAATCACATCTAGAGCTAAAACTGCCTGGAAGATAGGGATCAAATTAGGGTTTTTTCACTGACAATCCTCAGAAACCCTAACTCAAAACTTCTCAAACTCTTCAATCATGATGAGTTGGTCTAGGAATCCTCTTTATAACATCTCTATGCATCATTCCATGATCTCATGGCCCTTGGATTAGGTCTCAACCTTCCTCAAATCTTCAGCTGGTCTAGGGTTGACCCAGTCAAAACCCTAATTCTACCTTTCATGGTTGAATCTTCTGAACTCTTACATAATGACTTCTCTGGTGTTCATGAAGGCTATCAAGACATCCCATAGGCTTTCTCAAAACATCAAGTTCATTCTCAAAGCCTCAGAATCATCTGAGGGGCACCCACAACTTTCAAACTGTGAAGCACACAACCCTGGTTTCAAACCACTTCTCTGAGGATCTCTTGAACTTTCTGATGAAGGTATCCATTTTCAAATACTCAATGAATAAATAATTGTTGGCCAAATTTTGGGGTGCAACACCCTCTAATACCCCTTTTTTAAAATTCAAACTACAAAATACCCCGCTTTGAAAAAAATGATCAAGATACCCTCTTTTCTAAACAAACTCGATCATCATTGGTCGAGAGTATGAAGTGAGATTTTTAATGAGAGAGATCGGTCTTCTATTGGCCGAGGGGTCAATATTTTTTATTTTTTATTCATTTTAACTTATAAAATTTATTTATATTTATATTTTAAATAAATTTAATAATAAATATATTAATTTAATTCTATAATAGTTTTTAAAACAATTTATGTTATTATTTTAAATAAATATAATAATAAGTATATTATTTTAATAGTTTTAATAAATTTTAAATTTTTTTGTAATATATTTATAATTATGATAAATATGCATTAAAAATTTTAAAATTAGTAAAAAATAAATATAAAAACACATATTAATATTTATAAAGAAATAATATACATTTTATTGATTATAGTGACCGCCTATTTAACACTTGGTGTTTTTTTTTTTTTGCGCCTTCCCTTGCCCAGCTCTTCAGTTTTTTTTGTGTCTTGGAGGAGATGGAGATGAGTAGGAAAAAAAATCTTGATTTTGATGTGTTGTGTTAAGGTCCATATCCATACCATCAAAATCTACAATGGAAAAAACTTGCATATCTAGAAGTTGCTCATCCGTGAGTTCAAAGTTGGGGAGTGAATATGTTGGTTGTGTGAAGGTATCAGGTTAAGTCTGTTCAATTGGTGGATAATAGACATCATCATGGTTGAATGTAGAAGCGGGTTGAGATAATGTAGTTTTAAATGTTTAGTGTTGGGATTGGGGGTTTGAATGGCCGAAGTTTGGCTGAGGAATTAGAGTGTATTATATTGGTGGTCAATGGGTGGTTTGGTGTTGATATTATTGGTTGTAGTAGTAGTTTGTTTGAGGGAATGAAGTATGGGGAGTTTGATGTTTGGATGAGGTGTTATAGAAGGGTTGTTGTTGTATGGTCTGAATGTGATGGTATGTTGGATTTACTCTTTGCCACGATGAATATATGAGAAGAAAGAAAAAAGGACGCTCAAACAGTACCTGTATTAGAACCTGTCATACACTAATTTTTACCCTCAAGATTCCTCCTATCATATCATTTTCATCTCAACCAAGATCACAAGCATGGTATCCCCATAACCTTCACCTCTTTGAGCTTGTCTTTGTGGGAGATCCCAAGCACCCCTTGTTTTTTCTTTTTGCTTATTGTTTGCCTACATTCTAACTTTGATAACCTTATTGAAAATACTATATGTGTGTGTGTGTGTGTGTGTGTGTGTGTGTGTTTTGTTTATTTCTCTTATTATACAAGGTAGGAACTCACAATCAAAGGATTAAGCTTGGTTTCTAAATTAGGGTTTAGATTCTCAAAGTCAAAGCTTTGGTCAACAAGAGGTCCACAAGAGCTTCCACTTCAATGCATGGCCTATAATCTTAGGTCACATTTATGTCAAGCTTCATTCAACATCATTTGATCAAGAGAAGTTCAAGTTTGCTTCATGGTTTCAAAGTTGATTCAAGTATGGTTCATGTGTTTATTTCCATGTCATCTCCATCTAATTCTTAAGCAATTATGAAGATTATTCAAAGGACAATCAAGCTTCCTTCATTTGGTATTCAAGTGTTCATCATTAGGCCTTTAGATGCAATAAAATAGCAAGAAATTTCAAGTTGGAACATGTTTGGTTGACCTAAAATCAAGTATGGCATGTCACTTGGTCCAAACACCATAACTCTTTCATTTATCAACATTTTTGGAATCTACTTCGAGCCAAATGTCACATTTGAACTCCTCTACAACTTTGCTTCAAGGGTAAAACACCAATTCAGCTTATAAGTCCATCAATTTAAGGATTTTCCCAGCTACCCATGTGTGCACAAAGGTAGGCCCAAGACTTGGTCGACCTAATGTCAGACCTGAGATTTCAGGCCATGACCCCAACTTGGAATCAACGTCATTTTGAATCCAAGCATCCTTTTGATGTGGTTCTTTTTGCATTAAATTCTTTGCAATGAAAGGAACATTTGGCACAAACAAAATTAAAAAACACACGAGTGGATTTCATTTGGCCTAACTTTAAACATGGTACATCTCTTCTTCTTGTTCAGTTTCAGGTCATGAATTTAATGCCAAAGATCAATTTTGGACCACCTGCATAGGTGTGAACTTTTTGTACAACCAAAACGCGTGCAAACAAGTGCAAAACGACCAAGTTTAATCATTGAATCACACTTTTCACCCTTTCCCTCACACGAATTGCTAAGATGAAAGTTCCAACTTGATTCACACGTATTTCAGATCCATTTCACATGTGTGAACTAAATAACACTTTTCCTATAAATAGAGGAAGTATTTGCCTTAATTTGCAAGCTTTGAAAGCCAAAGAAACTCTGCAACCATTTGAACCCGATACCTCAAAAAACCATTTAACCATTTCTTTGATTCAACCTCTTTTATCTTTGTTTCTTCGCCTATAATCACTCATTGACACCTTCTGAAGCTGATTGAAGCATTGTCCTGGCTTGAAACCTCATGTAACCTTCAACTCGATTCCACCATTGTTGACCTCTGAAGCTTCAACTGAAAAGGTAGCTACGAGTTAAATTTTTGAGCAAACAAGTTACTAGTGTGTTCGTCTTGATTCACTGATAAAAAACCCTCGCCTATCTAAAATTTATTCTTCATATTAGTTATTTAATCTTACTTTGAAGAACTAGGATTTTTTGTGTTCTTGAGCAATCTTTGCTCAGGGCCAGCCAATCAATGGCTCTGATACAAAGATACATGAACGATGAAGTGTGTAGAAGCTAAGTCCATGCTTGATTCATGCTGAAAACATGAGTTCATGGAAGATTGACCAAAGGTTGAAGATGAAGTTGACCTGCGTGCTTTTTTTATTAAAAAAAAGTATCCTTTGGCGCCCTAATTCAAGCATTTCTATTTCTTTTTTCATTTTATTTTCTTTTTCTTTTTTTGATTTATTTTAAATAGCTCCTTTATTATTTTTTATGACATATAATTTTTAAAATCATTTTTAATTTAATTGATATTTTCCTTTAATTTTCATTTTCAATTTTATTTTTAATCATTTTGAAATATTTTTTACTCCAACTTTTGAGATCCATTTATTTGCAATATTCTTGATTTCTCATAATTTTCTCAATTATTTATTTGATGTTTTGATGCATCTTTTGTTTTTTCCCCTTTAATTTCCATTTTAAATCCTTTTTTTATTTTGGTTTTGTTCAAATTTTGGAATATCTTGACGTTTTCTCTTGATGATTGCTTGGTTGAACATATTTTCAACATTTTAAGTCCTTGATTGGTGATCCTTTGGTTGATTTAACCTTCTTTAGTTCAAACATGTTAATGAATGATCATCTAATCATCTTTGACACTTTGTATCAAAGATAAGTTATCGCATGTTTGATCATGCCTTGAGTCATTTGACTTGTTGATAGATGATCCCTATGTGATTGCTAGAGTCTTCATTTCATTCTCTTTATCATCTCTTTCTCTTCTTCTTTTGTTTGAGCTTTTAGGTTACATTGTTTTAGGAGAATGATTTTGTATCATTTCTCTAACATATATGACACATATATTTTTATTGATTAGCCTCAGATAGGTGTGACTTCTATATAAGTTCACTTACAATTGCTAAAATAGAGCTGAATTATCCATACTCGGTTGAATTATCATTAACACTAACATTGAAACAATTATTGTGCTAACCTCTAACTTTTACTTTGATGCTCTTTACATTTATGGCATTTACTTTCATGTCTTTACTTTTATGTCATTTACATTCTTGCTTTTTATTTTTTTCCTTTTATTGCTTTCTTATATCAAAAGAACAAAAACATCATAAAATAGCTAAAACCCTAACAAACTTTAATCTGATCTCTTGGACTTTGTGATACTATCCCTTTCTTGAGTAGTATTTTGGACTTTGGACCTTATGACTTAGTGCTTTCCTTTTTCTTGGAGTGGTAATTAAGACTCTATGATTCATCTGAGACTTTGTGATTCCTCTTGACCATTTTGATCTTCAATTCAAGAATTGGATGTTCTTGGTGACTTTGTGGTTCATCTGGATCTTTTGATATTCATCTACTCATGTGCTTTCTCATCTTATGGCTTAATCTAAAGGGAAAGAAATACTTGTTTTGACCAATTTCAAATTCTTGCTCCATCTTGTGGTTAGTACACTTGCACACACAGACACTTTCTCTTGTGCTACCTTACAATGAGACCATTTTATTGCATGTCTTTTATTTTATGCTTTAGGATAATCTCTTCATCTCCTTCCCATTTCTTAAATTTTCAAAACTTCTCTCTATTTTCAAAACTTCTTGATTTCAAACTTCACACATTTTTCTTAATAAACCTTGACTTTATCAAGTGATTCACAAAATATTTTTCTTAATAAATGCTAAAATACTTAAGCATATTCTAACTTTTTTCAAAACTTCTAAAAAAGACAAACCTCATCAAACTTCTTTTTATGCCTTTGTGCACTTTTCTTTAAGAACCTTTTTTGAAAGATTGGATATTAGTCTATTCTTGTAGTGATGCAAACCATTATACTTCTATAATATGCTGAGAAATGATTGAAATTTTCCACTTGAATGTTGAGACGTGCTTGAGAGAAAGTCGAAGTAAAGGTTCTCCATACCAAGATGATGTAAATGCTCATTTCCTCATACTTGTGGGTAGTAAGTTGAATTTTCCACTCGAATACGTCAAAATGTATTTTCATTTAAAATCAACCAACAAACAACCCAGCTTTTTATAAACACAAATTTTCAAGTGGTTCCTATTGAGTACCATAGATGTGATGGATGCTAATACTTTCCCCTTGCATAACCAACCCCATTATCTAGATTCTCTCTTTTTGTTTTACCTTTTGTAGGTTTTGTTCGAACTTTTCCCTTTTCCCTTTGGAAACAATAAAGTTCAGTGGCGACTCTTGCTTTTAAAGTTAATTTGATAAATAGCTTAATCTCAAACTTTTCTCGCCGCGACAACTAGCTACTCTGTTGGGGACTAGTTCCTAAGAGGATTAAGCCTAGCTTGTTTATCTATGTTTATATCATAGCTTTTGTTTATTGTTTTTGTTTCTTGGGTGGTTGGTGATTTTAGAACAAGACTTGGTTCTGCAAGATATCTCTAAGTTTTGATAATACCTAAGTAGTATTTTTGTGAGAACAATTTTGGTACTCTAACATTTGTTTTTCTGAAGAATTAAAAAACAGGTTCTAACTCTGATAGAGAAAGATTTGACTCTGATAGAGACCATGTGCAACGTCACTCTGATTTGACCAAAGTCACTTCTGCACCATAAAGGCAAGTCTGCTTCTGATCTACTCACATTCAGAAAGATTCTAAGAAGACAATATATTGTTTTTGCAATGCTCTATTGAATTCTGGTTCTTAGCATGACTCTGATGTCTTACTTCTGAAGGCTGCTAGCTTCTGAAATCATTATCTTCTAAAGACTAAGTGCTGAAGACTCTGAAGACAAAGTTCTACTGAACAAAGTTCTGAAGACTCTAAAGACTTGAGTTTCTGAAGATTAAGTGCTAAAGACTCTGAAGACAAAGTTCTGCTGAACAGCATTCTGAAGACTCTGAAGACTTAAGTTACTAAAGACTAAGGGTTCTAAAGACTGAGTGCTTAAGACTCTAAAGACAAGGTTCTGGTGAAAAAGTTCTGAAGACTATGAAGACTCAAGACTCTGAAGACCCAGTGGTCAACTCTTCTAATCATGATTTAATCATCTCTATTCAGAAGCCTCTGATGTACAGAAGATAAGATCAAATGTTTACAAGGGAAATAATACATAGTACATCTCAAACACGTTCTATTCCACTACCATTCCTCTACCTTGATTTGTTGCTACAAAGGACAACTTTTGTGTATGATTTTCATCCCAGCGTAACGATATTATTTCAAGTCTCCAGTTATCTAAAGGATATTCCTGATCTACCCTCCAACGGATCTTTTTATGGAAATATAAGGATTTGATTACTTGAAGAAAGCAAGAAGAATGAATGACAAGAATTAAACGAACTATGAATAATTGAAGCAACAGTATTGAAGTACCATAATACAAAGAAATAACATTGATCATAATGTAAAAGTTTCTTTAAGTCATTCGAGCTAATAATAGTTTTTATATCTGCTTGTGTAGAAGCAATTCATTGTAAACATCTTTTTTCAAACAGTTGTTTGTGATTCCTTAAGGGACCAGTTAGGTTAGAATCCTTAAGAAGAGACAATTAGTCTTTTGGTTGTTAGTCACCAGCAGTTGCTAGTGCAATGTGTTGCACCCCAAAATTTGACCAACCGGTTCCCACATCTGGTTTATGTTTCGACGCATTTTGCATTCGCATTCGCATACTGCATACATTGCATTTTCTCAGTCAGATTGATTTTATCGGGATTACACTCTCCTGACGTTGCAGGCAGTTCAGGCCAGTTCGAATAAGTGTATTTTGAGAATTTGTGCTCGTCCCGGTATTTTCAGCTCTCGCTGTTGTCTTTGAGGACCTTTTGGTGTCCGGCTTTTACCGTCTATTTCGTTATGGTTGCGTAATTGTTCTCTAATCGATTTAATCGGCTTCCTGATTTTTTAGAATTTTCTCTTTTATTTTCTAGATTTTTAATGCATTTTAATAGATTTACTTGATTTTTTAGATATTAAAAAGGTTTTTATATATTTTAATAGAATTTAATAGATTTTTAATAGATATTTTTTTATTAGATAGATTTTTCTAGAATTTGTAAATAGATATTCTTTTTTTAAATAGATTTTAATAGAATATTTTTGATTTTATAGATTTTAATCTAGGATTTAAATAGATAGCTTTAGATATTAAATAGCTTTTTTCTAGAATTTTAATTAGATATTTTCTTTTAATAGTTTTAATAGATATTTCTTTTTTCTAGGTATTAAGTAGATTAAAGATTTTTAATAGGTTTAATAATTTTTTTTTTCTGTTTTTTTAAATAGGTTAATTAGAGTCTAATTTTGTTTTTTAATTAGGCTTTAATTAGATAGTTATTAGAGTCTAAGTCTGAGTTTAATAGAGTCTTTAGTTTTAATTCAAGATTAATCCAAGTCATTAGCATTTAATCAGTATTAATCAGTATTAAGTTTAGTGGGCCAGGTGTCCATTTCGTGGGCCCAAGACCAGAGTTGCTGCCATGTGTCATATAAAAGAAGTGCCACGCGTTTCTGTATCATTCTTCCACCTCACTTCTTTGACTCTCTCAGGAGCTGCCAACACACACTCACACCACCCCCTCTCTCTCCCACGTGTCTCTCTCAGACCCCACACCCACTGCCACGCGTGTCTTCCTCTCTCCTCCACCACCAAGCCACGCGTCTCTCACCCACACCCCTCTCTGCATGCAGCCGCCACGTGTAATCCACTAACCGACCCTCACCGCCGACCATGCAACCACCGCCGGAGCAGCCGTAACGGTCGCTGGAACGCCTAACAGCTCGCCAAAAACTGCAGAGATCTTCAAGAAGTTCATCCAAACTTCATCATCCTCAACGATCAGCCTCCATCAATCTTCGCCGGAAAACTCCTCCTCGCCGGAATCTTCATCAGCATTCATCCACGTTCTTCAGTTCTTCATCAAGATTCATCCAGTTCATCGTTTTTTTTCAGGAACGCCAAGAACATCCATCAGCAAGTTGTTGATCTTCATCCAGTTCATCGTTTTTTTCCAGAAACGCCAAGAACTTCATCAATCTTCAAGAGTCTTCGCCCAGAAATTCCTCCAGATTACTCCAAACTTCAGTTCTTGTTGAGATCTTCGCGGACCTTCGAATCTTCAACAAAGACTCTTCCAGTTCTTCGCAAGCTTCGCCAAGCTTCATCTCAAATTTCTATAAGCTTCATCGCCTTCATCCAGGTTTCCACTATGAATCCATCCTTTATTGTAATTTTCTTGTTGTTAGTTGAGGATCTAGGTTAGCTTTGAGTGTTGGCGAGAGATGATTTGGGTTGAGAGGTGGAACGGTGTTGGTTTGGGGATGAACAAGGTTGCGAAGAGGTTTGTGAGACAGAGAGAGTTGGTGAGGGTGAAACGGCGTTAGGGATGAACAGTAGAGAAGAGTTTAGTGAATTAGGGTTTTTGTTGCTGAGGTTGGATTGATGTTAGACTCGGGCCTTAGGCCCATTGTGTTTGTGTTGATCATCTCCCCATTTTCCCCATGGCACCCCCCTCTCAGTGTGAATTGTGTTTTGGGCCATAGGCAAGTTTTGCTAATTACACCCCTTCTTTAGGCCCAATGAGAAATAACAGGCGAAATAGTTGTTATTCTTCACCGAGTTTTTTCTTTTTTCTTTGTTTTTTTCAGTTATTTTCTGAGTGGTAATGGGCTTAAGGCGCGCCTGATATTGGCACCCCCCCTGAGCCCAACATCATTTCTGAACTAGATGTAATTGCTATTCGCCACGCCTGTTTCTCATTTTTAGTTGATTTTCATTTTATTTCATGTTTGCATATAGGTTAGTAAATAATTCATAACAATTTGGGAAATAATCATTTTAGGATGGGATTTTATTCCCTAGTTCCCTTAGGACAAAATTGTGAAATAATAAAAATATTAATTTCATGCATTTTATATTTTTTGGCATATTTTACAATATTATTGCTTTTATGCTACATTTGTTTAGTACTTAAGTTTTCTGAATTTAGTATGAGAGGTTGGTGCATGATTTTTGATTGATTCTTGTGAGGCTGATTAGATTAGGGAAGTATGTACCCTTAGGAATTTTGTCATATTTTTGTGACTAAAATTTAGATTAATTTGAGAGGTAGATAGGAGAGGTATCAGAATTAGGGTTTCATAACACTTAGGTGTATTTTGACACATAGTTTTGGGGTTTAATAGTTGATTTAGGTTATGGGATCTATATGGGGTATAGGGTATATAGTTAGGTTCCCTTAGAAATTAATCTAGGATTTTATAATGAGTATTACTATTTTACTTGATTTTTGAAATTTGGTTGATATTGGTGTGTTTCCCAATTTGGATGTTGTTTTGTTTGTGGGGTTTGGGTCATTTCAATTGGGTGTTGGGCTTGGGTTTTGCTTGTTGGGGCTAATGAAGACCTTGGATGATGATTGAAGACAAGGGATAGATCTTGATGCATGAAGATTCCTCTCCTGGAAGATGGTTTGTGAGGACTTAGGAGATAGGAGAAATAGGGAGAGCTTTAGATTAGAACGGTTTCTTCTTACAAACATAGAAAGCATCTTGTGCTTCTATTCCTTCCTATAACAAAAAGTCCTTCTAAGATATTCACATCCCCCCTTTGGAGGGATAAGTGGCTTATTCTGGAAGTAGAACTTTGAGGGAACCTTTCCCTCATAATGTTAAACACTTATAGGCTTCCTTTGGTTGTCAATAAGCTGTTTAGCATTCCAACTTAATCTGTTAGGTGATTCTCTCCTGTGAGTGCTTGCCTTGAAGATATAAGCCCATTAAAGAATGAAGTTCATTGAAGATTGGTGAAGAGGAAGCTTGTGCCTGTCAAAGAGAGTTATCTGTCGGAATTAGGGTTTTGCTGTTGTTTGAAGCTGTTTATTTGTTGGGGTTCAGTGCTTGCCAGAGCTTGGAGATTTTGAAGACAGGAGCTTATCTAAAGCTTGGGGATCATTTAAGAGTGAAGATGGGATCTTGCTTGAAGTTGTTACTGTCAACTGTTTGCTGTTAATCAACTGTAGCTGTCAGAGTTGGTGTTGTTTGAGCTGTAGCTGTAGGAGCTGATGTTGCCGTCAGAGCTGGTGTCGGGTTTTATTTCTTTCTTCTGTATTGTTTGTTGGCTTATTCAGCTTGCCCCTTAGGTTTGAAGTGAAGCTGTTTCACTTTGCCTATTGTTTTCCCAAGTTCGAGGTTGAATGGGACTCCCTCGCCTCGCTTGTATTGCTGCATCTCATGCATTTTACTGTTTACTGTATATCTGCTGTTTCTTTTTCGTTTATCCCCTAGGATCTCTGATTTCCTTTGTGCAGGAGGGAATTATGACAGACATTAGGTGTTAACCCATGCATGATAACATTAGGGTAGTTTTGCTTCCCATTTTCAACCCTAGGTTTTTAGAGTGTCGTTTCTCTTCTTATCTCAAAACAACTCAAAAAACACAGTAATAAGGTTAATCGATGTTGTACGTTACGAGCCTTAAGCTATTTGAGAAAGGGTTGCTGGAGAGTTTCTCTCCAGTAGTCTGACCGCTTAGTGTGGTACCCTTTGGGTGACACGCGACGTAGTCACTCTCAGATCATAGTCTCTAGTGCGTCAGAGATTGCAAACAAACTAAAAAATAGTTCTTGCGTAAAAGACTGAAAACGAACATCAAAGTGTCATTTTTGTCCGCTTGGATCCGTAATCAGGAGAAAACCTTTTCAGAAGGATAAAAGATAAACAGACAAATCTGTGTCTTCCGTGGCCCGAACTACGTTTGCTCTGATCTTTCATGCTGTTGAAAGTACGTAGGCATAGGATGCCGTATCCTAGCGAGCAACCTTTCCCCTTTTTTTTCGTAGGTAGGCGAACTACGTTGACTCTGATTTCTCGTTCCAGACGGGAATACGTAGGAATAAAGTGCGATACTTTGCCGAGTCATTTTCTTTTCTTTTTAACCCTTGACCCTTAGTGTAGATAGAATAACAATCCGTACCTAGAAAACAAGCGTGGATCCCGTCAAGTGCGATGGACGTGAGGGGTGCTAATACCTTCCCCTTGCGTAACCGACTCCCGAATCCAGGATTTGGTTGCGATGACCATTCCTTTCCCGTCTTTGCGTTAGGTTTACTTAGAGCGTTTCCTTTCCCTCCGTTGGGATAAATAACGCACGGTGGCGACTCTTCTGTTTAGCCGGCGCCGATTTTTGCAGTAGCGACATAATGTAATCAGTTGATTATAGTGGATTAAGCCCTTGTGTATAAGGCGAAATCACCTTGGCGGGTGGACTGGATTAGCTTGATAGTTTTCACATGAACCAGGATATATCGTTTGTCTTTCTCTCTTATTAATTTATTTGTGATCTTTGTTTGAGTTTCACAAAAAGCTTTCATTTTGAAAAACCAATTCAAAATCTCATCTCTTGTGTTTTCTCACACCTTCAATTGACATCACAACTCTGGTTCTGATTATGATAAAAGTTTTATCAACACTTCACCGTGTTCAGTACCAATCTAGTATTTGTGTGAGATATCATGGCTGCAGTTAATGCTAATCCTATTCAAGAAGAGAAATATTATTACAATGCCAAACCACCAGTCTTTTAATGGTGAAAAGTTTGACTACTGGAAAGATAGAATTGAAAATTTCTTTCATGGTTACGATGTAGATATTTAGGATCTTGTAGTTGATGGCTACATTCACCCAGTTGATGATACATGAGTAAAAGTGTCTAGAAGTGCTATAACCAACCAACAAAAGAAAGATTACAAGAATCATCACAAGGAAAGACCTATATTGTTAAATGATACCTCTTATACTTAGTATGAGAAGATAACAAATAGAGATACTGCCAAGTCCATTTTTGATTCTCTAAGAATGACTCATGAAGGAAATGCTCAAGTTAAAGAGACAAAGGCGTATGCCCTAATCCAGAAATATGAGGCATTCAGAAAGGAGGATGATGAAACATTTGAGAATATGTTTTCAAGGTTTCAAATGTGAGTCGCAAGACTTAAAGTTCTGGACAAAGGATGCTCAACTGCTGATCATGTCAAAAAGATCATCAGAAGCCTTCCCAAGAAATTTATACCTATGTAATTGCTCTTAAACTATCCAAGGATCTAAACAGTATAAGTCTTGAAAAACTTGTTAGTTCTTTAAGAAGTCATGAGATAGAGCTGGAGGAAGATGAACCTCAGAAGAAGAATAAATGTATGCTCTTAAGTCTAGACTAAAGGAAAAGGCTTATCAAGGTGAGGAAGAATCAGAAGATTCCGATGAAGACTCAGAAGATGAGTTATCACTTATCTCCATAAGGATCAACAAACTCTAGAAACATAGGAAAGGAAATTTCGGAGGATCTAAAAGGAACACAAATATGTTGACTCATCATATGGACAAAAGAAGCAGAGTTCTGGAAAAGAAGTCATCTGTTATGAGTGTAATGAGCCAGGTCATTACAAGAGCGAGTGTCCAAAGCTTAAGAAAGACAATAAGCCTAAGAAGAACTTTATCAAAGTCAAGAAGAGACTCATGGCAACTTGGGATGACTCTGATTTTGAAGAAGAAGACTCTGATGAAGAACCGGAAAATGTTGCGCTAGTGGCAACAACATTTGACGCTGAAGTTTCTGAAGAACCAGAAGATAAAATGCTATCAGAATTAGAATCAGACTCAGAGGTATTATCTAAACTCTCTCATTGTGAATTAGAGTCGTGTCTTTCAGAAATCCTAGAAATATATCAAACTCTTCAAAGTAAATACAAGGATCTTAAAAAATACCATGTAATTATTTCTGAAGCTAGAGATAAGCTTAAGCAGAATAATTCTTCTCTAAATGAAAAAAAAATTTATTTAAAAAATAATAATTGTGCTTTGAAAAGTAAAATTTCTAAACTAGAAGAAGAATTAGTCTTCAATGTCTCTGATACTTGTTATGTCAACAAGTATTATAGAGCATTCTAGTACTTTCTGGCTAAAAGCATAAATATAAGCAAAATAGTTTCCATGATCTATGGAGTTAGCAGAAATGGAAAGAAAGGTTTGGGGTTTACATAAACGTTTGATATTGGTGAAAGTCAGCCTGTAAAACCAAAACCTCTCTATGACCATTTTGTGCCTTCTGACATTGAGCTTGATTGTTCTGAGCTTGCACAGAAACCCCCATCGACACAGAAATCTGTTTCTAAACCTAAATATCATGCAAAAATTCCACTTGATTATCATGTTGCACATAAACCCAAGGTTATTAAATACTCTAGGAAAACTAACAAAAGAGGACCCAGAAAATGGGTACCTTAGGATAAGATAATCTATGTTGCAGATATCCTTAGCAGCTCAGTTGAAACACCAATCATGGTACCTGGACAGTGGTTGCTCGCGACACATGATAGGAAGAAGGCATATGTTCCAATTCTGGAACTTAAGCCTGGAGGATTCGTTGGTTTCGAAGGAAACCAGAAGGGTAAAATTATTGGCTCTGGAATTGTTGGTAATGGAAAACTTCCTTCTATTACTGATGTTCTTCTGGTCGATGGTTTGATGCATAAATTATTGTCAATTAGTCAAATTAGTTACAATGGTTATGATATCATTTTTAATCAAAAGTCCTATAAGGCTGTCATTCGGAAAGATGGCTCAATCCTTTTTATCAGAAAGAGGGAAAACAACATTTACAAGATTAGACTTTCTAATATCTGTAAACAGAATGTCAAATGCTTAATGTCTGCTAATAAGAAGCAATGGATATGACATAGACGTTTGGACCATGTTAGCATGAGAAATATTTCTCATCTAAACAAGCTTGAACTTGTCAGAGGCTTACCAAATCTGAAGTATTCTTTAGATTCTATTTGTGAAGCATATCAGAAAGGA
The DNA here is from genome assembly GCA_963859935.3 of Lathyrus sativus. Taxonomy (NCBI): domain Eukaryota; kingdom Viridiplantae; phylum Streptophyta; class Magnoliopsida; order Fabales; family Fabaceae; genus Lathyrus; species Lathyrus sativus. The sequence goes on from OZ012738.1 coordinate 519,684,326, forward strand.
AAGTTCTCCAAGACTTCCTTCAAAGCAAAAAATGTTGTGTCCACCTCTAGACCGTTAGAACTTCTACACATTGACTTGTTTGGACCAGTGAAAACTACCTCAATCAGTGGAAAGAAGTATGGATTAGTTATTATTGATAACTATAGTCCTTGGACATGGGTAAAATTCTTGAGACACAAGGATGAGTCACATTTTGTGTTCTCTACCTTTTGCTCACAAGTGCAAACATAGAAGGATTGTAAAATAGTCAGAGTTACAAGTGATCATGGTGGATAATTTGAGAACAAATACTTTGAGAATATTTTTGATTTCCATGGCATTTCCCATGATTTCTCTTGTCCCAGAACTCCATAACAGAATGGAGTAGTGGAAAGGAAGAATAGGACTTTGCAAGAAATGGATCTTATCATGATCCAAGAAACTGACATGGCTAAGCACTTATTGGAAGAGGTAGTAAATACAACATGTTATATCCAAAATAGGATTTCTATTAGACCTATTCTGGGTAAGACTCCCTATGGACTGTGGAAAAATAGAAAACCCAACATCTCATATTTTCATCCTTTTGGCTGTATTTGTTTTATGTTGAACACTAAATAGAATCTTGGCAAGTTTCACTCCAAAGATAAAAAAATGTTTATTGTTAGGATACTTTAAACACTCCAAAGGCTACAACATCTATAACACAGAAACACGAATTATTGAGGAATCAATTCATGTCAGGTTCGATGATAAGCTTGACCCTGAAAAGTCAAAGCTAGTTGAAAATTTTGTAGATTTAAAGATTACCTTTTAGAATCCAAGGAAGAAGATTCTAAATAAGGAGACAAAGATGCAGAAATTACAGAATCAAATACAATCTTACCAAAAACAACGAATAGTCTATCTCATCAGAAGAAGAGTAAACTAAAGACCTCTTATTCTGAAGAATTGATTCTGGGAGACAAATTTGATCCAGTCAAAACTCGTTCACCATTTAAACCTTCTGAAGAAACTCTTCTGGGTTTGGTGTCTCTGATAGAGCCAACATCAGTTAATGAAGCTCTTATGGAGAATGAGTGGATTCTTGCCATGCAAGAATAGCTAAATCAATTCACCAAAAATGATGTTTGGGATCTTGTTCAAAAACCAGTAGGTGTCCATGTTATTTGAACAAAATGGGTATTTAAAAAAAAGCTTGATGAGAAAGGTGAGATCGTAAGAAACAAAGCATGACTGGTAGCACAAGGTTATAGTCAGCAAAAAGGGATAGACTATACAAAAACCTTTGCACCAGTTGCTAGGTTAGAATCTATTCGTCTCTTAATTTCATTTGTTGTTAATCATGATATCACTTTATATCAAATGGATGTAAAAGTTCATTTTTAAATGGGTATGTTTCAGAAAAAGTGTTTGTACACCAACCTCATGGTTTTGAAAGTTCTGAAAACCCAAATTTTGTTTTCAAACTTAAAAAATCGTTATATGGTCGGAAACAGGCTCCCAAAGCTTGGTATGAAAGACTAAGTAACCTTCTTTTGGAAAATGATTTTACGATAGGAAAAATGGATACAACACTATTTTACAAAACCTTTAAAAATGATATTCTAGTTGTGCAAATTTACATTGATGATATTATATTTGGTTCTACTAATACTTATTTGTACAAGGAATTTTCTAAGTTAATGCTGACAGAATTTAAAATGAGTCTGATGGGAGAACTCAAATTCTTTATGGGAATTCAAATTGATCAACATCCAGAAGAAACGTACATTCATCAGAGCAAGTATACAAGAGAACTTATCAAGAAGTTTAATATGTGAGATGGTAAACCTGCAAAGATTCCAATGCATCCTACATGCATTATGGAGAAAGAAGAAGTAAGTAAAAAGGTTTGTCAGGAACTCTATCGTGGTATGATAGGTTCTCTTTTGTATCTAATTGCTTCTCGTCCATATATTATGTTTAATGTATGTCTTTGTGCTCATTTCCCATCAAATTCAAGGGAAACTCACTTAACAGTTGTAAGAGAATCCTAAGGTATATAAAAGGAACAACTAACCTTTGCTTGATGTATAAAAAAATATCATAGTACAAAACTTTCTAGTTATTGTGATGCAGATTATGTTGGAGACAAATTAGAAAGGAAAAGTACTTCTGGAAACTGTCAGTTTATGGGTAACAACCTCATCTATTGGGCTAGTAAAAGATAATCAACTATTGTACTTTCAACTGCAGAAGCAGAATATATCTCAGCGTCACTATGCAGCACTCAGATACTCTGGATGAAGAATCAACTAGAAGATTTTCATATACATGAGAGTAACATTTTTATCTTCTATGATAATACTTCTGCTATTTGTTTATTCAAAAATCCTATCCTGCATTCTAGGGCTAAACATTTTGAGATGAAACATCACTTTTTATGTGACTATGTTCAGAAGGGTGTTTTTCAATTAAAATTTATGGATACAAATCACCAGTGGGCTGATTTTTTCATAAAACCCCTTGCTGAAGATTGATTTGTATTCACTCTGAAAAATTTATTTATAAAACTCTGTCCAGAATGAGTAGATGAAATTTTGATGTGTCAAGTCACCAAAATTTCTGAGATAAGATTCTGACGTTAAGCAAATTGTTTCTCTTTTATTTAATGTCCTTCTGATTGACGATACTTTTACATGTTAGAAGATGTCTTAATTAGAAACTTGTCTAGTCAGATACCTCTTGGAATTCATGACTTTGGAAACATCAAACTTGTTCTTTTGAACAGACGGATGTGATTTTCTTGTGACACTTGTCCAAAATCAAATCATATCTTACTATTGATGAGACACCTCGAGTGTTGTGATTTCGCGAGACTAAGTTTTAAGTAATTGTTTCTTATCTCCCTATTATTGTCATAATAATGATTTAACGCATTGGGTTTGGTAAAATTCTTAAGAATAGATTAAATCTTTACATCTTCCCTTATTATTGTGCATTCATTAAGATGTTTTTAAGACAGGGTTTTCTTATCTAAGTGTTTCCTTCTCAACCATTATTCCTTGTCAGATTCTTTCCTTCCATTTTTAAGTATACATTTATTCATATTTATTGGCTGATGTCAAGATTTGAATAATGTATACCTAATCTGTGATCTCTTGGAAACTGCTACAATCTTTTCCCATTCCTTGATAACTTTGTCTCTCACCCTGCATTTGTTATACGTCATTTATCTTGGAAATGATGAATTTTTGTTTTAGATTCATCTTAACTTAACTAATATTTATTGTTGATACATCTCTTCTCTTTATATATATCATACTCCTCCTCATTTCTCTTCATTAGTCCTTCAACTTGTTTCTTTTTCTTTTCCTCCTGTCTTGTTCTTTTCTCTTCCTCTTCCACCATGTCATCTAAAACCATCAAGGGAGAAATCTCTTATTTAGATCTTATGAAATAGTATACTATTGATTTCAAAGCTTTAATTAAAAATGGTATTTCCAATATTCTCTCAGATATCATCTACCAAAACTGGGATAATTACCTTGAATTTCTCTATGGACCCATCTATCCAGAACTTGAAAAGGAATTCTGGGAAAATGCTCGTGTTTTTCAATATGAGTCTGATGCTTGTAATATTCTGTCTACTCTATCTGGTTTTCCCATTATAATCAACCCCACTATCATCTCTAAAGCTATTGAGTGTAAGGAAGATGGTGAAAGCGTTGAAAACTACATAGGAAATAATCATTGTGATAAACACATTCACCTCATTTATCATCATGAAGGACCTGCTGACAGTCCCCCAACTCTCACCTCTATGGAAAAAATCTGGCACCAAATCATGGGAACAAATCTTAGGCCTAGAGAAAAGGGATCATGACGGCTTTCTACAATGAACAAGCTTTTCATTTTCTTCTTAGTCTCCAAAATCAAGATCAATCTACCTCAATCCATGTTCAACTATCTAAAAGAAGAAATACTTTCATCTAGAAAGGAGTTATCATTTCGGTTTCCTTTCAGTAGAGTAATTTCTCATATTCTTGATCTTCAAGGTGTAGTCTCTCACATAAAGCAAATTGGAATGACTGAAAAAATTGATCTTGATTGGTGCTCTCCTATGAACTATTGTGAAACCATCATTGATTGAAGACTTTTGATGGTTGGTAGATGAGTGTCCTTGTTGGTATTTCATTTTGTTTGTTTTGCTTGTTTGTATGTCAGTTGTTTGTGGTTGTTCTGTTTCTTGCTCTTGTACATGTGCCTATGGCGTTCTTTTTTAATTAATGAGAATTTATCTTTTATTGCTTCTGTTACATCTTATTGCATTCTTTTATGATTGCTAACAAAAAAGGGAGAAGTATTGATTTTAATTTACCTAATTTCTCTTGAATCAAATCCAATACTCCAATTGTTTGAACTAACTATTATTTACCTTTTTGATTATGACAAAAAATGGGAGTATATTAATGAAAAATTATTTTGATAAGAAAAACTTGTCTCTGAATCATAGCTCTGACATTCTAACTTTTTAATGGCACACAACTTTTCTTAGAATGTTTATCAGGAACAAAATTAATATATTTGCAATCAGGATCTGATTTAACCAATCATTACCACTATAATCAAGCGTTGTTATTTTGGATTTAACAAGATCTTTATAGTCAGGCTCTGGTATCCCAAATATGATAAGATTTTTTTAAGTCTTAAATTCAGGGGGGGGGGGGGGGGCTTGATAAAAGGAAGTTTTTTCTAAAACGTATCTCTATCATTTCCTATTGATTATCTTCGTACAAAATTGTGTCATCAAAATACATGGTTTTGTCATTATCAAAAAGGGGGATATTGTTAGAACAAGATTTGGTTCTGCAAGCTATCTCTAAGTTTTGATAATAACAAAGTAGTATTTGTGTGAGAACAATTTTGGTACTCTAACGTTTGTTTTTCTGAAGAATTAACAAACAGGTTCTAACTCAAATAGAGAAAGATCTAACTCTAATAGAGAAAGATCTAACTCTGATAGAGACCATGTGCAACGTCACTCTGATCTGACCAAAGTCGCTTCTATGCCATAAAAGCAAGTATGCTTCTAATATACTCGCATTCAGAAAGATTCTAAGAAGACAATATGTTGATGCTGCAATGCTCTCTTGAATTCTAGTTCTGAGCGTGACTCTGATGTCTTAATTCTGAAGGTTGTCTAGCTTCTGAAGTCATTATCTTTAGAAGACTAAGTACTGAAGACTCTGAAGAAAAAATTCTACTGAACAAAATTCTAAAGACTCTGAATACTTGACTTTCTGAAGATTAAGTGCTGAAGACTCTGAAGAAAAAGTTATGTTGAACAAATTTCTGAAGACTCTAAAGACTTAAGTTACTAAAGACCAAGGGTTCTAAAAACTGAGTGCTTAAGACTCTGAAGAAAAGGTTCTGGTGAACAAGTTCTAAAGACTATGAAGACTCAAGACTCTGAAGACCCAGTGATCAACTCTTCTACTCATGCTTCAATCATCTCTACTCAGAAGCCTCTGATATATAGAAGATAAAATCAAATGTTTACAAGGGAAATAGTACATAGTACATATCGAACACATTCTATTCCACTACCATTCCTCTACCCTGATTTGGTGCTACAAAAGACAACTTTTGTGTACGATTTTCATCCCTGCGTAACGACATTATTTCAAGTCGCCGGCTATCTAAAGGATATTCCTTATCTGCTCTCCAACAGATCTTTTTCTGGCTATATAAGGACTTGATTACTTGAAGAAAACAAGAAGAATGAATGACAAGAATTAAATAAACTATGAAGAACTTAAGCAATAGTAATGAAGCACCACAATACAAAGAAAGAACATTGCTCATTCTGTAAAAGTTTCTTTAAGTCATTTGAGCTATTAATAGTGTTAATATCTGCTTGTGTAAAAGCGATTCATTGTAAACATCTTTGTTCAAACTATTATTAGTGATTCCTTAAAGGATCAGTTAGGTCAGAATCCTTAAGAAGAGACAGTTAGTCTTTTGGTTGTTAATCACTAGCGGTTGTTAGTGCAATGTAATCAATTAATTATAGTGGATTAAGTCCTTGTGTATAAGGTGAAATCACCTTGGCGGGTGGGATGTATTAGTTTGATAGTTTTCAAGTGAATCAGGACATATTGTGTGTCTTTCTCTCTTGTTAGTTTATTTGTGATCTTTGTTTGAGTTTCACAAAAAGCTTTCATTTTGAAAACCCAATTCAAACCCCCATTTCTTTTGTTTTCTCACACCTTCAGGTGATCTTTGTATGGTGAGATAAGTTTTATACCCAGACTTGAGTGCACTTAAGCTAGGATGGTGGTAAAGTCATGTTGACCTTATGGGTGTTAGACCTTGTTAGGTTGGCATGAGAATCCCACTCAAATGAGGCATATTTGGAGGTACTAATGTCTTCCGAGTAGTCGTAATGGCGTTATTATTTTCGACTTGTCAGTTTGGGATTCTAAGAGACCTTTAGAATATTTTAACCCCTATAGGCCTTTTAGAATGTAGTATGGTGACCTTTCTGGCACAAGCCTCGCATGGTTGATACATGATACTACATTCAAATGAGGTTCTCTTGAGAATATTATTGGTCTATGGGCAAGGCGTTAAATCGGTAATATTCAAAAAATGGATTTATGACTCTGGGAATCTTTTTTAGAACCCGGTTACTGTTCAAGACATCCAAAGCTATAGAACATACCCTGTGGGATGGTTTTTACCTTGTCTACCTAGCTACATGCTCGTGACGCTGAACCTTTGAACCCCCCATGTTTGTGATTGTTGCATAATCATGCATTCATGCATTCATAAACATCTCTGTTTCACCTGGTTTTCAAGGAACTTAGGAACTTTATTTGCAAGCATCGTAGGTAATTAGAGAATGGAACCTGGAAGGAGATACACTCATCAATTTCGTTTCAAGTGCCCTGAATTGAAAGAACTAAGGAAGCTAGGATCTTTGGTGATTTGTCCTTCTGATTTCAAAAACCGATATGGAAGACTTCTAACTATATTGAATATTGATGTAGAAGAAACTGTTTTGAACACCTTGGTCCAGTTCTATGACTCAGCATGTAGGTCTTTTACTTTCTCAGATTATCAGCTTGCACCTACATTGGAGGAGTATTCTTATCACGTAGGATTTCCTGTATCAGATCAAATATTGTTCAGTGATTTAGAGGATATTCCTAAGTCTCACGTCATTGAAGAGGATGTGCACTTGAGAAAAGGGGAGATTGATGCTAATCTTGTGATTAAATAAGGTATTCTTGATCTACCTGCTAGGTTCTTGAAGGAAAAAGCTTATACTCTTGCTAGTGCGGGAAGTATGGTTGATTTCGAAGTTGTTCCCGCTTTGCTTATCTATGACATAGTTTTATTCCCTAATATTGACAATTTTATGGATATCAATGCTATCTGTATCTTTCTGATTAGGAATCCAGTTCCTACTTTGCTCACACATACCTACTATTCTATCCATCATAGAACGGAGAAGAACAGAGGAACTGTTATATGTTGTGCACTTTTATTGTACAAGTGGTTTATATTGCACTTACTGCAATCCAGCTTATTCAAGGATAATATGAATTGTTTGAAGTGGTATCAGAGGATTATGTCTCTCACCAATGCAGATTTGAGTTGGTATTCTAGAGTTTATGATGACATGAAGATTATTGTCACTTGTGGTGATTTCCCTAATGTACCTCTTCTTTAGTATAAAAGGAGGTATCAATTACAATCTAGTTTTGGCTCGACGTTAGCTTGGGAATGCTATGAAGGATAAACCAAGCAACATTCTTTTGGAAGCGTCGTTCATTCAATAATGTGTTGATAGCAAAGGGTTAAGCGAGAATATAGTCCATGCAAGACATAAGATTCATAGAAAACGAAAGGATGAATTGAGAATGAAGGATTGTGTTGCCTTGGAGCCTTACACTCAGTGGGTGCAACCAAGAGCTGCTAAGACCAATATGCCTTATCCTCCTAAAGAAACTATGTTCCATAAAGTCATAGGACTCACTCCTGTTCCAGTTGAAGATATGGAAGGACTCCAAGATGCTTTTGTTAGAACAAGATTTGTTCATGACATATATTCATTGAGTTTTGATGATAACAAAGTATTAAAAGAACAATAGTTATAGTTAATGTGTGTTTCTTGTATGCAGGTTTTAATACTTGTAAATATATATACGAAATCTGATATACAAAGGCACACTTGAGAGGAGCTGAATTGCTAGCTTTTGGTAGTGCAGAATCTGAAGAACACTCTCTAAGTGATGTTTGGCATAGACATTGAAGATGAAGGTATCATAAGAAGAAGAAGCAACATTTTTGTCTTCACACTTGGTGAATGTAAATTGGCTTCTGGTGATCATTCAGAGTTAGTAGTAAAGCTGAAGGTATCCGTACTGCTGAAAGTAAGATGCATCATCAAATCAGTTTGTCAGCTAGAGTCTTAGTTCACAAGGCTCAAGAAAATTTGGCATGCTTTACGGATATCTACTCTTAACGACTCTATCGTACATGATCTCTTTGAAGACTCAGTGGTTAAACATGATACACAATGGATCAAGATATTTTTATGTATCTATCTTCAACGTCTCTTGTACTATAGAGAAAGCAATAACACTTGTTCAAGTTGTCTCTGAAACAAATAGCCTTATGCAAATGCTATATAAGTAGCTGAAGATTCAAACTGAATATTTAACAAGGATCAATCTGATGGAGGAGTAACAAGATCAACAATTATTAACACAAATGGCTATGCCGAATTTTTGTTGTAGGTTGTAATTGTAAAAGCCTTAAAATTTATTACACATTGAATATCTTAGGAATTTTAAGAGCTTTAGGTCTTTGTTATAGTGACTTCCACGTGCCTCTGATATTTGTATAAAGTATACTTTGTTCTCTATTCTTCTGAACATGTTGTTTAGAAGTTTAGATCAAAATATCTCGCTAAAATGCTTGAGCCATGTAAGTCTCCTACTATGTGCTAGAGCATTAAAAGTCTTAATCTAGTGGGTTTATTGAGTAGAATTCTTGGATTCATGGAACCTGAGCAGAAGTCTTAAGTCTATAAGGCTTAAGCAGGAAGTCTTGAACCTGAGGCGTTTTAGCAGGAAGTCTTGGTTCATGGAACCTGAGCAGAAGTCTTAAGTCTGTAGGGCTTAAGCAGGAAGTCTTGAATTTGAGGGGTTTGAGCAGAAGTCTTGAGTTTGTGGAACTTAAGAAGGAAGTCTCGGTTCGTGGAACCTTGAGCAGGAAGTCTTGGCTTGTGGAACCTTGAGCAGAAGTCTTGGCTCATAGTTTCTTGAGCAAGAAGTCTTGGGTCTGTAGGACTTGAGCAAGGAAATTTTGAACCTTAGGGGTTTAAGCAAGAAGTTTTGGACATAGGGTCTGAGCATTGTAAAATACTTATGCAGAATGCATAAGCGATTGTAATCATGATTTGGTTATAGTGAAAATCTCTTGTAAAGCAAGGAGACTTGACTACTCTCAGTTGGGAGGAATCATTATAAATATTTGTGTCTTCTGCTATTATTTATTTTCTTCTATTAACATTCCACTATTAAGTACAATCAGAATCTGAACACCAGTTTAGATTCTGAACTCTGATCAGATGCAAATTAACAAAATGGAAAACACAATTCAACCCTCCTTTCTTATGTACTTTTTCTCACCTTCAATTGGTATCAGAGTCTGGTATGTACATAACACTTAACAGTAGTGCAAATAATGATCCAATGAGAAAAGTATGTCTATTAAATACTTTCCTTCAAGAAGGAATCAAGTGCCACATGAAAAATATTACATTTCTTTTCCTATCATATTCAAAGTGTAATTCTGCTGAATTTAAATGATGGAAAAGTTAAATATATTTTTAATTCATTGGACTTGATAAAGGATTTGTGAAGTGTTAGAACACAGATTGGTTCTTAATTTATCTCAATGTTTTGATGATAACAATAATGAAATTTTGCATGGAGAAAATATATACTCTAATTTTGTTCAAATGTTTTTGTTTCAGATAACATAATAAATATTCCTCTGAATGGAATATTCCTCTGAATGTTAAGCTACAGCTACAGAAGACTCTGAGCATTTGGTAGAAAGCAAAGCTGCAGAAGACTCTGAGCGTAGTGTATAAAGCGAAGATTCAGAAGACTCTAAGCGTACTAAGCTCAACGCTGCAACTGCAGAGGCTCTGAGAATCAAAACACGTAAGGCTCTGAAACATTAGTAACAAAGTAATACATTTGGATAACACATAAGAGCGAAGATCTGCTCTGATCTAAAGCGCTCCTCTGGATGAACAGTTTGTTAAAATAATCACGCTAGCACTAAGATGCAGAACTCTGGAAGAGAGTTACTCTAATAAATGGAACATCATCAGAACTCTGGAAGAGAGTTACTCTGATAAATGGAACATCATCAGAACTCTAGAAGAGAGTTAATCTGATAAGAAGAAATTGGAACATCATCAGAGGATCTGATGCAGGAAATGTTTCCATATTTGTTCATTTAAAAAGATGTTGATCAAGAAAGATCCGTTGCAATACTCATTATCTACATCCAACAACACTATTCCTCTTTTGTGTATGAAAAAGGATGTCAGAACAAAAAGGATATCTCTAAATATTCCTCTTCTGAAAAGAAACAGTCAAAGAAGACAAATCTGCATGTTATTTGAGAAATTGATGTGAAGTATTTAAACAATTCTTCAACAGCAAATTAAAATGTGGAAAAAGCATCATTCTATAACGTACATACAAATTTTGCTGAAAAGACTTTTCTAAGAAGCATCATTGATCTTCAATTTGTGTAAAATCACTGTTGTGAAAAGGCTTTTCTAAGAAGCACTTAAACACTTTATTGTATTACTTTGTAATAGATCCTTGAGAGACCAAGTTGTGGTCATTATTCTTGAGAAGACTAAGACAAGTTTGTCTTAGTGAAAAGATTGTAATCAGTTTTTGATTATTGGATTAAGTCCTCTTTTGAGAGAGGCGAAATCACCTTGGCCGGGTGGACTGGAGTATTTTGAGTTCAAAAGAACTAGTATAAAAATACCTGTTATTTTTATTGCCTTATTTGTTTTTGAAAACCCTTATTCAACCCCCCCCCCCCCCCCTTCTCAGTGTTTTCTTTACCTTCAGTTGGCATCAGAGCACAATTCTGAGTGCTATTACTTAACAGTGACAGAGAAAAGATCCAGTTGGAAAACTCTTTGATTTACTATGGCTGAATCTTCAAACAACGCTGGGTTGAAAAACAAATATGAAGAGAAAGACAAAATCAGCACAAAGCCTCTTATGTTTGATGGAGAAAAATTTGATTACTAGAAGGACAGAATCAAAAGCTTCTTTCTTGGCTATGATGCTGATCTCTGGGATATAGTCATTGATGGATACACTCACCCCACTAATGGTGAAGGTAAAAGATTGATAGAAAATCAATGACTGAACAACAAAAGAAAGACTTCAGGAATCACCACAAGGCAAGGACAATTCTGTTGAATGCTATATCTCATACATAATATGAGAAAATCACCAATAGAGGTACAGCGCATGACATGTTTGAGTCCTTGAAGATGACGCATGAGGGAAAACTGCAGGTGAAAGAAACAAAGGCTCTAGCGCTGATTCAAAAATATGAAGCTTTCAAGATGGAGGAAGATGAATCTGTGGAAAGCATGTTTTCTAGATTTCAGATTCTGACTGCTGGATTGAAGGTTCTTGACAAAGGCTACTCCACTTCTGATCATGTAAAGAAGATAGTCAGAAGCTTACCAAAGAGGAGGAGACCTATGGTCACAGCGTTAAAGCTCTCAAAAGATCTGAACAAAATCACTCTGGAGGAACTCATCATTTCTTTAAGAAGCCATAAGATAGAGCTCGAAGAAGATGACCCTCAGAAGAAAGGTAAGTCCATAGCTTTAAAATCTAACAAAAAATCTGAAACTAAAGCTTTTCAGGTACTAGAAAAAAAGTTTTGGAGATTCTTCATCAGATGAAGATGAATTATCTTTACTATCCAGAAGAATAAACCAACTCTGGAAACACAAGCAAAAGAAGTTCAGAAAATTTAAAAGACCAGAACACCGTGGAGAATCCTCTAGTCATAGAAGATCTACCAAAAAGGAAGTATTATGCTATGAATGCAATGAGCCAGGATACTACAAGAATGATTGTCCCAAACTTCAAAAGGATAAACCCAAGAAGAAGTTTGAGAAGAAAAAGAAAGTCCTTATGGCTACTTGGGATGACTCATATTCTTCTGAAGCCTCGTCAGAGTTTGAAGACGAATGTGCAAATGTTACACTAATGGCTGACATAGAGGAGCACGAAGAATCATCTGAATCTGGATCAGAATCAGATTCAGAAGAGGTATTTGTTGATCTCACCAGAGCTGAGTTAATTGAAAGCTTATCTGAAATATGTGAAAACTATAGTAAGATCATACTCAAATACAAGAAGCTGCAAAGCAGTCTTGCATCTGAGACTGGTCAGCTGAAATCAGAAATTGCTGAGCTGAAAGAAAATAATTTTCAAATTAAAATAAAATTGGAAAAAGCTCAACAAAAATTTGAAACAGATACTACGTCTAGCTCTAAAAATATTTTAGAAGAGTATGACCATAGTTTTCAAAGGTTCCTGTCCAGAAGCATAGATAGAAGCAAAATGGCTTCTATGATCTATGGTGTGAGCAGGAACAACAGAAAAGAGATTGGATATGAATCATCTTCTGATAAGGAATCAAATCCAAAACCTGTTGATGAGTTAATTATCAATTATACTCCTCTGTATTCTCATTTTAAATTTGGTCACTCACATGACATAAAATACATACGTTCAGATCAGAACACCAAAATTTTTAATAAACCTAAGCTGCATCAGAACACAACTGCTTTTAATGGACAGAAGTTCAGGCAAAAATTCAGAACAACTAATCCCAGAGGACCCAAAAAGATATGGGTACCTAAGGATAAAATAATTTATGTTGCAAATGTCCTTAGCAGCAAGGTTGAGACACCAGTCCTGGTATCTGGACTCTAGATGCTCACGACACATGACGGGAAGAAGGTCTATGTTCCAAAGTCTAGAACTTAGATCTGGTGGAGACGTGAAGTTTAGAGGAAACCAAAAGGGCAAGATTATTGGCTCTGGAACAGTTGGTAATGGTAACCTCCCTTCTATCTCAAACGTTTTGCTTGTAGAAGGATTAAATCATAACTTGTTGTCCATAAGTCAATTAATGACAATGGTTATGATATTATCTTTAATAAAAAATGTTGCAAAGTTGTTAGTCAGAAAGATGGATCAATCCTCTTTAATGGTAAAAGAAAGAACAACATTTATAAAATAAAAATTTCAGAATTGAAAAGTCAAAATGTTAAATGTCTTATGTCTGTTAATGATGAGCAATGGGTCTGGCATAGAAGATTGGGACATGTTAGCATGAGACGTATATCTCAGATTAACAAGCTCAATCTGGTCAGAGGAATTCCTAAGTTGAAGTTCAACTCAGATGCTCTTTGTGAAGCATGTCAAAAAGGCAAATTTTCAAAATCCTCTTTCAAACCAAAGAATGTTGTTTCTACTTCTAGGCCATTAGATCTTCTGCACATTATCTGTTTGGACCAGTGAAAACTACATCCATCAGAGGCAAGAAGTATGGGCTTGTCATCATTAATGACTACAGCAGATGGACATGGGTAAAATTCCTAAAACACAAGGACGAGTCTCACTCTGTATTTTTTTATTTCTGCAATCAAGTTCAAAATGAAAAGAAATTTAATATTGTCAAAGTTAGAAGTGATCATGGTGGTGAATTTGAAAATAAATCTTTTGAAAAATATTTTAAAGAAAATGGCATTGCACATGATTTCTCTTGTCCTAGAACTCCTCAACATAATGGAGTTGTAGAACGAAAGAATAGAACATTGCAAGAAATGGCCAGAACCATGATCAATGAGACAAATATGGCTAAACATTTTTGGGCAGAAGCAATAAATACAACGTGCTATATTCAGAACAGAGTCTCTATAAGACCTCTTTTGGAAAAGGCTCCTTATGAATTGTGGAGGAATAGAAAGCCCAACATTTCTTATTTCCATCCTTTTTGATGTATTTGTTTTATTCTGAACACTAAAGATAATCTGAACAAATTTGACTCTAAAGCACAAAAGTGTTTTATGCTTGGATATTCTAAACGTTCAAAAGGCTACAGAGTATACAATACTGAAACACAGATTGTGGAAGAATCAATTCATGTCAGATTTGATGATAAGCTTGGCAATTAAAAGCCAAAGCAGTTTGAAATTTCTGCAGATCGAGAAGTTCTTCTCATAGACTCTGAAGAATCAGAGGCAAACAAAGTTCCAGCTAATGAATCAGAAGCAATTCCATATGCCACTCCATTAGCTGCTCATCTGGACAACTTAACTATTTCTGAAGAACCAACTCTGAAAGGATCCTCCAGAGTCAAATCTTCTCATCCAGAGGAGATGATTATTGGAAAGAAGGATGATCCCATAAGAACAAGATCCTTCCTCAAATCCTCTGGGACATCATTTTTTAGTCTGGTGTCAATTATTGAACCTACCTCTGTGGATGAAGCTCTACAAGACAACAATTGGATACTTGCTATGCAAGAGGAGCTGAATCAATTCACAAGAAATGATGTATGGGATCTGGTTCCAAGACCAAGATGATTCAACATTATTGGAACAAAATGGATCTACAAAAATAAATTAAATGAGCAAGGAGAAGTCATCAGAAATAAAGCTAGACTTGTTGCTCAAGGCTACAGTCAGCAAGAAGGTATTGACTACATAGGGACATATGCTCCTGTGGCAAGGTTAGAATCCATACGCTTGCTAATTTCTTTTGCTGCACATAATAACATCACTCTGTATCAGATGGGTGTTAAAAGTGCTTGCTTAAATGGTTTAATAGAAGAAGAAGTATATGTTCATCAACCTCCTGGATTTGAAAATAAAAGATTTCCAGAGCACGTTTTTAAATTAAAGAAATCACTCTATGGTCTAAAACAAGCTCCCAGAGCTTGGTATGAAAGGCTGAGTAATTTTCTTCTGGAAAATAATTTTATCAGAGGAAAGGTTGATACCACTCTTTTTCATAAATCAATTAAGAAAGATATCTTAATCTGTCAGATTTATGTTGATGATATTATTTTTGGAACCACAAATATTTTACTTGGAAAGGAGTTTGCTAAGTCTATGCAAGCAGAGTTTGAAATGAGCATGATGGGAGAGGTAAGATTCTTTCTGGGCATTCAAGTTAATCAGACTCCAAAAGGCACCTACATACATCAGACGAAGTATGTGAAGGAGCTTCTGAAGAAGTTTAATCTAACAGAGAATAAGCCAGCTAAGACTCCCATGCATCCAACTTGCACTCTGGGAAAAGAAGAGGTAAGTAAAAAGGTAGATCATAAGTTGTACAGAGGTATGATTGGCTTTCTTATGTATTTGACTGCTTCTAGGCCTGACATTCTCTTCAGTGAATGTTTATGTGCTAGATTCCAATCAGATCCTAGAGAATCTCACTTAACTGCTATTAAGAGAATTTTGAGGTATCTAAAAGGTACAACTAACGTGGGTCTGTGTTACAGAAGATCTGATGAATATAAATTAGTAGGCTTCTGTGATGTTGATTTTGCTGGAGATAGAGTTGAACGCAAAAGCACCTCTTGAAGCTGTCAGTTTCTGGGAGGCAATTTGATCTCGTGGTACAGCAAGAAGCAACCCATTATAGCATTCTCAACTACAGAGGCAGAATATATTGTTGCTGCTGGTTGCAGTACCCAGATGCTCTGGATGAAGAGTCAGTTGGAGGACTACCAAATACATGAGTAATATTCATATCTTCTGTGACAATACTTCTGCAATTTATCTTTCTAAAAATCCAGTTTTACATTCAAAGGCAAAACATATAGAGATTAAACATCACTTCATCAGAGACTATATTCAGAAAGGGATATTAAGTTTAAATTTTGTTGATACAGACCATCAATGGGCTGATATTTTTACAAAACCCCTCTCTGAAGATAGATTTAAATTTATTCTGAAAAATATTAGTATGGACTTTTATCCAGAATAAAATCTTTATTCAGAATTAAATTTATTCAGATGAAAAGTGTTTAAAGTCTATACTCTGAAGTATTGCATCTGAAAAAAAATTTAAGTTACTTTATTTTTGTGAAAATCTGAGTTAACAAGCCTCAGAGGATCTGAGCGTTAGTTAACGATTCATTTCCTAAAAGAGCTTTAGAGGCACACCACATCAAACACGTGTCACTTCTAATCTGAATTTTGAAAAACGATTGAGTGTACACAAGGCTGAGGCACCGTTTCAGGTACTGTTTGAATCATTAAAATTCTCTTTTTCCCCCCACTTTGTCTAATCACATTTAATGCGTTAAATAATTATGTTTTTTATTTGATCTATATTTCTCTTTGTGCCCTAATACATATTCCATGCTATAACACATTTCACACTTTCATTATCCCATGCACCTTATGCATTTTGCCCTTCTTCATTGCTTAATTTTCAAATCAAAAATTAAAAGAATCCCTAGTCATCTCAAAAGTTCTTCTTCAATGGCTACCTCATCTTCATCAAAAATGGGTAATGAAGCTTACAAAGAACCAGAACGCACACTTCTCACACCAATGGACAAACTAGAGGTACTCTGTGAGTTTATGGTTGATTTTGACTATATGGAGAAAAATGGGTTTGATCTTTGTTCAACAGTTAACTTTCAAGGATGGGTAAAATACTTTGATAGGTTGGTTGGTCCAGTTTTTCCCCAACTGGTAAAGGAATTCTGGATTCATGCCCAAGTTTACCCCAAATTTATTTCTTCATCCGTTTTGGGTAAAACTATCATCATCACTGAGGAATTGATTCGCAAACTGATTGGCTATGAAGAAGAGGGTATTGTGAACACCTCAGTTAGAAGCGTGAATATGAATGAAGTGTACAAAGAGGTGTTTATCTCTGGGCTTCCATCCAATAAAATCAAGGATCTAAAGATCCATTACAAGATTTGGGCCAAGATATTTCTGGGTTGTATTCATCATCGCAAGGATTCAAATTCTCCAGATTACATTAATACAGATCAACTGTATATTATGTATTGTCTAGGGAATAATATCAAGGTGGATCTTCCACATCTATTGTTTGTTCATCTATGGAATCATGTCAAGATGTCCAGAGAAATCATTCGTACCAAACACCAGAAGATCAAAGATTGGATTCCCATGGGAAGGTTAATTTCTGATATCCTCACTGAAAATGGTTTGGTATCTTATCTGAAAGATGCTGGTCAGACAGATGAACTAGTTCCTATTCTTGGGAAGCCTCTAGATGGCAAGAGTATTCAGAGAATGAAGTTGGTAGAAAAACTTCAATCTGATCCAGTTCAGATTGATTCTGATGTTGTGCGCAGAAGGAGGGTACCAGTGGAAGATTTTCCACTCTTCACTGTAGAGTAGCCAAAGCAATCGCTCCTAGCTTATATTGCTTCCTGTATGGCAGATGGCACTCCTATGCCAGCTGATCTGCTGCTACGTGGTTCTCAACCTGCTCCAAAGCTGATTATGAGGAAGAAACGCAGGAAGAGCAAGGTCTCTGAAGAAGGTCTTTCAGAGAAAGAGTTCTAAGAGGAAGGCTTCTGAAGAAGACTCTTCCAAGAAGTCATCAAAGCGTTCCAAGCAATCAGGTAATACCTCTGTTGTTTTATCTCCTGTTTTGGAAGCTGTAATAGAAGAACCAACATCTCAACCCCCTCTCACATCTGAACCTATTTCTTCTGAACCTATTCTTTCTTCTAAACCTATTATTTCTTCTGAACCTATTATCACCTCTGATCCTTCTCCTATTTCCCCTCCACACATCACCTCTGAGCATCATTCACATTCCTCTGAGCATGTTCATGTTTTTGTTGCTTCTCCTTTCTCCCAACCACAAACTTCCAACCCTCACACCACCTCTCAACATAACCAAGAAGCCACCTCTGAACACACCACCTCTATACCATCCACACCCTCATTCACTATCCTTTAGCAAACCAATTTTGTCGAAGTCCCCTCTACAAACCAACCAGTTTTTACCAACCCCTCCGAACCTGAAATCCTTTATACCACACCTCTTCTAACCATTCACCCAATTCCATCTGACTCATCTGACCCCTCCTCTGACCAATCAGATGCTACATCCCTTCCACATAACTCCCCAAACCATCCTCTTGAGTTTTCTTCTCCCACTCTCATTTCCTCTCATTCTCCAGATAAACCTTCATTATCTGTTAAACCTTCACTCTTGGATGCCCTTAAGAAATCCTTCTTCGAGGCCTACCTTAAGCCCAAACCCAGACCAAATGTTGGTAATTTGTTATCTAGTTTTGAAACAGAGATTCAGATGTGGTTTTCTGTTGTAAGAGAAAAGTGTCTCACTAGCACGAATCCTCGTGACTCTGACGAGATCTAGAATGCCTTCACATGTGACTATGAATCTTCAGGATGCTTTCTCTGCAGATGCGCAAGAGAGAGTTTCTGAAGCTCTGAAACTTGCTCAACTCGGTGTCAGCAGAACTCCTATTCTGTGTCTGGAAAACACACCTGCAGAGGTTGTGTGTTCCTCATCTGAGAAATCTGCTGCACCTCAGATTGGTGAAGGTCATCCTGCTGAAGAAGTTACCTCAGAGGCTCCTGTTGATGAAGAGATTCCTGACTCTGGTCAGCCCTCTGCTCTAGAATTAGGGAATGCACCTTCTTCATTGGTTATTCAGAGTTCAACAGATTTGAGGAAAGAAAATGAAGATGTGCAAAACAAATTTGCTCAGCAAGAGGCTACTAACAATGAGATAAAATCTTGGATGATCAAGCAAGAGAAAACTACGGCAGAGATTCAGGAGTGGATGGTCAAATAGGAAGAATCCACTACTGAAATCAAGACATGGATGGCCAAACAAGAAGCTTCAATTTCTGAGATGATAGAGCTTCTTAAACTTTTAGCAAATAGTTTATCTTAATTGTTTGTTAGTTTATGCTCATCTGTGAATTTACCTGTTTTATTTCTTTTCTGAGTATCTAAATGCATCTGTGAATATTTTTGTTACATATGATTCTATTTTTTTTATTTTTCTTGCTCTGAATTTTTTTTGTCTTAATTGTTTTTCTAAAATGTAAATTTAGAAAATGGGGAGAAAATGGAAATCACTTTTTGATATGACAAAAACGGGGAGAAAATAGAAATTTTGAATTGTTCACATAAACAGATACTGAATGGAAACTCACACATGTTAAAAACTAACTAATCATGATTTCAGTGTTTCAGAGCTAAAGTTACTCATCTGACAATATTTGTAGAATTAACACTGAACAAGGTCTGAGATAGTCCACACGCTTGCTCTGACTCTGGAAAGAATACAAGTGCTGAAAGGGAAGTTTTAAATTTTCTAGCAGTATTCATTTCAGGGGGAGATATATATTTCTAATTTTGAATAAAATTTTGTATAGTTTTTGTATCATCAAAAAGGGGGAGATTGTTAGAACACAGATTGGTTCTTAATATATCTCAATATTTTGATGATAACAATAATGAAATTTTGTATGGAGAAAATATATACTATAATTTTGTTCAAGTGTTTTTGTTTCAGATAACATAATAAATATTCCTCTGAATGGAATATTCCTCTGAACGTTAAGCTACAACTACAGAAGACTCTGAGTGTTTTGTAGAAAGCAAAGCTACAGAACACTCTGAGCGTTTGGTAAAAAGTGAAGCTACAGAAGAATCTGAGCGTAGAGTATAAAGCGAAGATTCAGAAGACTCTGAGCGTACTAAACTCAACGTTGCAACTGCAGGTGCTCTGAGAATCAAAACACGTAAGGCTCTGAAACGTTAGTAACAAAGTGATATATTTGGATAACACATAAGAGCGAAGATCTTCTTTGATCTAAAGTGCTCCTCTGGATGAACAGTTTGTTAAAACAATCACGCTAGCACTAAGCTGCAGAACTCTGGAAGAGAGTTACTCTGATAAATCATCATCAGAACTTTAGAAGAGAGTTACTCTGATAAATGGAACATCATCAGAACTCTAGAAGAGAGTTAATCTGATAAGAAGAAAATGGAACATCATCAGAGGATCTGATGCAGGAAATGTTTCCATATTTGTTCATTTAAAAAGATACTGATCAAGAAAGATTTGTTGCAATACTCATTATCTACATCCAACGGCACTACTCCTCTTTTGTGTATGAAACATGATGTCAGAACAAAAAGGATATCTCTGAACATTCCTCTTCTGGAAAGAAACAGTCAAAGAAGACAAATCTACATGCTATTTAAGAAATTGATGTGAAGTATTTAAACAAGTCTTCAACAGCAAATTAAAATGTGGAAAAAGCATCATTCTACAACGTACATACAATTTTGCTGAAAAGAATATAGAAAGTTTCATTGATCTTCAATTTGTGTAAAACCACTGTTGTGAAAAAGCTTTTCTAAGAAGCACTTAAACACTTTATTGTATATCTTTGTAATAGATCCTTGAGAGACCAAGTTGTGGTCAATATTCTTGAGAAGACTAAGACAAGTTTGTCTTAGTGAAAATATTGTAATCAATTTTTGATTATTGGATTAAGTCCTCTTTTGAGAGAGGCGAAATCACCTTGGCCGGGTGGACTGGAGTAATTTGAGTTCAAATGAACCAGTATAAAAATACCTGTTATTTTTATTGCCTTATTTGTTTTTGAAAACCCTTATTCAACCCCCCCTTGTCGCTACCGCGAAAATAAGGTGCCGGCAAAACAGAAGAGTCGCCACCTTTCGTTATTTATCCCATAGAACGGGAAAGGAAACGATCGGAAAAACCTAACGAAAAGATATAAGACAAGGTCATCGCAACCAATGTCTGGATTCGGGAGTCGGTTACGCAAGGGGAAGGTATTAGCACCCCTCACGTCCATCGTACTCGATGGGATCCAGGCTTGTTGTGTTTATCTGACGGGTTGGTTATATCTATCTACACTAAAAGGTATGGTCTGAAAAGAAAAGAGAATGACTCGGCAGAACACAACAGTTTTATGCCTACGTATTCCCGTCTGGAACGAGAAATCAGGGCCAACGTAGTTCGCCTAACTACGGGTTACGGGGGAAGGTTGCTCTCCGAGATATCGCATCTCGTGCCTACGTACTTTCACACGGTGTGAAAGATCAGAGTAAACGTAGTTCAGGACAAGGAGACACAGGTTTGTCTTTTTTATCCGAGTAGGGTTAACAGACGGTTCCAGCAGTTTAGTGTATGCAGCTCGCTCGACGGAGACTTAGGCGTTTACCGTTTGCGGTAGAACTGAGAGTTAACAGAACTCTCCTTCTGAAAAGGGTTCCTTTGAATTAAAGGTCCAAGAGGACAAAAAGAGTTTGATCTTTGTTTTCTGTTTTTTTAGAAGAAGTATCTTTTTAGGGATGTTTGCAACAGATATCGCACTAGAGACTATGACCTGAGAGTGAATGCATTGCATGTCACCCAAAGGGTACCATACTAAACATCCAAGCTGTTGAAAAGAAACTCTCCAACAACCCTTTCTCAAGTAGCTTAAGGCTCGTAGCATACGACATTAATTAACCTTTATTACTGTATCTTGATTTGTTTGAAGATGAGAAGAGAAAATACGCACTAAAGGGGAACTGATCCAATCCTAAAGTTGTCATGCAAAATTGATCCTATGGTTGAGGTTAGGAGGGAACTGCCTAATGTTATCATGCATGGTTAGAATCCTAATGTCTGTCATAACTTCTCTTGAACAAGAGAAGTCAGAGTTCCTAGGGGAACATGGCAAAGGAAAACAACAATAAAAGAAATAAACTGTAAAGAAATAACTGTAAATAAAATGCATACAATGCAACAATTAAGTAGAAGGAGCCAAGCTCAACATCTAGAGAAAACAAGTCCAAAGGCAACACACAAAGCACAGGCAAGGGAGACAGACTCAACCTTAAGCCAACAAGCAAAGCCAGATAATAACAGTCAAGCAGAGGGAGACCGACTCAACCTCTAATGCAGACAAGCAAAGGGAGCTAGTCTCAACCTTTAGGATGCTCTTAGGCCTAGAAACACTATATGAAAACCTAGTCTAGTGCAACACACCAAACAGTCACACAAGCAACAGTCAAGCAATCAGAGAATACAGCAGACAAAAAAAGCAGACAAGCAACTTAACAGCAAAACAGATAAACAGCAAAACAAATAACAGTCTGCAACCAACTCCAAGCCCAAACCATCTTCAAGAGAAGGAAAATGAAAGCTCCATCTTCATGCTCCAAAGGATCCACCAAAAGGGAAGAGAATTCACATAAAGATTATTGATTGATGATGGGAAGCAGGATGGAAACCAAGGGAATCCGTCCTGGCACTCAACTATACATCTGAGATAGGCATCCTCAAAGGTTCAACCTCTTGTGAAATGCCACACATCCTTCCAAAGGAAATATGAGGCTTCCACATAGGGACCTTGAATCATAGGATTATGATGGAAAGAAATCAAGGGAATCCATGTTTATTTGAAGAAAGAGAAGACAAACTAAGCTCTTCCTAAACCCTAATTCAACAAGCTACAAGAAAGCTATCAAAAGGAGGTCTAAACACTAATTCAAGCCTAGGTATTCAAGCTAAAGAAACCTCAAGATGTCTAATGAACCACCACAAGAGATTTAGAAGCTCATTTGCACTAAAATCCACCTTTGAGATTCAACTAAGGGAAAGGCTACACTAGAAGCACTCTAATCAACACCTTAAATGTTAAATCTACTTAAAATCCTAAAACACCTTCTAAAATTCTACCAAATTTTCTAAGG
Organism: Lathyrus sativus; assembly: GCA_963859935.3. Lineage (NCBI taxonomy): Eukaryota > Viridiplantae > Streptophyta > Magnoliopsida > Fabales > Fabaceae > Lathyrus > Lathyrus sativus. Next base: position 519,707,203 of record OZ012738.1, read on the forward strand.
GGTCCTAAGCATGTTGTTGATCTGTGGGGAAAGGATCAGAGCCTTAATCTAAATGGAAGGCACCTAAAGAAATCCTAAAACCCAAAGAGGTCAAAAGAAACCCTACAAATGGGAGGTCAAGGGAACTAGTCCTAAACAGAACCTAATGTTGTCTAAAAAATCTGAATTAAATCCTAGGGGATCATGCATCTCTAATCTACCAGCAAGCCAAAATTCAGCCCTAAATTCTATACCAAACAGCCAATCAAAATTCAGCAAAAACATGAAGAAATAAGCCAAATTAAAGAATGTAGAGATCCAATTAAGCCCTTGTTTACATCATGAGGCCAACCTTTGATGTGTTACTTATTTAAGAAGTAACACAAGTTGAAATGCCATGAATTACGCCTCAAATGAAATTTATAATATTTCCATCATGTTCAAAATGATTTTTCTGATTAAAATGAGTACTCACTTGGCCTTGTTTGAACACCCATGAATTAACTTTGAATTTTTCACTTAAATGCCTTTAAATTCCCCTTTTGTCAATTTCCTTCAAACCAAGTCTCACCCTAAACCAAATCAATGCATCATGAGTACATGGTTGACCTAAAAACATCATTTTGAGTAAGTTTCATGTTGGATAAAACTTCATTTGAAGCTTGCAAGATAGAGAAAATGACCTATAATGCCAAATGACCTATAATCTCACTTTCCCAAAATACCCCTAACTTGTAAACCTCATAACTTGAGTTCTATAAATCATATGGAAGACTTCTAGTACAATTTGGAAAGCTAAGATCAAGCCCTACAACTTTCATGTTGGCCAAAAGTTGAGGAGGAACACCCTTCTAGGTAAAAAGTTCCATGGAAGTTGTTTGACTTTTGCAGACAAATTTCACATTCATCTGATGACCTGTAACTTGTCTGGATCATAACTGGAGTTCTATAAATCCAATGGAGGACTTATAGTACTCAAATTAAATCTAAGAGCATGTTATACAAGTTTCATGTTGGCCAAAAGTTGAGATGAAACTTGTATCTTGAGATAAGTGGTCTTGAAGTTAGGCACTCAATAGGGGATTTTACCCTGAGAACCCTAGCTTAGCAACTCCTCACACTTTGAATTCTTCTTCGATTGATCTTAGAATATCACCTCATGTATCACAACACAACTCTCCATGATCCCAAAGACTTATAAATAGGTTTTGATCCTCTTCAATTACACAGTTGACTTAGGGTTACTCAGATGAAAACCCTAATTGCAACACCCTCAACTGTGGCTCTTCACACTTGGCATAATGATTTAACTGAGCTCTCTCATGACCCTCAAGGCACTTCAATGAGCTCTATCCACACTATATCCATGATAAAGGCCTCACAACCCACTGATAGTCTCCAATTGGTCCTCAGGTTAGGAGATCAACCACATACAAACAACCAAACTCCTCAAGAACCCAACCCTCTTCCTGATGACTGTGGTGACTTCTCAAGCTTGAATAAGACCTCTAGATAGGCTCCTCTTGATATAAATCACACTTGATCCCCTGCTAAATGAATAATTCTATGTTATGCAAATGCTAGGACAATGCAATGCTAATGCAATGAAACATAAACCAAGTAAGAAAAAGGTTAGGCAAATTTTGGGGTGCAACAGCTGCCCCTATTCAAGCGGCTTGGACCTGACTGGATGAAAAGCGAACGACTTTCAAGCAATCAAGGTAAAAGACAGTTGGATACCAAAGAACTCGGAAATTTGCCAACCAAAGAAATAAACTGCACAAACTGCTTGGGGAACAAAATCCAGATAACTGAATTCGGTTGTCACGGCAACAAACTGATCAATCATCTGATAAAGAAACTGCTTTCAACATTAACCACCTGTGTGACGCCACAGGCCTTGAATCCGAATAAACAATCTTCAAATATATGCTACAATAAGCGAGCACTGAGCCACAGGACCATATCAAAATACCATCCTGGACTTTCTACCTCCGACCAGACGGGCAGGCATTACGAAAAGCGCGAGTGGTCAATGTACTATCCTTGACCCTCCATTTCCGCAGAAACGGGCGAAGCACTAAATAAAAGTGCTAATCTGGCATCCGAAGACTTGAACGAACAACTCTGCGGGGAACCTTTCTGACACTACCGATATTTGCACCACATAAAGCGCGAACTTGGGTAATAACTCCGTCAACACGGGTAACAATCTTCATCAACTCAGGTAAGAATCTCCGTCAACAGGGGTAACAACTCCGTCAACACAGGTAACAATCTCCGTCAGCTCGGGTAAGAATCTCCGTCAACACGGGTAACAATCTTTGTCAACTCGGGTAAGGATCTCTGTCAACACGGGTAACAATCTTCGTCAACTCGGGTAAGGATCTCCGTCAACACGGGTCAAAATAGGTAAACTCTCCGTCAACACGGGTAACCATCTACGTCCCTCACAGGTAACAATCTCTGTCCATCACAGGTAACAATCTCTGTCCATCACAGGTAACAACCTCCGTCAACACGGGTACCAATCTCCATCAACACGAGTAAAAATCTCCAAAGGTTTAATCCATGAGAGTTCTTAACACTGACGTAACAGCAACACGAGGAACACTCTACTGGAAAAACTCTGACGCCAACTGCCAGATATTTACTTTGACAACATGGTAATGACTTCAAGGTCTAATCTGAAATCTTTTAACGTTGACATAACAGTAATCTAAGGAACACTTCACTGGGGAAGAAGAGAAATTTAACCAAGCAACTCTGATGAGGGCATACATGATAGGACGAACGTTATCATCACATATGTTATGTCAAGAATTTGAATATCCGAAAACCATCCTAAACAAGAATTCCAATCACCTGCAGGGAACACACTTGGAAACAAAGAGGTAACCAACCTGGCTTATGTTTCAAAATGCACTTTCCCGATACTCCGTCCTGAAGAGATTGACTTGCATAATCGACCCTCAGGTGCTTCCAAACCACTAAGCAATGCAGTATCAAACTCGGACCACAGTCATTTTCTTTTTTCAATCCCTAACTTTTGCCTGAATCGCCCTTTGCGGGTTTTCAATTCACCGGGATACCCTTTTTTGCCGAAGTCACCTTTTTCAGGTTTTTGACTTCGCGGGTGTACATCTTTTCAATTTTATCCCTAATTTTTGCCCGAACCTTTTCTTTTTCTTTTTGGTTCACCGGAATGCCCCATTTTTTCCTGGACTTTCTTTTTTCTGTCCAGCGGGTCTCTTTAAGCAAAGTATTTTTTAACTGCGTCCGAGTTCACAGGGGATGTAAAATCCTCGCCATCCATGGTGGACAACAGTAAGGCTCCTCTAGAGAAGACCTTTCGAACGATATATGGACCTTCATAGTTGGGAGTCCATTTGCCCCTGTGATCTGATTGTGGTGGGAGAATCTTCTTCAGCACAAGATCGCCCGTCTGAAAGCTTCGAGGGCGCACCTTCTTGTCGGAAGCTTTCTTCATCCGGCTCTGGTATAACTGACCATATGTGTTAGATGCAAGTCTTTTCTCATCCATAAAACTGAGTTGATTCAGTCTATTCTTTATCCACTCTGCCTCATCAAGTTGGACATTGAGCAAAACCCTCAAGGAAGGAATCTCAACTTTTAATGGTAGAACAGCCTCCATACCATACACCAGTGAGAAAGGTGTTGCCCCGGTCGATGTGCGTACCGTCGTACGATAACCGTGTAAAGCGAAGGGCAATATCTCGTGCCAGTCTTTATATGTCACAACCATCTTCTGAACTATCTTCTTGATGTTCTTATTGGCTGCTTCGACAGCGCCATTCATCTTGGGTCGATAGGGAGATGAGTTGTGATGCTCAATCTTGAAATTCTGACACATTTCCTTCATCATCTTGTTATTCAGGTTCAAACCATTGTTAGTAATGATTCTTTCAGGGATGTCGTAACGATAGATGATGTCCTTTTTGATAAACCGGACTACCACTTGCTTGGTAACATTAGCGTAAGACGCTGCTTCGACCCATTTAGTGAAGTAAACGATAGCTACCAAGATATACCGATGTCCATTAGATGCGGTGTGCTCAACTTTTCCAATCATATCAATGCCCCACATGGAGAAACGCCACGGGGACGCCATAACATTCAAAGGGCTTGGTGGCACATGAATCTTGTCTGCATAAATCTGGCATTTATGGCATTTCTTTGCAAACTTGAAACAGTCTCTTTCCATCGTCAGCCAATAATACCCTGCTCGCAATAACTTTCAAGACATAGCGTGTCCGCCGGCGTGCATGCCAAAAGTTCCTTCGTGGACCTCTTCCATGAGCAGATTAGCTTCTTTCTCGTCTACACATCGCAAAAGCACCAAATCATGGTTTCTCCTGTATAGAACACCATCTGGATTCAAGTAGAAGTTGCCAGCCAATCTCCTAAGAGTCTTCTTATCGCGGCTGGATGCCCCATTCGGATACTCTTGGTTCTTTAGGAAATCCTGGATATTAAAATACCACGGCTTGCCGTCAGAAGCTTCCTCAATGGCTAATATGAAGGTGGGCCTATCAAGGCGAGAGATAACTATTCTAGGAGCCTCATTCCAGAAGTTAACTTTGTACATCGAAGACAATGTCGCAAGAGCGTCAGCCATCTGATTTTCTGCCTGTGGCACATGGTGAAACTCTACTCTGTCAAAGAAAGGCAACAACCTCCTCGCATAATTCATATACAGTATCAGATTAGGCTGCCGAGTCTCCCACTCTCCCTTGATCTGGTTCACGACTAGCGCGGAGTCTCCATACACATCCAGATTTTTAATCCTCAAATCAATAACCTCCTCGAGGCCCATGATACACGCCTCATATTCAGCCTCATTGTTGGTAACTGGAAATGTCAATCTGGTAGTGAACGGGATGTGTGTCCCATGGGGTGTCGTAATGATTTCCCCAATTCCACTTCCATATGAGTTAACAGCCCCGTCAAAAATCAATTGCCATTGGGAACCCCGCTCAGGACCTTCACCATGCAACGGCTCTTTGCAATCTTTCATCTTTAAGTACATAATATCCTCGTCAGGAAAATCAGACTTTATTGGCTGGTAATCATCTATTGGCTGCTCGGCCAGGTACTCTGACAGTATGCTACATTTGATAGCTTTTTGCGAGACATACTGTATATCGTACTCTGTCAGTACCATTTTCCATCGGGCAATCCTTCCTAAAAGTGCCTGCTTTTTGAAGACGTATTTGATCAGATTCATCTTCGAAATCAGCATGGTTGTATGATTTAGCATGTATTGGAGTCTGGTGATAGAGGTACTGAGCCTGGTGAAAGTAGTGGAGTTAATGGTTTAACAACCATTAAATCAAAATGCACTCATAGTAGTATTTAGATTCTATGGTCAAATTTGAATACTCATACGAGTCTGACTAAGAAAATAACAAAAAAAGGTATGTTTGTTCTTTTCAAGCTCATTACTTGAATCAGTGAGATATTTATGTATATGTAGATACAAAGTCTCTGTTAGATTTTTAGAGAATTTCTCTTTGATAAAAGAATCTTCATAAATCTTTAAGAAGATACTATGTTGTATTTATCTATACTGAATATTTCATTAGCTGGATGATGTTCATATTTATGGAAACAGTTTCCTCACTTTTTGTGATGAGACTGTTATTTGTTAGTTGTCAAAGAAACCAATTCAATATTATTCAATCACTCACGACTCTTGTTTCAAGAGAAAATGTTTGGTTCTAAATAGAATTTTGAAGACTGATGACTGACAGAAGATGTCTCTCTCTAAGTCTAAATATACTAGACTTTGATGGATGATAGCTTCTGAAAAATTGTCAGACTCTGAGATTCAGAAAAGGATTTTTTACTTCTGATAAAGAAGTTCAAGTAGAAGGTTTTGCAAAAAACTTTTATATTACTTAAATATTCATAAAAGTGAAAATCATCTAGTGGATTCAGGAAATCTGTTGGATAAGAACCCTTGGGTAATTATGTTTTTCTATTTATATACCATTATTATCTATATCCCTTATCTTGTGAAACATCATTTTGTGTCCTTTTTCTAACAAGATTTTTATTCCTTAAGAATCTTGTCCAGTTCTTTTCTTTTCTTTTTATTCTCTTTGGTTGTGTAACCAAACCTAAGATGTGTTCTCTAGTCAATTCTCCTTTGAATCAACTAGTTGTCATCAATGAAAAGTTTGTGGATTTTGATGAGTTGATTAAGCTAGGTTTTAACTTCTGGAAAATTGTGTCTGAACAAAGTTGGAATGGATACTTTGAGATGCTCTGTGGTTTCACTTATTCAAGTCTTATCAAAGAGTTTTGGATCAATGCTTCTATTGTTTAGTTGAATTCAAAGTGTGATATTCTTTCTAAAGTAACTGGTGTTTTTATAAAAGTAACCTCTATATTAGTTGCTAATATGATCAATTGGGAGGAAATTGGAGAAATACCAAAAACTCTTGTTTAGGAACACTACCTTCCTACTTGGCATATCTTTGTAGATCCATCTAACACTTCTCTGGTCTCAAATATTTGTCCTGATGCAATTTTTTGAAATCTAATTCTAAAATCAAACCTGCTTCCTAAGGATAAGGATATAGACCTTGTGGACTCTATTGAATAGGATTCGCTAATACTTCTCAATTCAGACTTGTAGATTGATCTTCCTCAAGTTATTTTTGACTATTTGAAGAGGACTCTTTCTTCCTTTCAAAAGGGAAAGACTTTCTTCATTCCTTATGGACGAGTTCTATCAGAACTATTGGTCCAACAGGGAGTTATCATAAGTTCAGAGGTTGATTATTCTAAAATATGGAGAGACAAGTTTGAAGCTTTTTATGAGAGTTTCTGGTGTTAGACTTCTGCGAATTTATGTCTTGCAATTGTTAAGACTTTTTTTAGCAATCTTATTGTAATCCAAGTTTGTTCATGCTTTTATGCATCTTAACTGTTATAAGTATTTATTTATATTATTGTTCAAGAGGATGAAACAAATAGGATTAAAAACTCAGAAAATGCAACATTCTCATTAATTGGAAGTGATTACAAATTGTTAAGACTCTCTAGGCATTTGGATTTTGCCTAAGGTACTCCCTAGGATCATCTGACACATCTAGATTGTCTAAATAATATTCCCATTCTTCCTTTGCAAACTCTACAGCTTCCTTTCTTAGTTGATTGTTGCGTTTTGACCTGAAAGTTCTTCTTCTTTTGTGTGTCTCAACGAAGGATGCTGAAGTAGTACATGCTTCTGAAGCTATACACTTGCTTGTAGAACTTTCAGTTGCTGCATCACTTTTGTTTGCTTGAGTTGCTACATTGAGCATGGCTATCTTTCTAAAATCTCTCTTTGGAACCCAAATTTGCTTTTGCTTATACATTTTGGTGTTCAGATGATTAAGTGATTATGAAAGTGAGTCTGCTAAGGGGTTTTATAAATTCTTAACATTCATTACCTTTCAGTATTCATTATTTTTTATTGATTAAGTCAAATCAATTTTAAATACTGACTCTTGAAAATGATGTATAGTATTCTGACGTATTAAGATTCTTTTAACAAGTTATAGATAATATTGTTCACATGTTAACTGTTTCTTCTAGTCATTACTTCATTAATGTTTTTATCATAAAATCTAATAGGTAAATGAAATGTATGTACGAATGCCTAATATTTGCTGATCAAAATATTTTTTTCATTAATTAAGAATAAAGGATTACAAAAACATAAGGAACTGGGTTGGACCTAGAATAGATCTCTATTTAATTCATCCATTTCCTTATAAGAGAAGCTATTACAATAATAAATACCTAGCTCATCTACATCTATGTCCTCCTCTTCTACTTCTGGGACAACAGGATGGTAAAGCATCTTGTTGAACCTCTTCCTCCTTGTCTACTTCATGGACTTCTTCCTAGGCTTCAAAAATAGCTACTAATGGACCTGCCTCGGTAGGTCTTTGAGCAACTACTGACGAAGCCTCGTCTAAAGTGTTTAGGGTAGAAGGCACAAGACCAGTAGTAGAAGCTTCTGAAGTTCTCGACTTCTGAAGGTTCTAGAAATTCAGGCTTGTAGAGTTCTCTGTGACTTCTATCACAACAGAGATCTTGTTGCTCTCAACTGATGACTCCATAATATTTTGGTCGATGTTGATGAAAATGAACTAGGTTTTGGTTGCTTTTATAATAGCTTCTGGGCAACCTAAATGACTGAATAAAATCCTTTATTTGATTCTTGAAACTGTCACGACAAATAAATATTTAACATGCATTGTACATACCTTAATGACCCATGTTACTTGATCGTTTTCCCTTCCTTGGAAACTCATCTTGTAATGATGGCCTGCTATGCATTTATGACTGTAATTATTTTCTTTCTTTTTTTTAATTCTTTTTGATGTGACAAAAGGGGGAGAAAATGTAGTAAGTATTTAATTAGAAACTGAACCCATTCAGTTTGTACATAATGGTCATTTATAAATTTTGTATATAACGATTTTTTAATTTTTGTATATATTGGTTATCTTCCCAGGCGACATATTTAACTTTCTTGTACATAGAGCTAAGAGGAGCTTGCAAACCTCAACCTTATACTATCAAACTCAGAAGGAGCATACAAACCTCATACTCTGATATTGCCAAAGGAAGTTAAAAGATTATGTTTAGTTATCTTAAATATAGATCTAAGGGGGAGCTTATAAACCTCAACTTTGGGCTATTTGACTCTGGGGGAGCTTACAAAACTCAGAATCTGATGTTACTAAGAGAACTAAATACTTTTTCTTGAAAGTAGTACTTACGGTGGGTTACAGAATTCAACTTTGGACTATTAGACTAAGAGGGAGCTTACAAACCTCATACTGTAATGTTGCAAAGAAAATTATAACTGTCCAACATTGTCCTTTAAATACTTATGTTTTTCATCATAAAAAAGGGGGAGATTGTTAGAACAAGATTTGTTCATGACATATATTCCTTGGATTTTGATGATAACAAAGTATTAAAAGAAAACTGGTTATATTTTATGTGTATTTCTTGTATACATGTTCTAATACTTGAAAATATATATACATAATCTGATATACAAAGGCACACTTGAGACGAACTGAATTGCTAACTTCTGGTGGTGCAAAATCTGAAGAACACTCTCTAAGTGATGTCTAGAGTAGACTCTGAAGCTGAAGGTCTTAGCATCAGAAGAAACAACTTTTTTGTCTCTACAATTGGTAAATGTAAATTGACTTCTGGTGATCATTCAAAGTTAGTAATAAATCGGAAGATATTCGGTACTGCAGAAAGGAAGCTGCATTGTGAAATCAGTTTGTCAGTTAGAGTTTTAGTTCACAAGGCTCAAGAAAAGTTGGCATGTTTTACGAATATCTACTCTTAACATCTCTATAGTACATGATCTCTTTTAATACTTAGTGGTTAAACAAGGTATAAAATGGATCAAGATCTTTTGGCGTATCTATCTTCAACGTCTCTTGTACTATGAAGAAAGTAAAGACACTTGATCAAGTTATGTCTCCAACGACTAGTCTTCTGCAAATGCTATATAAGTAGCTGAAAGTTCAAACTGAATCTTTAAAAATGATCGACTGGATGTAGGAGTAACAAGATCAACAATTATCAACACAAATGGCTATGCAGAATTCCTATTGTAGGTTGTAACTGTAAAAGCCTTAAGATTTCTTACACATTGAATATCTTAGAAGTCTTACACATTTCTGTTAACAATGTACTAAATTAACATTAAGCAATTCAAATTACACACTATATATATATATATATATATATATATATATATATATATATATATATATATATATATATATATATATATATATATATATATATATATATATATATATATATATATATATATATATATATATATATATATATATATATATATATATATATATATATATATATATATATATATATATATATATATATATATATATATATATATATATATATATATATATAGAGAGAGAGAGAGAGAGAGAGAGAGAGAGAGAGAGAGAGAGAGAGAGAGAGAGAGAGAGAGAGAGAGAGGGGGGGGAGAGAACACCAAGATTTGTTTAGGCAGTTCCCCAATTGTCCTCATTATGGGCACGTCTGCCCTAAATTCGAAATCAAATTGAGATATTATAATTAAACTTTGTAATATCAGTATACAAGAAAAGTAGTGTAAATTCAAACCCCCAAAACCTATGTTTGATGTGGATCCTAACTTCTTCTCTTCTCTTGATCTTAGCTAGATCAAATCACACAAGATCTCCAATTTGATCCTTCAGTTACCACTACTCCTTTGACCAAACCTATTTACTTCAAAACTTTCACTCGGCTGAATCCAAATTGTGAAATCTTTCCCCAAGTCTTTCAATTGATCCTCCGGTTACCACTATTCCTTTGCAAGAACCCTCGTTCTTCAAAGATTTCACTCGATTGAATCTAAGTTGCAAAGACTTGTGCAAAAACCCTTAAACCATCCATTGATCTTGGAGGAAAAACCCTAAAGGTTTTATCATTGAAATCCCCAAATAAAAACTTAACTCAATTTAATTGCACCAACCTAAATTGGAACTTATCAATCTTATCTTGATGACAAACAACAAAAATGATTATGTGTAGTTGTTGAATGCATGCAAAGAAAGGTCGAAGATGATGAGAAATTTTTAAGTGTGTTCTTGGTTTCAATATTTTGGAATGATGCACGAATGCATATTTATATGTATGTGTGTGTAGAAAGAAAACAAGCATAACAAATTTTAAGAGAAAAAATTACAAGTTTTTGAAAAAACTAAAACTGAATGTATTGACTTCAAATTCGAATGAGTCAATACATAAGGCTAATAAGTCAATATGATTCCCCAATGAGTCGACAAATTAAAGGCAAAAAAATATGCTTTGAACAATGCTTCAGTAGGAGTCGACTTCAATGAAGGATAAGTTGACTCAATCGAAACTTGTATCGACTCATAAGTTCCTTGTATCGATACATATGAGGTAAGGATATTTGTTTGAGAAAGCCTTTCAGATGGAGTCGACTCAAATACATGATGAGTCGACTTACTTTCAACATGTATCGACTCAAGTTGCCTTTGTATCGATACATACAAGACAGAGATGAGCAGAATCACATTGCTTGAAAATCTCTCAGAATAAGTCGACTCATTCGTACCTTGTATCGACTTAAACATGACAGAGAGGTGTTTTTAACCATCCTTCATTCTGTATTGACTTATAGATTAGATGTATTGGCTCATAAACTTGTTTTGCATAAAAAAATCATAATTTTTACTTATAATGGCTAATCTAATATGTTTTTAAATATCATACTATCATGATCCACATTTAGACATAGAAGGTAAGATACAATATACACAAAGAACAAAATGAACCTAATATTAATATCAATTAAAACGTATCTAAGAGAAAAGTGCACTAACAGCTTGCTTATCTCAATCCAAATTGTGTGTTCAAAAATTATTTAAGTGTCACTTTTTCTAACCAAAAGGAATTAATTGTATTATTTGTTTTTTTTGTCTCCTTTCAATAGGAATTTCATATATTCTACTATACTTTTTTATTTATTTATTGCACCAATTTAAAAACAAAAATAACATTTGACCCATGTGACTCAATTGGAATTATTTGATTTATCACTCCATATTTTCAGGGCCAGCTGGCTTCATTATTCCATTCACGGCACATGTGATAATTATCGAATAATAATAATAATAATAATAATAATAATAATAATAATAATAATAATAATAATAATAATAATAATAATAATAATAATAATAATAATAATAATAATAATAATAATAATAATAATAATAATTTGTTGGCCCTGTATGTTAATTTTGAGTTTATTTTGATCTTTTAACTTTAAAAAGATCTATATTGACCTCTTAACTCTTTAAAATGATTAATTTTTGAATTTTTCTGTCGTTAATAGAACAAAAAGGACTAATATAAAATATTTTGAAGAGTTAAGAAATTAATATAACTTTTTTAAAGTTAAGAGACCCGAGTTCCGAATATCAATTCTAATAATAATAATAATAAATAAATTGTATTTTTCTCTTTGTCTCTCCTTTCAATAGGAATTTCATATATTCTTCTATATTTTTATTTTTTTTTGTAATTTATTGCACCAATTTAAAACCACAAAAAATAGCATCTCACCTATGTGACTCAACTGGAATTATTTGATTTATCACTCCATGTTTTCAGGGCCATCTGGCTTCATTATTCCATTCATGGCACATGTGATAATTATCAAATAATAATAATAATAATAATAATAAAATTGAATTGATATGTACTAACCGTTTAAAATAATTTTACACTGTCAACCAATCACCCTTATGTATATCGCCACATCATACTGTAAATTTTAAATTAATGATATGACATGATAGGTTAATAAATTTCTATTAGTTAATAGTGTAAAATTATTTTACACTGACAGTACATACCAATTAAATTAATAATAATAATAATAATAATAATAATAATAATAATAATAATAATAATAATAATAATAATAATAATAATAATAATAATAATAATAATAATAATAATAATAATAATGTTTTCTTTTTCTAATTACAAAACATACATATATGAATTGAACTATGAGTTTATCATAACCAGAATAGACTTTTAATTAAATAAAAGATTAAATTCGAAATTTTAAAACAATTTTGGTAATAAAATTGTATTTTCAATTGTACATTTAATAGAGTTAATTTTATATAAAAAATTGTTAATAGTATATTTAATAGAGTTTTTTTAAATTAAAAAAAGAAGAAGTCAAAATGAGATATATATTAATGATAAAAAACGAGTCACTTCAATACAAGATGTATCGAAAATGACAAGATAGAGTCGAATATTACAATCCAACAATCTGAAACAATAGCAAATAGTTAGCTACATAACAATTGATAACCAAAATAAATGATTTAATCTTCAAAATTAGTAATCATAATCGAAAGAAACATACTTTGACTTTAACTACCAAAACGAATGAAGTTTTACCCTTTTAGATAATGCATATAACTGCTCTGTTTTATTCTGGAAAATACGCCTATTACGCTTTTTCTAAATAATTCAAACCACAACGAACCGAATAATGTTAAAAGCCAACATGCTATTTTTTTAGAATCCACCAAGACCACCAAACTGCAAATAATGGTCCAAAACCTTTCCTTGAAGTATAGTGGAGAACCATAACCAATTAATATAATAGTCCACATGCCATGGAAAAAATAACACGTTACAACCAAATGGTCTCTGGCTTCAGCCACTCAACAATTTTCCATACAGCTATGATCATTTGTAACAAGAATCTGCCAGCTAAGCAGATTGGCCTTTGTCGGTATATGATTCAGTAACATCCATCAGACAAAAATAGATACCTGAAGTGGTACAATCTTCAAACATTAAAATTGAGAATCAACCCGATTGTTGATGACATCGACTTTAGGCAGATATTTATAAACACTGCTAACCGTGTAGCAAAAAGAAGGATGTAAAGTCCACACCCATCAGTCTTCTACTTCCACCTGCAAAACAGTTGAGGTTAACCGCTTAATATACTCTCTCTCACTAACTCCTCCTCCCAAGAAAGCAAACTCATACACCACTTCGACGCCTCTCTATTCTCCCATCACCCCAAATTGTTAATTTCTGCTGCTATCACCCTTTTATTCTTCGCTAAATCAAACATCCTATTATATCTCTCATTCAAAGGCCTACCATCTAGCCAATAATCTTTCCAAAACAAAGTAAAATACCCATCTCATATTCTCTTGTTCAAAGTTTTCAGCAATCGCCCTCAATCAACCAAACTGACACCCTTCCTTATGTTTTTCAAATTCCTCCACCAAACAGAGCACTCAAGACTCTAAACTATAAACTTCTCGTCTTATTAAGAATCCTCCAACACCATTTACCAGTATGTCTAAGTTAAACTCCTTCAACCTTCTAACCCTGAGACGACCATTTTATTCAAACAAATAGTATCCTAATTGATCCATGAAGTTTTACTCACTCTCTCGCCCCCTCTACAAAAAACATTAAAAATAGATTCAAGGAAATATATGATACCCGATGACGCCTTGAAGAAATAAATAAAGTAGACTAGAATAGAAGAGAGGACAAAATTGATAAGAATCAAGTGAAACCCCTCCCCCTCCCCAATAGAGAGAAAACGACACTTCCACCCCGACAATCTTCTTTTGATATGGTCAACCAGAGGATACCAAAATCAAACTTCTTAGAATCTCCACCAATAGGCAGTCCAAAATACAAAAAAGGTAGATGATTGTGCTTACACTTCATAACAATCGTTGCCTCATGCAGCCATGATTTTAAGACGTTGACTCCAAACAACATGCTTTTATGAAAGTTAGCTTTTAAACTCAAAATAGTTTAAAAAAGAATCAACACCTCCTTCAAAGCTCGTACATTAGACCAACTTTTAATCTCCACCAATTATGAATGAGAAACATTAACAATATTTTGTGTCTCCACCCCATATCCTGTATATATTCCTTTTTCCACTAAAGCATTCATCAAAACATATAACTCTTTCGTTGCTATCAGAAAAAGAAAAAAGGGAAAGAGGATCACTTTGACGAAAACCTCTTTCCAACTTAAACTCATCATTTGGACTCCCTTTCATAAGCACATAAGCAATTGTCATAGTAACACATTCTAAGATCTATTTTCGTCACAGAGTCGGAAACTTTATTTTACACATAATGTCATCTAAATACCACCAGTCCATTGAGTTATAGGCTTTTTCAAAACCAACCTTGAATAATAATAATTCTTTTTTCAAATTCCACATAATATCCATCATTTCACCTCCACGAACCGACCATAATTAATTCGTTTAATTTATATCATGATTACCATTGAAATTAATAATATAGGATATTCAACTTCAAGAGGAAGAAAATGAAGCGCTATTTGTGATATTCACAATCTATACAGAGACACTAAAAAGTTAAGGATTTTATACTATTATAAAAAAGTAGTTGATGTATATAATATATTTTTTGCATAGATATTTTTGAACAATTATTTCTAATGTAGTTGATCAATCAAAATCAAATCAATATGTTGTTTTTTTAGTTTAGTTTGGTTTGAGTTATATCACAAAATTGTGCAAACCTAATTCAAATCAGTCCATATATCTTTTTTATCAATTTGAACATCTAATTCTCTCGAAATCAAAGCAAATTGATCCGTAAATACCCCATACTTACTTGCAATTTGATTTTTCTTTTTATGTTTTTGTATTCTATAGACCACTCAAGGGTTTATCAGCCTATCAATGCATTTTTACGGAGGAAATACAAATCTTATTTATCTTGTGAAAATATTTTGTATTATTGTTTTTATAATTGATATTAATTTTTTAATAATTAAATTATAGATTTTTAAATGAAAAATTGTATTTTCATTATTTTTTTATTTCAAATTCTTTTAATTAACTTAATAATTATTTAATTCAATTAGTTTTCCACCAATTTCTTTTGTATAATAACAACAAATTTTTTATTTATAAATATAAACAATTTGTTTATATTAATAAAATATCTCAATGTTAAAAATTGGACTATGGACCAAACTATACTCTTTTTTTTCTTATCAAATTTTTTTAATCATGTTTTAATGTTTTTGACAGTCAAAATAGTCTCAAATTATTTGACAGTTGAGAGCTATTGTATTCAGCAATTTAGCTTGCAATTTTTCACTTTAATGATATTGGGAAGAGGTTCTACCTCCACCTCTATCCATTAAACCCAAAACAAAATTTAAGTTGGATGATACTCAAAATACAAACAAAATTATACACTTGATGTGTAATTTAATTTCAATAGTATCGGTATCAATTCTTTATATTTTTCGTAATTTAGATTGGAATAAATCTTGCAAACGAAAAAATAATACTTAAGAATCTTAAAATAATTGTGAATACTTTTTATAAATTTAAAATGATAAATAAAAAATTATATTTTTGAGTCCATATTAAATAATTAGATAATAAATATGAACGGAGACATTTTTGTTTATTTAAATAGTTAATTTTTAAATTTTAATAATAAATAACCAACATCTTTCCATAATTTTTTAATATATTTATATTTTTTTTAAAAATTAAAGAGGAGATGCCAATCGAATTAATGTCTCCTATGTATTTTTTTAAATTATTTGCAAATTTATATTCGAATTTGATGTTATCTTGGATTTACTCGTGAATTTACTATAAATTTCTTTTTTGTTTCTAGATAATTTGCCGATAATTAAAAATCTGCAAAAAGTTTTGTAGGTAGTTAAAAAGAATAAAAAATATAGAAAGTGTCAATTCAATTTAAGTCTTTATGTAATCCATTTTTATTAAACATGCGTATATTAAAAATTATGGGTAAAAATTAGTTAGTTTGATATTAAAATTTAAAAAATTATTGTTTAGCTAGAGCACATGGGAAAAGCAGAAGAGTACGTCCTATGTGTCAGCGTGTTTTCTTTTTCTCTTTATTGATTAGTTAGAAAAAAAAAGACATTTGTACAATGTTTAGATCAAATTGACACAGTTGAGATTGAGAAAGGATAACTGGATATGAAATCAATGTTGTAGATTTGCTATTGAAATATGGAGGGGTATATATCAAATAATTCGGTTGAGTCACATGGGTCGTACTAGTTGAGACAGATAAAGACTTTTGTTTGGTTTTAAATTGATTCAACCAAATGAAAAAAAAAGAGACAAAAATACAAAAATGTTAGATCAATCTCACTGCATGTGGGTACGATCTCTTATTTTATTATTTGTTGCAATCAAACATACATGTATACTTGCATGTGGCACATTTTCTTAAAATCAACATCACAAAGTAAACACGTAGAATGCAAACATCAGACATTTCAAATTTCTTTTTCATCAGCTCTTTGAAGTTCGACTAGCTCTCCAAGCTACTTTCAGTTACTAAATAATCATCGACATATAAGCAGATGATTGTTATATCTTATTCCACAACCTTAACATAGATCCCATACTCATATTTGCTTTTGATGAATCTCAATTCGACCGTGTATGAGTCGGTCTTCTTGTTCCATGCCCTAGGTACCTGCTTAGGACCATAAAGCGATTTGTGCAACTTGTATACTTTCCTTGCTTCCTCCTGAATCACAAACCTAGGAGGTTGTGTAACATACATCTCTTCATCTAAAGGTCCGTTCAAAAATGTCGATTTCACATCTAAGAGAGATGTCAACCAGCCTTGATTGCATGCCAAGACTAACACTAGTAAAAAAAGTTTCCAATCTTGCGATAGGTGCAAATTGTAACACCCCACTTCCCGAATCAATTAAAATATAAACATTATAAATAAACATCAGAGTTCTTCCACCCAAAGTGGGATATCACATCATAAAAATCCAACACATACTTCATTAAGAATGTTTTCACCAAAATACAGCGGAAATTGTTCATATAACAAAAGACATCAAATTCATGATACGTTACAGGAAAAGAAATAAGTTCAACAAAAACAACTAAAAACACCCAAGTCCCGTGCTACGTATCAGAGCATCCTAAGACTCGACTGGCACACCACAAATCCAAGCTAGCTAAGTACCTGGATTATCTGTACTTCCGAAGAAGCACAGACCACAACAACAGCAAAGGGGTGAGAAAACATGATCAAAATATATTGGTAATTACATACATGAAATAAAGGTAGTAACTACAACAATCATATAATTCATCACCCAACATTCACCACACATGACATATAGTCCACCAACAACATAATACACCATAAAGACTACACATAGTCCACCAACAACATAATACATCATAATGCAAATATGCAACGCAACACCATGCATGCGGTACCGACTCATTGGTTCCTCAATGGAACCCGGATAGATCACATACGCCCACCCTTGACAATGATTTGTCCCCACCAATTCCACACTTAAGGGAATACGAATGAATCACATACACTCCATTGAGCAATGACTCATCCCACCAATACATCATGATATGCATACATCAAATGCACAACAAATAGACATCAAGCACACTAAGTGCACACGATCCAGTGATCACATCACCATACATCATACATGCTTACACATCGAACTATTATTATAATTAAGTTCACACGATTTCCCTGATCCCATCACTGTACGTCATTCGTACATCTCCTCATCAAGTAATTGCTTTAATCAAAGCTACACGATCCCCCCGATCCTACCACCGTATCCCATACATACTACACACCAATCTATTACAACGATTTAGTTCAATCACTATAAGATTCCACCGTCCAACGCTAGTCCATTATGTTAATTCATCTTAATATACACGATCCTACTGACCACACCACCTTACCTCATATATCTATTATACACCACTCATTTGTATTAACGAAGTTAACTCTATACGGTCCTCTTGATCAACTCACCGTGCCTCGCACATCTCCCATATCAATCTAATCATTTTATTTACATTCAATACTACGCAATTCACCTATTAACACCAAGTATTTATTCATCACATGCATACATATAGCATACACTAATCAACTATATCGTTTAATCCACATATTAAGAAGGTTCACCCTCGAACAACAGGTATACTCATACCCCAACAATCGGGTACACACGATCATAATGATCACCTCACGATACTCCATATCATACACACTTCCACCAATCCTCCACTTAATTCAAACGATATGGAATTCACTTCCAATCACCACCTATGCACCTCACATTATCCATCCATCATCCCTACACTCAACATGAACTAAGGGATACTACACAGCTAATGCACAAGGCAAAACAATACCAAAAACCACATTCTGCTGTCACGTTCGCTGGCTCATTCGCCAGGCGAAGCCCCACAGCGAATGCTCGCTATGGCTCGCCAGGCGAACCTGCCCGCGAAGCTTTGCTTGCCACACTCGCCAGGCGAACTTTCTACCCTTTAGGTCTGGGAGTTTATTTGGAATTACTCGCCACTGCTCGCTAACACTCGCCAGGAGAACCCTCGCTAACATTCGCCAGGCGAACCTTCGCCAACACTCGCCAGGCGAAACCCAGCGAATGCTGCGATACCCCAAAATCCCCACTGTTCTGCAATGCTATCTGAGCCAATTCCAAGCCTATAATCCTCATCTATTCTCCTACTCTATCAGTACTACAAACCATAATATTATACTTGCCAATCGACCTATAATTCTTACTCTAACATCAACATCAGATACTTTTACTAACACTTCAGAGTTACTCAGAACTTGCCCAAACCACACCAACATCAGTACTCATACATCAAGGGCAACAACAAATCATCTGTATCATCATATACATACAATTCATCAAAAATCAACAATATTTAACATCATAGCAACAATTCAACATATTCATCAGAATACCTACGGGGTTAAGGAATCCCCTCTACCCAATTTCATGTAAATACCATCCCAATCTGTTTCTCCCCCCTTACCTCAATTATTTGCTCATTGATGAAGAATCTGGAAGAATTTGGCAGCCCTAGCCTTGTTCCTCTCTTCCCTTGTTCTTCCTTCTCACCTTTGCTCCTAAACCGTTTTATCGTACCTTTTCCTCTTCTCACAGAAAACTTCTCTAATATCCCCTTTTCTCCCCATTCCACTTATTAAAATCTTATAATAATAATAATCTCAATAATAATAATAATAATAATAAAAATAATAATAATAATAATAATAATAATAATAATAATAATAATAATAATAATAATAATAATAATAATAATAATATTCATAATAATATTAATAATATGAAGACTAATAATATTCCACCAAATTAATATTAATACTAATATTAATAGTCATAATAATAATAATAATAATAATAATAATAATAATAATAATAATAATAATAATAATAATAATAATAATAATAATAATAATAATAATATCACCAATATTGTTATTACTATAATATTATCATTTCCACTCCACGTCACCAAGACTAATCCTTACATATCAAGGATGATCACCTACAACACATCAAACACACCCCACCTAAGGGCACACCCATATAAAATAATTAAAATAACACCAGAATAACTAAATAAATAAAATGGGTGTTACAACTCTCCCCCACTTTAATTATTTTCGTCCTCGAAAATTACCTGATAGAAACAATTTCGGATACGCTCCCCGCATCCGGCTCTCCAATTCTCAGGTCACACTGCCTCCTGCAGCACCTCACCATGCCACTCTCACACAGACTACAAAACACGGCGCGAGCTTCCAAGACTTCAAAGCTCGACCAACATCAGTTACCAGCGTAACTCTCAAAACACATCCGTTCTTGGATCCTCTTGACCTCTCAGTCGTCTCTTGCACAATTTCAGGTTCGAGTACAACACTCTCGCCTGGCTCATACCAACACAAAGAAGTCCTACACTTCTTATCATACAAAGCCTCATACCGTGCCATTCTGATATTAGAATGATAACTATCATCGTAGGTAAACTCAACTGTAACAGCCCAAATTTCATTAAATAATTAATTGTAGTAATTAATTGATTTAGTGGGGTTTTTTATTAATGTTGGAAATTAATTTTTATTAATTGGAATTAATAGAGAATTGAGAAGGAAATTGGAAGGAAGGAAAATAAAGGAATATATAAGAGAGAAAGAAAAGAAAAGAAAGATAGAAACATTTGGAAAGAAAGAGGAAAGAAGAAGAAAGGAGAGAAAGAGAGGAGAAGAAGAGGAAAGTGGAAATCATCAAGAACCAACATCAAAGCTCCGATTAATCGAGGTAAGGGTGAGAAATGTTTCTATTTGATCATTGTATGATGTTATGTATGTTGGGTTGGGGTTTTGGTAGAGTTTCCATCACTTTCCATTTAGGGCAAAATGTTGGATAATCAGTAGATTGATGATTTAATCGGTTGAAACTGAGTAATAATGCCGTGGAATAGTCGGGTAACATGTATTGATGCTGTTTATAATGATTTGGATGTGTAAGAGAGGGTTGATGATGGATTGGTGAAGGAGAAGACAGAATAGGGTTCTGTTCTGCGCAGGTTCGCTGGCTCTCGCCAGGCGAGCAAAGGCGAAGCTTCGCCAGGCGAAGCCCAGTGAATGTTGGCGAATAATTATAAGTTAATCCTAGTGGACTTCGCTGGCGAGTTCGCCAGGCGAAGTTGGATAGCGAAGGTTCGCCCAGCGAAGGTGCTGGCGAATGGTGGCGAATGAAGTCAGTAGCTACTGACTTGGGCTCGCTGGGAAGTCTCGCCATGCGAAGCCTAGCGAGTGTTCGCTGAGAGAGTTCGCCAGGCGAAGGTTCGCTGCGAGGGTTCGCCAGGCGAATGTGGGCGAGTTTGACAGCATTTTTCTTTTGTTGTGTTGCTCATGTGGTGATTGTTTGATTGATTCACATAGGTTAATACCTCTATGATATGATATAGATATGATCTATTGTGATGATGTGTACTGTGGGTAGCCTCCGGGCGTGAAACCTAGTTGATATGCGATGCGCATTAATTGTGATAATTAGAAGTACATGTGAATACAATGATGAATGTATGTGTATTGTCTAATGAATTGTGAGTGCATATTTATATGCGATTGTTGTGTAAATGCATGGGAACATATGTGATATGTGTGCATTGTTGTTGAATATGATGATGATGTGTGAAATGAATACATTGATAAATGTTTGATATATGTTGTATGTGCAATCATGATGAAATTCTCGAAGGGGTGAATTATTCGAATGCATGAGATTAAGATGTCGGTCTTAAGTGCATTTGTTGTGGTTGATTGTACATGCATCATTTAGTCAAGAGGCAATGTCTGTTAGTTTCGTGGAAACTAGTGGCTTGTCCCAAACCTAGAAGTGTGGGTTTGAAGGCTTAGAGGACGGGCCTTTGTGGTTATCGGTCTAGAAGTGTGGACCCGGTTTAATGTAAAAACCAAAAAAAGATAACGGGTTATCGGTCTAGAAGTGTGGACCCGGTTTAATGTAAAAACCGAAAAAAGATAACGAAAGTCGGTACCGCATTGCATGAGTTGCATTGAGTTGTTGAGTCACATTAATATATGACATATGCATGAAGTGATGCTTATGTGTGAATGATGAGATTGTGAAATTGTGAGAGTATGCATGATGTGGAAATGCTTTACAAATATTCGTGTTGTTATTATATGTGTGGCAAATATATATATAACTAAGAAATTGAATTGTGGTGAGAAATACGGAGTGGAACTTGTATCGATTACCTATATATATATAATCTTATGCTTTGATTATTATGGTTATATTTCTCACCCTTCTGCTGTTTTATAATGCTCTACGAGGCATTGCAGATTAGGATGCTGGAGTCCTTTTGTGAAGTTAGTCTTCATTCTTTTGAGTCGGCTGCTCTGATATGTAACACCGGGTAGTTAGACTAGTATAGTCATTCTTTTGTGATACATTGCGATGTATCAGCTGATGTGGTTTTGTAATCTAACTGATATGATGTATTAATCTGGATGACTTATGTGCATTTGAATTAATATTTTGGAACTGATTAAATGATGTTATCTTCCGCTTAAATTAAATGTTATAATGTGATTTCTAAAACTACGAAAATGTTACATATTTTATGGAGCAAAATGTTAAAGTGTTTTATTGGTGAAGTTGTGACATTCTTCTTTTATACCTTATTCTAAAACTTTTACTCTGATGAATTTGTATATGCTTAAATGTTTTATATGCATTTATTTGGGGTATAGAAGGGGGTGTTACAGTAGTGGTATCAGAGCAGGTCGGTCCGTCCGGCCAAGTTGTTAGAGTGTTTTTCCTGTGTGTTATTGATATGCGTGTGTTGCATTATCAATATTGGTTATTCTTACGTGGTTCTGTTGCTGGAATTAGTAAGATGGTTGCAGGAAGGAACGACGAAGCGATTGCGGAGGCATTGACGAGATTGGCGGGGGCAATTGGGCAGAATCCTCCGGCCAATGTGAATGTGAGGAATCATGCTGATGATGGATTCCGTGCTTTGGGGAAATTCCAAAATAATAACCCTCCGGTCTTCAAGGGAACTCATGAACCGGACAAGGCACAAATTTGGTTGAAATCTGTGGAAAAGATTTTTCGAGTTATGAATTGCTCGGATGCACAGAAGGTGCAGTTTGGGACTCATATGCTCGAAGAAGAAGCTGAAGATTGGTGGGGTAATACTCGCCAAAGATTTGAGGAAGATGATGTTGTGATTACGTGGGATTTGTTTAGAGAAACTTTTCTGGAGAAGTACTTTCCAGAGGATGTGCGGGGGAAGAAAGAGATCGAATTTCTTGAGTTGAAGCAAGGTAATTCGACGGTTGCTGAGTATGCGGCGAAATTTGAGGAGTTGATCAAATTTTGTCCTCACTATAATACTGGTAATGCTGAGAGGTCTAAGTGCCTCAAGTTTGTGAACGGTTTGAGACCCGAGATTAGATAAGCTATTGGGTACCAGGAAATCAGACGGTTTTCTGAGTTGGTTAACAAGAGCAGAATTTATGACGAAGACAGTAGGGCTAGGTCTAGCCACTACAAGAGCCTAAGTGATAAGAAAGGAAAAGGACAATTCAGAGGAAAACCTTACGTAACTCCTGCCGATAAGGGGAAACAAAAGGTTGGTTTTGGCAAGAAGCCAAGTGGGGGAGTTTCTACCCAGGTCAGGTGTTACACTTGTGGTGAAGCGGGGCATCATGCTCCGGAGTGCAAAAGTGTTGAACAGAGGTGTTTTAAGTGTGGCAAGCCAGGCCACAAGGCTCTAGAGTGTAGAAGCGGTGCGGGTGTTACTTGCTATAATTGTGGTGAGCGAGGGCACATCAGTGCCAAGTGCGATAAGCCGAAGAAGAATCAAGGGAGCGGGAAAGTGTTCGCTCTATCTGGATCTGAGACTGCTAGCGACGATCGATTGATCCGAGGTACGTGCTTCATTAATGGTACACCTTTGATCTCTATAATTGATACCGGAGCTACGCATTCTTTTATTTCTTTAGATTGTGTTAGAAGGTTAAATCTTGAGTTGTCTGTGATTGGTGGCGGTATGGTTATTGATACTCCTGCTATGGGTTCGATAACTACACCGTATGTTTGCTTGAATTGCCCGTTGAGTATTTTCGGTAGAGATTTTGGGATCGATTTAGTGTGTCTTCATTTGGATCAACTTGATGTCATTCTTGGAATGAATTGGTTAAAATTCAATCGTGTGTATATTAACTGTTTTGACAAAACGGTTATTTTTCCCGATTCGGATGTTGAAAGGGATTTGTTCATGACGAGGAAACAAGTGAAGGAATCGGTACAAGATGGGGCTAAGGTATTTATGCTTATGGCAACTTTGAGGACTAGTGAAAGTGAAGAGATTGATGCTTTGCCCATTGTTAGAGATTTTCCAGAAGTATTCCCTGAAGAGATAAAGGATTTACCGCCGGAGCGAGAAGTGGAGTTTTTGATAGATTTAATTCTTGGAACTAGTCCGATATCGATGGCTCCATATCGTATGTCGGCCTCGGAGTTAAAAGAGTTGAAGAGTCAACTTGAGGAATTGCTTGAAAAGAGGTTTATTCGTCCGAGCGTGTCACCGTGGGGTGCACTGGTGTTGTTGGTTAAGAAGAAAGAGGGTTCTATGAGGCTCTGTGTGGATTACAGACAGTTGAACAAGGTGACTATTAAGAATAAGTATCCACTTCCAAGGATTGATGATCTGATGGATCAGTTGGTTGGTGCAAGCGTGTTCAGCAAGATTGATTTGAGATCTGGGTATCATCAGATCCGTGTGAAAGCTGAGGATAATCAGAAGACGGCCTTTCGGACGAGGTATGGACACTATGAGTATTCCGTGATGCCATTTGGTGTGACTAATGCACCAGGTGTATTTATGGAGTACATGAATAGGATTTTCCATCCTTATTTGGATAAGTTTGTGGTGGTGTTTATCGACGACATCTTGGTTTATTCGAAGAGCGAAGGAGAGCATGCCGAGCATCTGAAGATTGTGTTATCTGTGCTGAGAGAGAAGCAGTTGTTCGTGAAGCTTTATAAGTGTGAATTTTGGTTGAAGGAAGTTAGTTTCCTTGGTCATGTGATTTCTAGTAGTGGTATTGCGGTCGATCCGTCGAAGGTTGAAGCGGTGTCGCAATGGGAGACTCTGAAGTCAGTTTTTGAGATCAGAAGTTTTCTTGGTTTAGCCGGTTATTATCGGAAGTTTATTGAAGGATTTGCTAAGTTATCGTTGCCGTTGACGCAGTTGACTAGGAAGGGTCAAGCTTTTGTTTGGGACGCCAAGTGTGAAGCGAGTTTTCAAGAACTTAAGCGAAGGTTGACGACAGCTCCTGTTTTGATTCTGCCAAATCCAGAAGAACCATTCGTTGTGTATTGTGATGCTTCTTTGATGGGTTTAGGAGGTGTGTTGATGTAGAATAACCAAGTTGTAGCTTATGCTTCGAGGCAACTCAAAATGCATGAGAAGAATTATCCGACGCATGACTTAGAGTTGGCCGCCGTTGTGTTCGTGTTGAAACTCTGGAGGCATTATTTATTTGGCGCAAGATTTGAAGTGTTTAGTGACCACAAGAGTTTGAGATATCTTTTTGATCAAAAGGAATTGAATGCGAGACAAAGAAGATGGCTTGAACTTTTGAAGGATTATGATTTTGCCTTGAACTACCATCCGGGTAAAGCGAATGTAGTAGCGGATGCATTGAGTCGGAAATCATTGCATATGTCGGCATTGATGGTGAAAGAGTTGGAATTGATTGAGCAATTTCGAGATTTGAGTTTGGTATGTGAGAGAACTTCTTTTGGATTTAAGTTGGGTATGTTAAAGCTTACGAGTGGTATTTTGGACGAAATTCGAGAAGGACAGAAATCGGATTTGAGCTTAGTTGATCGGTTGACTTTAATCAACCAAGGCCAAGGTGGTGATTTTCGGATTGATGAGAATGGTATTATGAGATGTCGGGATCGAGTTTGTGTTTCAGAGGTGGTTGAGCTTAAGAAGAGTATCCTTGAGGAAGGACATCGTAGCGGATTGAGTATTCATCCGGGTGCTACTAAGATGTATCAGGATTTGAGGAAAGTATTTTGGTGGCCTAGTATGAAGAAGGATATCGCGGAATTTGTGTATTCTTGTTTGACTTGCCAGAAGTCGAAGATTGAGCATCAGAAGCCATCGGGTTTGATGAAGCCGTTGTTTATTCCTGAATGGAAATGGGATAGTATCTCCATGGATTTTGTATCGGGATTGCCGAGGACGCCGAGTAATTTTGAGGCTATTTGGGTTATCGTGGATAGATTGACTAAATCTGCTCACTTTATTCCTATGCGTATGGATTACCCTTTGGAGAAGTTGGCTAAGTTGTATATTGAGAGGATTGTGTGTCTGCATGGTATTCCGTTAAGTATTGTTTCGGATAGAGATCCGCGGTTTACTTCGAGATTCTGGGAGAGCCTGCAGAGTGTTTTGGGTACTAAGTTGCGTTTGAGTTCAGCGTATCATCCTCAGACTGATGGTCAGACGGAGAGGACGATTCAGTCGCTTGAAGATCTTTTGAGAGCTTGTGTATTGGAAAAAGGAGGAGCTTGGGATAGCTACTTGCCTTTGATTGAGTTTACCTACAACAACAGTTTCCATTCGAGTATTGGTATGGCACCGTTTGAGGCGTTGTATGGTAGGCGGTGTAGGACACCATTGTGTTGGTTCGAGTCCGAAGAGAGTTCTGTTGTTGGACCCGAGTTAGTTCAACAGACTACTGATAAGATCAAGATGATTCAAGATAAGATGAGAATTACTCAGAGTCGTCAGAAGAGTTATTATGACAAGAGGAGGAAGGCACTTGAATTTCAAGAGGGAGATCATGTGTTTCTTCGAGTCACTCCGATGACGGGTGTTGGTAGGGCACTGAAGGCGCGCAAGTTGTCGCCGCGTTTCATTGGTCCTTATCAGATTTTGCAAAGGATAGGAGAAGTGGCCTATCGTGTGGCTTTACCACCGTCGCTTGCTAATCTTCACGACGTATTCCATGTATCTCAGTTGAGGAAATACATTGCGGATCCGTCTCATGTAGTCCAAATAGATGATGTGCAGGTGAGAGATAACCTGACTGTTGAGACATCACCTATGCGGATTGAGGATCGGAAATTGAAACAGCTTCGAGGTAAAGAGATTGCTTTAGTGAAGGTCGCTTGGGGAGGACCGGCTGGTGGAAATGTTACGTGGGAGCTTGAGAGCCAAACGAAGGAGTCTTATCCAGAACTGTTTGAGTCAGGTAACATTTTCGAGGACGAAAATTCCTAAAGTGGGGGAGAGTTGTAACAGCCCAAATTTCATTAAATAATTAATTGTAGTAATTAATTGATTTAGTGGGGTTTTTATTAATGTTGGAAATTAATTTTTATTAATTGGAATTAATAGAGAATTGAGAAGGAAATTGGAAGGAAGGAAAATTAAGGAATATATAAGAGAGAAAGAAAAGAAAAGAAAGATAGAAACATTTGGAAAGAAAGAGGAAAGAAGAAGAAAGGAGAGAAAGACAGGAGAAGAAGAGGAAAGTGGAAATCATCAAGAACCAACATCAAAGCTCCGATTAATCGAGGTAAGGGTGAGAAATGTTTCTATTTGATCATTGTATGATGTTATGTATGTTGGGTTGGGGTTTTGGTAGAGTTTCCATCACTTTCCATTTAGGGCAAAATGTTGGATAATCGGTAGATTGATGATTTAATCGGTTGAAACTGAGTAATAATGCCGTGGAATAGTCGGGTAACATGTATTGATGCTGTTTATAATGATTTGGATGTGTAAGAGAGGGTTGATGATGGATTGGTGAAGGAGAAGACAGAATAGGGTTCTGTTCTGCGCAGGTTCGCTGGCTCTCGCCAGGCGAGCAAAGGCGAAGCTTCGCCAGGCGAAGCCCAGCGAATGTTGGCGAATAATTATAAGTTAATCCCAGTGGACTTCGCTGGCGAGTTCGCCAGGCGAAGTTGGATAGCGAAGGTTCGCCCAGCGAAGGTGCTGGCGAATGGTGGCGAATGAAGTCAGTAGCTACTGACTTGGGCTCGCTGGGAAGTCTCGCCAGGCGAAGCCTAGCGAGTGTTCGCTGAGAGAGTTCGCCAGGCGAAGGCCAGGCGAAGGTTCGCTGCGAGGGTTCGCCAGGCGAATGTGGGCGAGTTTGACATCATTTTTCTTTTGCTGTGTTGCTCATGTGGTGATTGTTTGATTGATTCACATAGGTTAATACCTCTATGATATGATATAGATATGATCTATTGTGATGATGTGTACTGTGGGTAGCCTCCGAGCGTGAAACCTAGTTGATATGCGATGCGCATTAATTGTGATAATTAGAAGTACATGTGAATACAATGATGAATGTATGTGTATTGTCTAATGAATTGTGAGTGCATATTTATATGCGATTGTTGTGTAAATGCATGGGAACATATGTGATATGTGTGCATTGTTGTTGAATATGATGATGATGTGTGAAATGAATACATTGATAAATGTTTGATATATGTTGTATGTGCAATCATGATGAAATTCTCGAAGGGGTGAATTATTCGAATGCATGAGATTAAGATGTCGGTCTTAAGTGCATTTGTTGTGGTTGATTGTACATGCATCATTTAGTCAAGAGGCAATGTCTGTTAGTTTCGTGGAAACTAGTGGCTTGTCCCAAACCTAGAAGTGTGGGTTTGAAGGCTTAGAGGACGGGCCTTTGTGGTTATCGGTCTAGAAGTGTGGACCCGGTTTAATGTAAAAACCGAAAAAAGATAACGGGTTATCGGTCTAGAAGTGTGGACCCGGTTTAATGTAAAAACCGAAAAAAGATAACGAAAGTCGGTACCGCATTGCATGAGTTGCATTGAGTTGTTGAGTCACATTAATATATGACATATGCATGAAGTGATGCTTATGTGTGAATGATGAGATTGTGAAATTGTGAGAGTATGCATGATGTGGAAATGCTTTACAAATATTCGTGTTGTTATTATATGTGTGGCAAATATATATATAACTAAGAAATTGAATTGTGGTGAGAAATACGGAGTGGAACTTGTATCGATTACCTATATATATATATAATCTTATGCTTTGATTATTATGGTTATATTTCTCACCCTTCTGCTGTTTTATAATGCTCTACGAGGCATTGCAGATTAGGATGCTGGAGTCCTTTTGTGAAGTTAGTCTTCATTCTTTTGAGTCGGCTGCTCTGATATGTAACACCGGGTAGTTAGACTAGTATAGTCATTCTTTTGTGATACATTGCGATGTATCAGCTGATGTGGTTTTGTAATCTAACTGATATGATGTATTAATCTGGATGACTTATGTGCATTTGAATTAATATTTTGGAACTGATTAAATGATGTTATCTTCCGCTTAAATTAAATGTTATAATGTGATTTCTAAAACTACGAAAATGTTACATATTTTATGGAGCAAAATGTTAAAGTGTTTTATTGGTGAAGTTGTGACATTCTTCTTTTATACCTTATTCTAAAACTTTTACTCTGATGAATTTGTATATGCTTAAATGTTTTATATGCATTTATTTGGGGTATAGAAGGGGGTGTTACAGTAGTGGTATCAGAGCAGGTCGGTCCGTCCGGCCAAGTTGTTAGAGTGTCTTTCCTGTGTGTTATTGATATGCGTGTGTTGCATTATCAATATTGGTTGTTCTTACGTGGTTCTGTTGCTGGAATTAGTAAGATGGTTGCAGGAAGGAACGACGAAGCGATTGCGGAGGCATTGACGAGATTGGCGGGGGCAATTGGGCAGAATCCTCCGGCCAATGTGAATGTGAGGAATCATGCTGATGATGGATTCCGTGCTTTGGGGAAATTCCAAAAGAATAACCCTCTGGTCTTCAAGGGAACTCATGAACCGGACAAGGCACAAATTTGGTTGAAAGCTGTGGAAAAGATTTTTTGAGTTATGAATTGCTCGGATGCACAGAAGGTGCAGTTTGGGACTCATATGCTAGAAGAAGAAGCTGAAGATTGGTGGGGTAATACTCGCCAAAGATTTGAGGAAGATGATGTTGTGATTACGTGGGATTTGTTTAGAGAAACTTTTCTGGAGAAGTACTTTCCAGAGGATGTGCGGGGGAAGAAAGAGATCGAATTTCTTGAGTTGAAGCAAGGTAATTCGACGGTTGCTGAGTATGCGGCGAAATTTGAGAAGTTGATCAAATTTTGTACTCACTATAATACTGGTAATGCTGAGAGGTCTAAGTGCCTCAAGTTTGTGAACGGTTTGAGACCCGAGATTAGACAAGCTATTGGGTACCAGGAAATCAGACGGTTTTCTGAGTTGGTTAACAAGAGCAGAATTTATGACGAAGACAGTAGGGCTAGGTCTAGCCACTACAAGAGCCTAAGTGATAAGAAAGGAAAAGGACAATTCAGAGGAAAACCTTACGTAACTCCTGCCGATAAGGGGAAACAAAAGGTTGGTTTTGGCAAGAAGCCAAGTGGGGGAGTTTCTACCCAGGTCAGGTGTTACACTTGTGGTGAAGCGGGGCATCGTGCTCCGGAGTGCAAAAGTGTTGAACAGAGGTGTTTTAAGTGTGGCAAGCCAGGCCACAAGGCTCTAGAGTGTAGAAGCGGTGCGGGTGTTACTTGCTATAACTGTGGTGAGCGAGGGCACATCAGTGCCAAGTGCGATAAGCCGAAGAAGAATCAAGGGAGCGAGAAAGTGTTCGCTCTATCTGGATCTGAGACTGCTAGCGACGATCGATTGATCCGAGGTACGTGCTTCATTAATGGTACACCTTTGATCTCTATAATTGATACCGGAGCTACGCATTCTTTTATTTATTTAGATTGTGTTAGAAGGTTAAATCTTGAGTTGTCTGTGATTGGTGGCGGTATGGTTATTGATACTCCTGCTATGGGTTCGGTAACTACACCGTATGTTTGCTTGAATTGCCCGTTGAGTATTTTCGGTAGAGATTTTGGGATCGATTTAGTGTGTCTTCATTTGGATCAACTTGATGTCATTCTTGGAATGAATTGGTTAAAATTCAATCGTGTGTATATTAACTGTTTTGACAAAACGGTTATTTTTCCCGATTCGGATGTTGAAAGGGATTTGTTCATGACGAGGAAACAAGTGAAGGAATCGGTACAAGATGGGGCTAAGGTATTTATGCTTATGGCAACTTTGAGGACTAGTGAAAGTGAAGAGATTGATGCTTTGCCCATTGTTAGAGATTTTCCAGAAGTATTCCCTGAAGAGATAAAGGATTTACCGCCGGAGCGAGAAGTGGAGTTTTCGATAGATTTAATTCCTGGAACTAGTCCGATATCGATGGCTCCATATCGTATGTCGGCCTCGGAGTTAAAAGAGTTGAAGAGTCAACTTGAGGAATTGCTTGAAAAGAGGTTTATTCGTCCGAGCGTGTCACCGTGGGGTGCACTGGTGTTGTTGGTTAAGAAGAAAGAGGGTTCTATGAGGCTCTGTGTGGATTACAGACAGTTGAACAAGGTGACTATTAAGAATAAGTATCCACTTCCAAGGATTGATGATCTGATGGATCAGTTGGTTGGTGCAAGCGTGTTCAGCAAGATTGATTTGAGATCTGGGTATCATCAGATCCGTGTGAAAGCTGAGGATATTCAGAAGACGGCCTTTCGGACGAGGTATGGACACTATGAGTATTCTGTGATGCCATTTGGTGTGACTAATGCACCAGGTGTATTTATGGAGTACATGAATAGGATTTTCCATCCTTATTTGGATAAGTTTGTGGTGGTGTTTATCGACGACATCTTGGTTTATTCGAAGAGCGAAGGAGAGCATGCCGAGCATCTGAAGATTGTGTTATCTGTGCTGAGAGAGAAGCAGTTGTTCGCGAAGCTTTATAAGTGTGAATTTTGGTTGAAGGAAGTTAGTTTCCTTGGTCATGTGATTTCTAGTAGTGGTATTGCGGTCGATCCGTCGAAGGTTGAAGCGGTGTCGCAATGGGAGACTCCGAAGTCAGTTTTTGAGATCAGAAGTTTTCTTGGTTTAGCCGGTTATTATCGGAAGTTTATTGAAGGATTTGCTAAGTTATCTTTGCCGTTGACGCAGTTGACTAGGAAGGGTCAAGCTTTTGTTTGGGACGCCAAGTGTGAAGCGAGTTTTCAAGAACTTAAGCGAAGGTTGACGACAACTCCTGTTTTGATTCTGCCAAATCCAGAAGAACCATTCGTTGTGTATTGTGATGCTTCTTTGATGGGTTTAGGAGGTGTGTTGATGTAGAATAACCAAGTTGTAGCTTATGCTTCGAGGCAACTCAAAATGCATGAGAAGAATTATCCGACGCATGACTTAGAGTTGGCCGCCGTTGTGTTCGTGTTGAAACTCTGGAGGCATTATTTATTTGGCACAAGATTTGAAGTGTTTAGTGACCACAAGAGTTTGAGATATCTTTTTGATCAAAAGGAATTGAATGCGAGACAAAGAAGATGGCTTGAACTTTTGAAGGATTATGATTTTGGCTTGAACTACCATCCGGGTAAAGCGAATGTAGTAGCGGATGCATTGAGTCGGAAATTATTGCATATGTCGGCATTGATGGTGAAAGAGTTGGAATTGATTGAGCAATTTCGAGATTTGAGTTTGGTATGTGAGAGAACTTCTTTTGGATTTAAGTTGGGTATGTTAAAGCTTACGAGTGGTATTTTGGACGAAATTCGAGAAGGACAGAAATCGGATTTGAGCTTAGTTGATCGGTTGACTTTAATCAACCAAGGCCAAGGTGGTGATTTTCGGATTGATGAGAATGGTATTATGAGATGTCGGGATCGAGTTTGTGTTTCAGAGGTGGTTGAGCTTAAGAAGAGTATCCTTGAGGAAGGACATCGTAGCGGATTGAGTATTCATCCGGGTGCTACTAAGATGTATCAGGATTTGAGGAAAGTATTTTGGTGGCCTAGTATGAAGAAGGATATCGCGGAATTTGTGTATTCTTGTTTGACTTGCCAGAAGTCGAAGATTGAGCATCAGAAGCCATCGGGTTTGATGAAGCCGTTGTTTATTCCTGAATGGAAATGGGATAGTATCTCCATGGAATTTGTATCGGGATTGCCGAGGACGCCGAGTAATTTTGAGGCTATTTGGGTTATTGTGGATAGATTGACTAAATCTGCTCACTTTATTCCTATGCGTATGGATTACCCTTTGGAGAAGTTGGCTAAGTTGTATATTGAGAGGATTGTGTGTCTGCATGGTATTCCGTTAAGTATTGTTTCGGATAGAGATCCGCGGTTTACTTCGAGATTTTGGGAGAGCCTGCAGAGTGTTTTGGGTACTAAGTTGTGTTTGAGTTCAGCGTATCATCCTCAGACTGATGGTCAGACGGAGAGGACGATTCAGTCGCTTGAAGATCTTTTGAGAGCTTGTGTATTGGAAAAAGGAGGAGCTTGGGATAACTACTTGCCTTTGATTGAGTTTACCTACAACAACAGTTTCCATTCGAGTATTGGTATGGCACCGTTTGAGGCGTTGTATGGTAGGCGGTGTAGGACACCATTGTGTTGGTTCGAGTCCGAAGAGAGTTCTGTTGTTGGACCCGAGTTAGTTCAACAGACTACTGATAAGATCAAGATGATTCAAGAGAAGATGAGAATTACTCAGAGTCGTCAGAAGAGTTATTATGACAAGAGGAGGAAGGCACTTGAATTTCAAGAGGGAGATCATGTGTTTCTTCGAGTCACTCCGATGACGGGTGTTGGTAGGGCACTGAAGGCGCGCAAGTTGTCGCCGCGTTTCATTGGTCCTTATCAGATTTTGCAAAGGATAGGAGAAGTGGCCTATCGTGTGGCTTTACCAACGTCGCTTGCTAATCTTCACGACGTATTCCATGTATCTCAGTTGAGGAAATACATTGCGGATCTGTCTCATGTAGTCCAAATAGATGATGTGCAGGTGAGAGATAACCTGACTGTTGAGACATCACCTATGCGGATTGAGGATCGGAAATTGAAACAGCTTCGAGGTAAAGAGATTGCTTTAGTGAAGGTCGCTTGGGGAGGACCGGCTGGTGGAAATGTTACGTGGGAGCTTGAGAGCCAGATGAAGGAGTCTTATCCAGAACTGTTTGAGTCAGGTAACATTTTCGAGGACGAAAATTCCTAAAGTGGGGGAGAGTTGTAACAGCCCAAATTTCATTAAATAATTAATTGTAGTAATTAATTGATTTAGTGGGGTTTTTATTAATGTTGGAAATTAATTTTTATTAATTGGAATTAATAGAGAATTGAGAAGGAAATTGGAAGGAAGGAAAATTAAGGAATATATAAGAGAGAAAGAAAAGAAAAGAAAGATAGAAACATTTGGAAAGAAAGAGGAAAGAAGAAGAAAGGAGAGAAAGACAGGAGAAGAAGAGGAAAGTGGAAATCATCAAGAACCAACATCAAAGCTCCGATTAATCGAGGTAAGGGTGAGAAATGTTTCTATTTGATCATTGTATGATGTTATGTATGTTAGGTTGGGGTTTTGGTAGAGTTTCCATCACTTTCCATTTAGGGCAAAATGTTGGATAATCGGTAGATTGATGATTTAATCGGTTGAAACTGAGTAATAATGCCGTGGAATAGTCGGGTAACATGTATTGATGCTGTTTATAATGATTTGGATGTGTAAGAGAGGGTTGATGATGGATTGGTGAAGGAGAAGACAGAATAGGGTTCTGTTCTGCGCAGGTTCGCTGGCTCTCGCCAAGCGAGCAAAGGCGAAGCTTCGCCAGGCGAAGCCCAGCGAATGTTGGCGAATAATTATAAGTTAATCCCAGTGGACTTTGCTGGCGAGTTCGCCAGGCGAAGTTGGATAGCGAAGGTTCGCCCAGCGAAGGTGCTGGCGAATGGTGGCGAATGAAGTCAGTAGCTACTGACTTGGGCTCGCTGAGAAGTCTCGCCAGGCGAAGCCTAGCGAGTGTTCGCTGAGAGAGTTCGCCAGGCGAAGGCCAGGCGAAGGTTCGCTGCGAGGGTTCGCCAGGCGAATGTGGGCGAGTTTGACATCATTTTTCTTTTGCTGTGTTGCTCATGTGGTGATTGTTTGATTGATTCACATAGGTTAATACCTCTATGATATGATATAGATATGATCTATTGTGATGATGTGTACTGTGGGTAGCCTCCGGGCGTGAAACCTAGTTGATATGCGATGCGCATTAATTGTGATAATTAGAAGTACATGTGAATACAATGATGAATGTATGTGTATTGTCTAATGAATTGTGAGTGCATATTTATATGCAATTGTTGTGTAAATGCATGGGAACATATGTGATATGTGTGCATTGTTGTTGAATATGATGATGATGTGTGAAATGAATACATTGATAAATGTTTGATATATGTTGTATGTGCAATCATGATGAAATTCTCGAAGGGGTGAATTATTCGAATGCATGA
Organism: Lathyrus sativus; assembly: GCA_963859935.3. NCBI lineage: Eukaryota > Viridiplantae > Streptophyta > Magnoliopsida > Fabales > Fabaceae > Lathyrus > Lathyrus sativus. Next base: position 519,742,681 of record OZ012738.1, read on the forward strand.
GATTAAGATGTCGGTCTTAAGTGCATTTGTTGTGGTTGATTGTACATGCATCATTTAGTCAAGAGGCAATGTCTGTTAGTTTCGTGGAACCTAGTGGCTTGTCCCAAACCTAGAAGTGTGGGTTTGAAGGCTTAGAGGACGGGCCTTTGTGGTTATCGGTCTAGAAGTGTGGACCCGGTTTAATGTAAAAACCGAAAAAAGATAACGGGTTATCGGTCTAGAAGTGTGGACCCGGTTTAATGTAAAAACCGAAAAAAGATAACGAAAGTCGGTACCGCATTGCATGAGTTGCATTGAGTTGTTGAGTCACATTAATATATGACATATGCATGAAGTGATGCTTATGTGTGAATGATGAGATTGTGAAATTGTGAGAGTATGCATGATGTGGAAATGCTTTACAAATATTCGTGTTGTTATTATATGTGTGGCAAATATATATATAATTAAGAAATTGAATTGTGGTGAGAAATACGGAGTGGAACTTGTATCGATTACCTATATATATATATATATATATAATCTTATGCTTTGATTATTATGGTTATATTTCTCACCCTTCTGCTGTTTTATAATGCTCTACGAGGCATTGCAGATTAGGATGCTGGAGTCCTTTTGTGAAGTTAGTCTTCATTCTTTTGAGTCGGCTGCTCTGATATGTAACACCGGGTAGTTAGACTAGTATAGTCATTCTTTTGTGATACATTGCGATGTATCAGCTGATGTGGTTTTGTAATCTAACTGATATGATGTATTAATCTGGATGACTTATGTGCATTTGAATTAATATTTTGGAACTGATTAAATGATGTTATCTTCCGCTTAAATTAAATGTTATAATGTGATTTCTAAAACTACGAAAATGTTACATATTTTATGGAGCAAAATGTTAAAGTGTTTTATTGGTGAAGTTGTGACATTCTTCTTTTATACCTTATTCTAAAACTTTTACTCTGATGAATTTGTATATGCTTAAATGTTTTATATGCATTTATTTGGGGTATAGAAGGGGGTGTTACATCAACCAATGGCAAATAACTATCCCACGATCCACCTTGATCCAACACACAAGCTCTCAGCAAATCCTCTAAAGACCGGATAGTATTCTCTGTCTGTTCATCTGTTCACAGATGATAGACTGAACTCAACCTCAACTTAGTATCCAAAGCGTCTGCAAATTTTCCCAGAATCTCGATGTACTTCCCAGACTTTCATCTGACACAATATTCGCCGATATCTCATACACCTTCACAACCTCCTCAATATACATCTCAGCTAGTTTCATCATAGAATGATTAATTCCCGCTGACATAAAATGAGCTGATCTAATCAATCCTCCCACCATTTTCCAAGGCAAATTATATTCTTCTCACACTCCTCGGCAAACTCGACACAAAAGCCATGGAAATATTACCTCATTTCCACTATGGAATATTCAACGGTTACATCAGACCCAACAGTCTCTGATGCCCAATCTTCGACTTTCCAAAAGTCGAACTAGCATATACGGCCTTAACCACTTCTCTCTCTGCATCTATGATCATCAAAACAATTTCCCCAATTCGGTTACCTCTTCATAGCAACGGGATGGATGCTCAATCTACTTTAAAGTCCTATTTCAATAATACTCTTATTCCAACTCAACAATATCTGGAACACAAACTCTATCACGATGCCTCATGGTACCAATTCCATTAACCCGAAAGTCAGCTCTTCGACTCTAATTCATCAAATTCAATTCAATCTACCAACTCAAACCAGATTCCCGACCTTCTCGAATATCATCAAGAACATCACTAGTAAGGTCCATCATAATAAGCTTAACTCCACCAGAAGTCTCTTCACAAACCCAACTCATATCATAAAATTGCTCAATCAGTCCCAACTATTTTCACCATCCTCATTGGTATATACAAAGATTTCCAATTCAATGCATCAGCTACTACGACTGCTTTACCCGTATGGTAATTCAATCCGAAACCATAATCCTCCAGAAATTTCAATTATCTCATCTGCCTCGTACTCCACTCTTTCAAATCAAACAAATACCTTAAGCTCTCGAGAATAACAAATGTCTCAAATCTCAACTAAACAATTGTAGCCTCCAAACTCCGGCACAAACACAAAAACATTCGACTCTTAACCACTTGTCAGATAATTCCTCTTATGTACTTTAAGTTGTCTTAAAGCATAACTAAAACTTGCCGATGTTGCACTTAACATACCTCCCAATATTATCAACAAGGCATCACAAAACACAACAAACAGTCCTTTCGGATTCAGCAAAAATCAACCCACGAGCTCTTGACAGCTCTCTCAGAACTCTTTTAAAACTTTCTTCACAATTGCATATGCTGCTTCTACTCCAACACTGATAACTCAAGTTCCCGATGCTCAACATGATCCTCTATACTAATCCAATATATCCAAATATCATCGATTAACACATCCATTGTCTTTCTCAAACAAGTATGGAACATCCCATGTCAAACCGACACTCAATTCGTGAGTTACGGCGGAAACACGAACCACACGTTCTGCATCTACTACAAAATCCAAATATAGTCCATAAATAAGTAACTTAAATCCATTTCACTACTTCACCATCACATATATCATCAGAGTAGCTTTCCAACGCTTCGAATCGTGCGTCATTCCGAGTTACGGTTCTCCCGTTACAACAAAAATACAAAACGACATTTTTCTGCCCATGACACTTCGCTAGGCGAACACCTGGCGAACATGACAGTCCAAAATTTTATTTCTGACCGTTTCCTGACTTCCGTATGTTCGATTTCGGTTCCGTAAAAAGATGCGATCTCGGAATTCGACGTACGTCAATAATTTCACACTTAGGAAGCCATTAAACACCTTTCCAACTTGAAATATTTTAAAACTCAAGGACACTAATATTGCATTCCACGCCGACCTCTTCTCATAATCGCCAAAAATCATTGCCCATCATACACTCGACTTTACCCTCTCCTGCCTTAGCACACATACCAGACACAAGTCTTAAAACCAATTAGTCAAATGAATCCCTTGACCATTCAAATAGACTTATAACACGGAGCTCTCAATATCGTACTAGTTCCTGTAACTAAGTCGATCACAACTCCACTTCACGTTCTGGCTATATATCACTATCTCGTTAGGATACTTCCAGACAACCACAATTTAATTGGAAAACCACCAACTTCCACACATTCCTTAACACTCGGAGTTCCATCAAAATTAGACATTTCAACGCCGTCCTGCGCCACGTCATCAAAACTACTCTTAAGCACTTAGCTTAACTCAAAACACTTCACTACTCATGCCGTCTAAGCTTGCAAGACACGTTTATCCTAGCCAACATAATCCCAACTACTATCAACAAGAGATTAAGGATGATCAGTTCCTCAATTTGTCAATAGACAGCCGAAATCATGATGGGGTATAAACCATCTTTACCAAACTATAAGGACGTTCAACCACATACTGAGCCACCGCTCCACACTTACAGCATCCTGGAGAAGCACAAAATTCTCCCCCACTTGCATCATTCCTACTTATGCAGACAAGGTTAGGAAATAACCATGTACCGACAGTGTTTTCACACACGTGTCGCATACAAGGGAACTAACAACACCAGGTTAAAAGGTACACAACTCTATCCTAGGGACAGACTCAACTCAACTACACTGGCCGGACGGACCTACCTGCTCTGATACCAATTGTAACTCCCCAATTCCCGAATCAATTAAAATATAAATATTATAAATAAACATCATAGTTCTTCCACCCAAAGTGGGATATCACATCATAAAAATCCAACACATACTTTATTAAAAATGTTTTCACCAAAATACAGCGGAAATTGTTCATATAACAAAAGACATCAAATTCATGATACGTCACAGGAAAAGAAATAAGTTCAACAAAAACAACTAAAAACACCCAAGTCCCGTGGTACGTATCAGAGTATCCTAAGACTCGACTGGCACACCACAAATCCAAGCTAGCTAAGTACCTGGATTATCTGTACTTCCGAAGAAGCACATACCACAACAACAGCAAAGGGGTGAGAAAACATGATCAAAATATATCGGTAATTACATACATGAAATAAAGGTAGTAACTACAACAATCATATAATTCATCACCCAACATTCACCAGACATGACATATAGTCCACCAACAACATAATACACCATAAAGACTACACATAGTCCACCAACAACATAATACATCATAATGCAAATATGCAACGCAACACCATGCATGCGGTACCAACTCATTGGTTCCTCAATGGAACCCGGATAGATCACATACGCCCACCCTTGGCAATGATCTGTCCCCACCAATTCCCCACTCAAAGGAATACGAATGAATCACATACACTCCATCGAGCAATGACTCATCCCACCAATACATCATGATATGCATACATCAAATGTACAACAAATAGACATCAAGCACACTAAGTGCACACGATCCAGTGATCACATCACCATACATCATACATGCTTACACATCGAACTATTATTATAATTAAGTTCACACGATCTCCCTGATCCCATCACTGTACGTCATTCGTACATCTCCTCATCAAGTAATTGCTTTAATCAAAGCTACACGATCCCCCCGATCCTACCACCGTATCCCATACATACTACACACTAATCTATTACAACGATTTAGTTCAATCACTATAAGATTCCACCGTCCAACGCTAGTCCATTATGTTAATTCATCTTAATATACACGATCCTACTGACCACACCATCTTACCTCATATATCTATTACACACCACTCATTTGTATTAATGAAGTTAACTCTATACGGTCCTCCTGATCAACTCACCGTGCCTCGCACATCTCCCACATTAATCTAATCATTTTATTTACATTCAATACTATGCAATTCACCTATTAACACCAAGTATCTATTCATCACATGCATACATATAGCATACACTAATCAACTATATCGTTTAATCCACATATTAAGAAGGTTCACCCTCCAACAACAGGTATACTCATACCCCAACAATCGGGTACACACGATCATAATGATCGCCTCACGATACTCCATATCATACACACTTCCACCAATCCTCCACTTAATTCAAACGATACGGAATTCACTTCCGATCACCACCTATGCACCTCACATTAATCATTCATATCTTCCTTACTAAGAGTCCTGTACCGACTCTTCTGGCAGAAGTTTTTTATTTTCTGAGTTGGAGGAGTGAAAAGAAAGGAGGATTGATTGTTTGTTGCGCACCTCTTTTGTATCAGTGGCTAAACATGCATTTACCGACAAATGGACCATTTGTTGATCAAGCTAGTGATAATTGGGCTCAAAGTATGGTGTCCCTCAGATCTCCTGACCTTTCCTGGTATTCGCTAGATTATGATGAAGTTATTTCCAGTTGTGGTGAGTTCCCCAATATCCCGCTTATTGGAACTCGAGGCTGTATTAACTCCAATCCTATGCTATCAATAAGGCAGCTTAGGTATCCAATGGTGGCTCCTCTTGAAGAGAAGAATTTGGAAGCCTTCATGATACATGACTTGGGAACTGAGAATCTTGAATTGTTCAAGAAAATTGTGAGAGCATGGAGAAGTATTAGGAAGAAAGGGAAGAGTGAGTTGGGTAGAAGGAATAATATTACCAAGGAACCCTACTTTGTGTGGGTCAAAGAGAGAGCAAAGTAGATTAAAATGCCTTTTCAGGTCAAGTTGTCTGAACCTTTACCCGAACCAAAGCTTACTCACATCCCAATTGAGGAAGTTGAGGATCTTAAAGCCACCATAGCAAAATTGATGAAGGAAAATGAGCAACTCGATTTGAAGCTTCAGAGTGTTACTAAGGAAAGAACGACATGAAATGGGAACTTCAACGCAAGAGTACCCAGCTAGAAGCAGTAGAGAAGAAGGCTGATGAAGAAGAACACAAAAGGAAGAAGGTTAAGGTGTGTCTTAATCAATCCGATAGTAAGGTGAGTGGGCTCAAGGGAGAGTTGGATAAAGCTCGAAGGAAATGCGTTGAGCATGAAAATCATTAGCTTTTGGCTACCCAGAAGAACAAAATAATCAGAGAAGAAATGAGAGCGAAAATACAAAGGCTAAACACCATTTTACGTCACTCAAGGGCTTCCGAAGCAGAGCAACATAGACTCAAAGAAGATGTCATGAGAGTCTCTAGGGTTGAACCAGCAGATTGGGACATATTATGTAGGGAGCTGAATGAGGTTGAGAAGCTTGCTGAAGATCAGAAGAACCAGATAGAGACTATCCTTGCAAATAAGGATATTTGGGTTGCTGAAAGGATAAATGTACTTTCGGATTATGACGGATATGAGTGATCTATACATATTTTAATAGCTGGTCAATATATGTACTACAATAAGCTCAATGGTTTGGAAGAATTTTGCAACTAGTTAGCTCAAGACTTGGTGTGGAAGCATAGAGATGCTTTTGAAGCGATGGATGACTCCACTCCTCCTGCTATTTATGATTTCATCTGCCTTTGCAAGAACATGATGAAGAGGTTTAAGGAAGAATTGAAGGAGCGCGAGGCTCGTAGGCCGAAATTCTGAGTTTTCGTTTCTGTACTCTTTCTTGTTTTTTAGGCATTATGGATTGTAATTGATTCTGAATGACTTTTATACTATTTAACTGCTACAATTTAATGAATGAATGTGGTTTCGTTTGCTTTATATTTGTTGTTCCTTGATATTTCTATATAAACTAACAACTAATTTGAACGATTCCTCGAAACGCCAAAGGATGCATACCTTGCATTTCATTTCATTTTGCATATGCACCGCATATGCATACCATGTGTTTTCAACTTGTTTCTCATTCCAGTTTCCATCCCGAGTCCTCAACATAGATATAACACCAGAGCCTGTGCTTGCCAAAGGATGTCTGAAGTAAAAAAAGAGAACGCAAGACTCAGATCTGAAATCGAAGATCTTCGAGGGAATGTGAGTCAACTTATGGAAATGATCCAAACCTTGACTACCAGGAGTGAGCCTCCTCAAATTGCTGTCATTTCAGAGATCATAGGGTCTTTTGGAGGAACTCAACCTATGATGTTTGTACCTTCCACGTGGCCCCCATTTGGTTTACATCGTGATTTTGTGCCATGATTTGAAACAATGGGGCTATCCGTGCCACAAACAATCCCTACTCCATTCTATATTGAAACACGACCTGTCATGCACACAACTCCACAAACTGTTGTACATATTGTTCCACACACGGTCGTTCCAACTGGGATTGATACATAATATGAGGATTATAATCAAATCTATCATGCTTCTTGGTCAGTCACTATAGGTGATGATGCAAGAGACGAGGACCTTAGGGAGGTGAAAGAAAATTATCAAAGCCTCATGAAGCGACTCCAAGCAATGGAAGGTGATGATTTTTTTGGGACTGTTGCTAAAGAGATGTGATTGGTTCATGGTTTGATTATCCTAACTAAGTTTAGAACACCAGAATTTGATAAGTATAAGGGGCATACTTGTCCAAAAAGCCACCTTATCATGTACTATTGCAGAATGGCTGCGCATGTGGATGATGACAAGCTGATGATACATTGTTTTCAAGATAGCTTGAGTGGAGCACCGTCCAAATGGTACTTGAGTCTCGATCGAGGGAAGATTAAAAATTTTCAAGATCTATCTGACGCCTTTATGAAACACTATCAATACAACATGGATATGGCGTATGATAGGAGACAGTTACAGAATATGTCACAGAAAGACAAAGAATCGTTCAAGGAATATGCACAGAGATTGAGGGAATTAACTTCTCAGGTTGAACCCCCATTAGCTGAAAAAGAGCTTACTGGGCTATTCATGGACACTGTACCACCTGCCTATTATGAGAAAATGGTAGGAAGCACATCGTTGGGATTCTCTGAGCTATTGGCCATAGGAGCCCGAATTGAGCATGGTTTAAAAAGTGTTAAAATCGCGTCTACTGCACTACTTCTAGTAATGTAAGAAAGAACCAAGGGTTTCCAACGAAGACAAGAAGGCGAGACCAATGTTGTATCTAGTGGTCAGAGAGGAAGCCAACTAAGAAGAAGACCTCCACAACCTACTGCTTATCAACAACATTCTACTTCAGTACCATACTTTCAACAACCTTATGTGGCGTCTGTAATGCCACTTATCCACCGCCACTACCTCCTATCAGTTATCCATTATATCCTTAACCATTTATGTCAAGATATCCACCATAAATGGCTCCTCCACGTCCACCAGTTCCTCCGGTGTAGAATCATCCGCAACAAAGACCACAGGCTCCTTCTGCTGCTCCTTCAAATCAAAATCGTGCCAGAAGAAGCCTAAATTTTGAACCCATCCCTATGACGTATAAAGATTTATACCTGTCTCTGGTATACAAGGGGTTAGTGACCACTAGGTTGTTACCTCCTTTCATTGGAAAGCCTCTTCATTGCTTCAATTCAGACTTACATTGTGAATACCATCAAGGTGCCGCAGAGCGTGATTTGGATGGATGTTTTGCTCTAAAGGCAAGGGTTCAAGAGCTCATTAATTACAAGATCCTGTCTTTCAAAGATAAGGGTCCGAATATTTGATAGAACTAAAATATATTATTTATTCGACTCGATTTGCGCATGTTATTTAGGATTTTATTTCTGTTTTCTTGTATTATGCCTCTGTTTTGTTTCTTTTTCAAGTTTTTGTATTTTCAAAGCTACTCGAGAAGAAATGAAGAAAAACGAGCTAAAAGACCAATATTCTCTGGAATTGTACACATGGCTTCCACCATGGCGGGCACCATAGGGGATGCCACACATTAGACAAGTGACCAACTACTGACAACTGCCACGTCTCCCACAACCTTCCACCCTAGTTCATATGGCGGGCTCCATAGGGAGGTGGCGGGTGCCACCTTTGCAATCTCGTTTCCCTCCCAAAAGAAGTTGGAGGGTATTCTCGTCCTTACCTGTACTTTCTTACCACTATAAATAGAGGAGTTTTGTCTCATTTCTAATCATCCAAGCTTAGTTACAGCACTCAAGCCATAAATTTCACCTATTGTAAAGTGATAAACTTCTCACATCTAGGGGTTATCTAATTGTCTAATCGAGTCTATAATCGGGTTTAGAGCACTTTGGTAGAAGTTAATCCTGCCAACATTTTATTTTCGTCATTTACTTCAAGTTGTACTAAGATTTAAAGCCTCCCGTTTGGAGTAGGTTTCTGTTTTTTATCGCCCTTTTTATTTATCCGCTTTTATTTCCCACACTGTTTATTTATCGCACTTTATTTATTTCCTCACACTTTATTTACTTGCATTTATTTACCATGTCTATTTACTTTACCATGTCCGGCTAAATCCTAAAGGCTAGAATGCGACGATCGTAGTTAAAATAGTATTCCATACGGCTGTCGGTAGAATTACTTAGGGGTTATTCTGACTTTTAACACTTATTTTCTGCACTTAAAATCTGTTGGTAAGATCGAAAGTTGTCCAACCTTTAGATAAATTTGGTTAGTCTTAACTGTTAAAAGGAAGTGAAAGCGCTTGGTCCAGTTAAGTAGGAATCTTTAATGTTTTAGAAAACTGATTTTAAAACTGTTTTCGGATGCGTTTATGGATTTAAAGTCCGGTTCAGAAGAACCTATTTTTGTTATAAATTCCAGGTCAAAATACTTTTCAACTAAGTTAAGAAACTATATTTCTTAAAAATAGGTTTAATCACTCTAACGCAATGCGCGCCTTTTTATAAGTGACGATAAGAGGGATCGATTAGGGGATAAACTCGGCTCTAAATACGCGAAAGTGATATTTCCCGTTAAATTTGTTCTTTTCACGAGTAGAAAACATTACCCCATAAGACATCCTATTTATACGCATTTGGAATACTACCTGGCTATGTGTATTACATGTATGCCTGTTGTTTTAATATTGAACTTATTTTCGCACTTTACTTTTATTTCGCACAACTTAACCCTTTATTGACTTGCCTTAGATAAACACCGTAACAATAGCAACCAATAGCTTGACGTTTGGTCTCTGTGGGATCTATAATCTTTTATATTAATTTGACGTTATTCGTGCACTTGTGAAACACAACATCAAGTTTTTGGCGCCGTTGCCGGGGACCAATCACGTCAAAATTCCGTACCCTATTGTTACACTGTCTAGACTAAGGTTTTACCCACTGGTCAATGTGAAGACCGTAACCAAAGACCCCTTAAAGATTTCGCCCAACCATCCAATGACGAACCTAGTTCTAGTATTGTGAACCCCAATATCCCAACTCACAATTTCGAACTAAAACCTTCCCTATTACAATTAGTGCAACAAAACCGATTCACGGGTCTCCTTACTGAGAACTCGAACCAACATTTAAAAACCTTTATTCAACTAGCTAACACTTTTAAAACCAATGGTGCTACTCCTGAGGCGATTCGTTTAAGATTATTTCCCTTTTCCCTCAGACACAAAGCCCTTACTTGGTTAGATTCCCTTCTAGCCAATTCTATAACAACTTGAGAAGATCTTAGGAGAGTTTTCCTCGCTAGATATTTCCCCTGAGCAAAACAGTTGTTCTTAGAAACTAAATAACCAGATTCACACAAAACCAAGGTGAATCGCTCTTCGAGGCTTGGGAAAGATATAAAGACCTGTTGAGAATATGTCCACACCATGGCCTGGAATCATGGCTAATCATCCATACCTTCTATAATGGACTTCACTATAACACTAAAATGACCATCGACACTGCTGCAGATGGCGCTCTGATGAATAAACCTTACCCTGAAGCTAGCACTCTCATTGAAGATATGGCTCAAAACCATTCTCAATGGAGGATAGAGTGAGCAACGGCGGAGAAGAAGGAATACCAAGGAGGAATACATGAGATAAGTTTTATAGACATGATGTAAGCCAAATGGACGCTTTGGCCCTTAAAGTCGAACATATGTACGCAAACTCAGTAGCTGCAGCAGCAGTCTCAACTGAGTGCGAATTATGTGGTGCCAAAGGGCACCAATCGGCGGAATGCAACCTGCTGAATGAAAATCATTCAGGAGAGGTCAACTATACCCAAGAAAACCCATTTTCAAACACTTACAACCCTGGATGGAAGAATCACCCAAACTTTTCCTACAAAAACAATAACCATATCCAAAACCCTGCACCTCCAAGAACATCTAGTTTTCAAGCTCAAAGATAAAACCTGCCTATGCAAGCTGTGCAACCGAAGCCGAACCTTGAGAAAATCATGGAGAACTTCATTATGGCTCAGACCCAGCAAAACAAAGAATTCCTAAACCAGAACATTCATGTAAATGAACTGATTACCCTGTTAGGAGCTAAAGTAGACCAAATAGTTACCCACAATAAGATGCTTGAAACCCAGATCTCTCAAATAGCTTTAAAACAAGCTCCCGAGATTACATCCGGAGGACAATTCCCTGGAAAACCTCAATAAAACCCCTGAGGGAAAGCCAATGCAATTACCTTACAGTGTGGGACAGCTTACGATGAACCGGTTAACCCGACATTGAGCAAACCCAAGACTTCTAACAAAAGTCTGGCACCCACAGACGAAGCAGAGGAACCAGTAGGATCCAAAAACCAGAAAAACCAAGATAAAGAAAAAACTATAGAAAAAACTAACGAACCACCTACAAACCTCCCATACCCTATCCACAAAGACTAAAACAAACTAAGATCAATAACCAATATCATAAATTTATTAAAGTCATAAAGAAACTTCATGTGGAGATCACTTTCATAGAAGCCATCACCCAGATGCCATCATATGCAAAATTCCTCAAAGACATTGTCGCAACCGCGAAAATAAGGTGCCGACAAAACAGAAGAGTCACCACCTTTCATTATTTATCCCTCGGAACGGGAAAGGAAACGATCGGAAAAACCTGACGAAAAGGTATAAGACAAGGTCATTGCAACCATTGTCTGGGTTCGGGAGTCGGTTATGCAAGGGGAAGGTATTAGCACCCCTCACGTCCATCGTACTCGATGGGATCCACGCTTGTTGTGTTTATCTGACGGGTTTATTTACTACCTACCTATCAAGGCTGGTCTGAAAAGAAAAGAAAATGACTCGGCAAAGCGTCGCACTTTATGCCTACGTATTCTCATCAAAGAATGAGAAATCAGAGTCAACATAGTTCGGCTAACTACGGGTAACAGGATAGGGGAAGGTGGCTCGCCAATACGTCAGTATTGTGCCTACGTACTCTCAACAGGTATAAGAGATCAGAGCTTACGTAGTTCGAGATAATACAGATTACAGGGATTCAGATTCATCTATTTTTCCGAGTAGGGTTAACAAACAGTTCCAGCAGTTCGGTGTACGCAGCTCGACCCTCAGAGACTTAGGCGTTACCGTTTGCGGTAGAATTGGGAGTTAACGACACTCTTTTCTTCAGAAAAGCTTCCTTTGAATTATGGGCCCACGGGGCAAAAAGGTTTGAAGTTTGTTTTCTGTCTTTTACGGAAGAACTATTTTTTATGGTTGTTTGCAATTAATATCGCACTAGAGACTATGACCTGAGAGTGAATGCGTCGCATGTCACCCTAAGGGTACCATACTAAACATCCAGACTGTTGAAGAGTGACCCTTCAACAACCCTTTCTCAAATAGCTTAAGGCTCGTAACGTACGATATCAGTTAACCTTTATTACTATATTTTAATTTGTTTTGAGATGAGAAGAGAGAGGGACAACTACGGGGAGACTATCAAGTCCTAACAGTTGTCATGCCAAGGATTCATCCTATGGTTGAGGTTTGAAACAGGGATCTCCTAGATGTTATCATGCATAGGTTTCAACCTAAAGTTCTAATCATCACTTTCTTATCAAAGGAAGTGAGATTCCTAGGGGATCATGGCAAAGATATACAGAAACAGATAAAGCATCAGCTAAACAGTAAACAACTGTAAATAAAATGCATGCAATGCAAGTGAGGGAGGAAATATGTGTGGGGCATAAGCCTCCACAAGATCGTCTCAACCTCAAGCCAGCTATGAATAACTGCAAAAATAATAGAAGAAAATATAGTGCAATCAAGCAATCCACAAACCACACAGGCAAGGAAGCGGAGCTCTACCGAATACCAGCAAGCAAAGCCATACAGTAAAAATACAAGCAGAGGGAGAAACTCAACCTCTAATGCAATACAAGAAAGGGGAGAAGCTCAACCCTTAGTATGCTCTTAGGCTTATTCAACTACATGACCTAATCTAAATGCATCACACCAATCAAGTCACATCAATACAGTTGCACCGAAAAGAAAACAGACAGTCAAAAAAGCAAATCAACAGCTTCACAGCAAAGCAATCCTCTAACGGCAATTCAGTCCACAGTCTGCAACTGTTCTTCAAGTCCATCATCTTCAAGAGAGGGAAATGGGTACTCCATCTTCAAGCTTCAATCTTCAATAGGCTCCACCAAGAAAGAAGATAATCAATAAGATGATTGTTTGATACAGGGAAGCAGACAGGAGACCAAAGGAATCCCATCTGACACTCAACCAGTCATCAGAGAGAGACATCCTCAAAAGTTCTACTCATTGTAAATGTCACACATCCCTCCAAAGGAGAGATGGGACTTTAACATGAGGACTTTGAATCATAGGATGAGAATGGAATGGGAATAAAACCAACCATTATTTGAAGAAGAATCTATTTCTAAAGCTCTCTCCTAAAGCCCTAATCTCACAAGCTACTCAACGCTAACAAAAAGAAAAGCAAAGCTCCAATCCAAGCTCCACCAGCCACTCTACACAAGCTTCATCATGTCCATGATCTCTTCCAATGATATCCAGAAGCCCACTATGCAAGGAAACCCAACTTTGAGTCCATTCCAAATCAATCATCAACATTGAAACTCCAAATGAACAATACTCTACCAAAAATATCAAAACACATTCTAAAAATATAATTATTTTTCTATGGGAACATGCATTTGCTAATAACCTACAGTTGAAAAATCAGGACCTAATTCATTCCCTAAGTCCTCTAATAAAATCCTAAACCTCAAGGTATCACAACTAAACCCTAAAAGGGAGCTCCTAAAGTTCTAGTCCTAAAACAACACCTAAATTCATCACAAAAATGTGATAAAAATCCTAGGGGAGCATGCATATCTAACCTAATCACAAGCCAAAAACCCAGCCAAGAAACTATACTAATTGCTCAAACAAAATTCAACAAACAGATGAAGCAATTATTACCATTTTTATGTCAATAAAAATGTAGGAAAATTTAATAAAATGAAAATAAATGCTAATCATGATTTTTTTTTATTTCTAAAATTTCTAGACACATTCAAGATTCAGAGGAAAACATCTCAAGATTTTATGATCAATTTTCATATTTTTTATGAATTAAAATAAAACCATATGAAAACAAAAATTAAAAGAGAAAGAAGATTAAAAGAAAATGAATGGAGGGTGCAGTCAGCAACGCAATTCAGCTCAAAGCGCTTGGGCCCATGGAATTGGGGGTGTGCATAGCAACAGGGCGCTAGGCCCATCTGAATATCAATTTAGTTTAAGGGAAATAACCAGGGAGGGGGTGTGTTGAGTAAGGATTTTGCCTTGAAAATCCACATTGGGCCCAAGGGAGGGGTGGTGATAGCAACTGAATGCCAAGGCCCATGCGCATGAATTCCCCAGTTCAACTCAGTTCAAAAAAAATAAAAAGAAAAAGTGTACACGTCAGGTATCGAACCTACGCGTTCTTGGTTTACATAGCAAAGCACACAAAAGCCTGAGTTTCTATAAACCAAACGCTGCGTTTTGAGGTGGGGGTATATGGCACAACATGATCGCTAGGATGAAGGGACCAAGTCAATTTTTCCATACAAACGGGCGGTGAAGACTTCGTCTTCTCCATTTCAAACCTGCAATCTGCGCGCGCGAACCAAATCGCCGATGGCTTTTCCGGCCACCCTGGCACAACCCTAACTTCCTCTACAGACCACCATTTGCCACGAGTTCTACATGAAACTTGTCCTGAATTTCACCAGGAATCTAACCATACCATCTATTCGTTCTAAAAACGCAAGAATCTTGAAATAACAATCTCAACCGAAAATGGAATTAACCCTAAATTGTCTCTAATCATGCAATTGATCATCCTAAATCCAACTACACTTCATCCTGATCCTAACCACATATGCAATGTTATCTAACACAGCCTAAATTATGCATAATCAAGAAATTCACCAACCTGACTTTAAGCTTTCAACAGAGGTGGTTCTTGCACGATTTAGCCTCCACAAAAGTGCAGATTCACTCCAAGATGTATGTAGAAGGTGATGAAATCCTCAATTTGCTTTGATATGCTCTTAAACTCCAAAATGAAATTTCAACTTCAAGCTTCTTTCTACACTTCTCTCCAATGGATTCTCCATGAAAATGAGCACTAGAAGCTTCCAAATCTGTTCTAAATCATATTTATATTCTGTTTCAATGAGTTGGAGGCCCAAACCAAGCCCATTTATGAATTTTGGATTATCATTTTCCTTCAAAATTTTCAATGTTGATATGTGCATTCAAGCCTTGTTCACTCTTCAAAATCATCCCCAATGATTCACTTAAGCCTTGTGGAATCTAATGAAGTGGTTTCCCTCCCTTGATTTCAATCTATGGAGTATGTTGGATATGTTTCTTATTTGTGAAGCAACCTTCCAAATGGCCATGTTATGGACTTCAAACCAAAAATTTAATAATTCCAATCTCTTTAGAACATCAATTCCACTCAAATTGACTACAAATTTGACTTGAAACCATGCTATTTCCAATTATTTTGAATTTTCACCTTTTAATTCATTAAAATGGCCTTTATATGGACTTTCTTCCACTAATGCTTGATATAATCCATATCATTGGACTCTTGATACATGGCCAAGCTAAAAACATCATTTTGAACAACTTTTATATTGAACAAAAATTCATTTGAGGCTTGCAAGATGGTGAAATTGACTTACGGTTCAAAATGACCTGTAATCTTACTTTCCCAAAATACCCCTGACTTGTAACCCTCATAACTCAAGTTCTACAAATCAGATGAATGACTTCTAACACTCTCTGGAAAGCTAAGATCATGAAGAACAACATTCATGTTGGCCAAGAGTTAAGGAGAAACATCCTTCTAGCTAAAAAATGTCCTGGAAGTTGGTTGACTTTCAAATACCAAAATCAGATTCATCTGATGACCTGTAACTTGTCTGCCTCATAACTTGAGTTCTAGAAATACAATGAATAAATTCTAACACTCAAATTGAAGGTATGAACATGCTCTACAAGTCTCATATGGATATCAAGATGAGATGAAACTTGTATCTTGAGTTATGTGGTCTTGAAGTTAGGCATTGAAATAGAGGATTTTACACTGTTAAGCTTAAAAACCCTAGCCCAATAACTTCTCACACTCCTGAATATTGATGAATTGATATTGGAATGATATATGACATGTCTCAACACAACATTCTATGATCATAGTTGCTTGGAATTGAGTCTTAACCTCCTCCAGACTCACAGTTGACTGAGGGTTGACCAGGTAAAAACCCTGGTTGTACCAACCTTGGATGTGGCCTCTTGCACTTTGCATAATGACTTAAATAAGCTCCATAATGAATCTCAAGATATCTTATGATCTCCCACAATGCTTCATACCCATATCCATGGACTTGTAATCATCTGGTGATCTTTTCATGGCCTCTAAGATAGGAGGTGAACCACATACAACTCTTTGACTTTTCTGATGGTAATAAGCTCTTGCATAGCTTGAACATAACTCTTTGATTAGGATTAGAACTTGGATAACCTTTTCTTAATGAGCACACCCTCTTGATCCCCTGTGAATGGATGATGGTAATGCAAATGCTAATGCGATGAAATGCAATACTGATGCTATAAAACAAAAGCTAGTTAAAGAAAAAGGTTGGGCAAATTTTGGGGTGCAACAGCTGCCCCTATTCAAACGGCTTGGACCTGACTGGGTGAGAAGCGAACGACTCTTAAACAATCAAGGTAGAAGACGGTTGAATACTAATAAACCCAGAAATTTGCCAACCTGCAGAAATAAACTGTAAAACCGGTTGGGAACGAACATCCAGAAAACTGAATACAGACAATTACACGGCAACCACCTTACTGCTCATCAGATACAAAACACCTGCCTTTATCATCAATCATCTGTGTAACGCCACAGATACTGAACCCACAGGCCGGATCAACATGCACTTGATCTTTCCCATCGTCTAAAGCTGGATCAACATGCGCTTGATCCTTTCATTTCGTCAGAAAGAAACACAATACCCACGTCGTCTAAAAGTAGACGGGAAGTCACTGCTGAAAACAGGATCAACATGCACTTGATCCTTTTCCTTCGTCAAGAAAGAGAAACAATACTCACGTCGTCTAGAAGTAGACGGGAAGACACCATACGTTCACATCGTCTAAGGATAGACAGAAAGAAAGCCACCACCCTCATATCATCTGAGGGTAGGCATCCAATACTCACGTCGTCTAGAAGTAGACGGGAAGAAGGTCACCACGCTCACATCATCTGAGGGTAGACATCCAATACTCACGTCGTCTAGAAGTAGACGGGAAGAAGTTCACCATGCTCACATCATCTGAGGATAGACATCCAATACTCACATCGTCTAAAAGTAGACGGAAAGATTCCGCCACGTCGTCTAAAAGTAGACGGGAAGAAAGATCAAATCAATGATTACGTCAACGAGCTTCGCAACTATTCAGCAAACTTCTGAGTTCTTTTGTCCATAAGAATTGATGAAAAATAAATATATCTAAAAGGCCATACCGTTGATAGGAATCGACGGTAAGAGAATCATCTTCAAAGAGCCATGTCGTTAATAGGAATTGACAACAAGGAAATCAACCATTCTTCAAAGAGCCACGACATCAATAGGAATTGACGGCACAAAAACCTTCTTAGAACAACATCTCATCCGATAAACTGGAAGAAAACCATATCCGACACTCACATCGTCTAAGGATAGACGGAGAGTAAACCATATCTGAAGTTCGTCTTAAAATCTCGCATCTTCCATGGATAGACGGAGAGAAAATAATACCCAAAATCCAAATCATTGAATGCTGAACAAACACGGAAGATCGTACTCAAAACTCACGTCGTCTAAAAGTAGACGGTAAGAAGACTTGCTGGGGAAACACATCGTTAATAGAGATTAACGGTAAAAGAATCTGCTCGGAGATACACATCGTTAATAGAGATTAACGGTAAGAGAATCAGTCGACATCGGAGGACTGATGGACAAAGGAACTCTGCTTGGGGCTGTCATCATCAGAGGACAAAACATAACCGTCGTATGATCTGAAACCCGAGAGAAAGTAAGCTGATGAGCTGTCTGAACACAACTGCTGGATAAATGCCCCTGTATCGACCGCAGGGTGATTCACGTTGCCACGGAAGGCTAATAACAAACTGGCTTATGCTTTGTATGCATATGCGTATGTTTGAATTTTCTATGGTGTAATGCTCCACACGGTGGAAATGCTACGCATTTGAGGATGAAATCCAAATATGATGCAAATATGATGATATATGCAAAGATGCAAATGCAGGCTCGGGCTGCTGGAGAAAAGCTGTACACAGAAAGACCATTCCAGCAAAATAAATGCTGAAAAGGTGAAGCCAAATCCGCTGGGGATACCCGGATATCACAGAATTATTCCAGCAAAATAAATGCTAGAAAGATGAGACCGACTTCTGCTGGGGATCTCAAGAATCATCTTGAACCTATAACTCTACTGGAGATTTCAGGAGTCATCCTGAACACACAACTTCGCTGGGGACCTCAAGAATCATCTTGAACAAACAACTCTGGCGACCTCACTAGGGATTTTAAGAATCATCTTAAGCAAACAACTTCGTTGAGGACTTCAAGAATCATCTTGGGCAAACAACTCTGTCGGAGACTTCAGTTTAAACCATCGAGATCTAAGCACTTGCGGATAGTCTTCTACGAGAGAACTTCCTGTTGACCCACTGCTGGGAATGAGTATACACCTCTGCACATGACTCAGCTGAGGATATGATGATCCTTCCTAGAATACATCTGGTTGGGGAGAATCTATCTCCGCTTGGGAAGACATATCAATGCTCACAACCCCCTGTTCAGACTCTGTGGGGAAACATAGCTAAACCTGCTGGGGAAGAAGGAATCATCCTGCTTGGAAAAACATGCCATGAAACGAACTCACGATGGCCTGCCCCAGAATCTATAACGACTTCTGACAATCTCTGCCAATACGGAGAGGAACGGCTCCTTCGCTTTCAGTTTTTTCCCCAGCCTGTGGGATCTCTGTGGGGAAGTTACTTGAAAGGAAATCTGTAATCTATGCACCCTGATCTTCCTCAGCATTTTGAACCTCGAAGAGGTGCTTCATATTAATTGCCCCATGGGCAAGAAATAACTGTTGTGCTCTTAGGGTGGCCTGCCCCTGTCTCGTAATGACTTTGCCCCTGATTGGATAATCTGTGGGGAAATACCCCGGTTGTCCTCGAGAGATTCACGGAATCTCGACCTGACTGCTTTAGATTAGCTGTCTTTTGGATGGCTGACCCCCATGTTGTGATCATTTGACAAAGCTTGCCCCGGTTCACTAGAATATTCTGGCGTTCTGCATTCTGTTCTGATCAGACTTTCCACTGTGGAAAACTTTCCCGCTGTCAAGCGCTTACTCGTTGGTAAAACAAGTTGTTCTGCATAAAAGACATATCAAATGCAATGCATATGGCAATTTTGAAATTCCAATCTATTCACTGGAAAAAATTTGTGACATAAAGTGTATGAAATCATTCATCAACATGTCAACATTAATACAACACTGTAAGAGGAATCCTTTATTGGGAGTCAGTTTTGATGCGATCTTTACCGAAGTATGCTTTCGAAACAAACCTGCTTCAATTAGGACTTTTCTAGGTTGTAACGTGGTCAGGTTCACGGTTTAAGAAAGAAAAGATATATGCTCAAAATTCATCTTAACCCACCCATTCTCCGTGATGTTCTCCGATCCTACGTTCAGCTAATTCGACCTTAGCGCTCACCTTTCAAAGGTTATATGACAGGAGTGACGGTTCAGGAAACCACAAGTTTTCGGAGTGACAGTCATTCGCTTTTCGTCTTTGTTTAGGCACCGGTAGCCACACGATTTCGTTCTTTTCGAGGATTTTTCTTTCGTAATTCTTTTCGTTTTTTCGTTTTTTTCGTTCCCTAACTTTTTCCTGGACTAACTCTTTTGAGTTTCTTTGATTTTGAAGTCCAGCGGGATGCCCTAATTTTTGCCTAAGTCGCTTTCTTTCAAGATACGACTTAGCGGGCTCTTTCTTTTCGGTTTTTTCTTTTTTCTTTTTTGAACAAATCGTATGGCATCGGCTCGTATGACTTGTTTAAGAGACTGTGACTATTTCACTCCTGATCGTCCAGGTTTAACCATCACGGTTTTTTAGGTACGACCTATAGCGGTGTGATTGATCCTCGAACGGATACTCCTCGTTGTAATTTGAACGCTTGGTTAAATTAGCTAACACCTACCCTGCCCCGGGTTAATATTGAGGGTTTTTTCGTTTTCAGAAAAAAAAACTCCTACTAGGCTCAAAGGGGTTAACAAAGGATTATCTTCCTTATATCCCCGGTGTTTGTGGATTTGAAACAATGCCTGTACATCATCAACAGGTTTTTATTAAAAAGCATACATTCGGAAGCTTGCTTCTTTCGATTTCATCATCCTCCCCGGATTCCACTTAACCAAGCGTTTGAAAATAAAAGAAAGCAATAGAGTGAACACGAATGGATTAGTTCAAAACATGCATATTTATTTCATTTATCAATATCAATTGTAAACAACAAGTTTTACAAATGAAAATTGCATATAGACAGGAAAGCAACTACGAATGCAAAGAAATTACAGAATAAAACGAAAATTGCCAGCCTTCGGGAAACTGGGCTTTCACACTTGATTTGCTGCTGAGGGGAACGACCCATGAAGTCTTCAGACTTGATCAGAAGAACGGTTGTTGTGAGATCGACTCTGATTCGGGCTCTGATAGCTTCGCTGAAATGGAGCAAGAGGTTGTCAATGTTGATTCTGAACGGCAGAAACATCTGGAGACGAGGTTTGAATCATCGAGGATTCTCTCTGTTCAGGGGTTTTCGTCCTTAAACCTGATCCAGGAACCGGCAGAAATTGCGGGCAAGGCGATTTGAACTTCAAAGACTGCAGGATATACCCCTGATCTTTCTCAGCTTCAGGTGAGGGAATGGGAACAAATTTGCCTGATGCCTTCATGCCGCTCGACACAAATTCAATTGCTCTTGAATTAATCAAATCTTGAACTCTATGCTTAAAAGCTTTACAGTTCGTTACGTCGTGCCCTGGTGATCCAGAATGGAATTCGCAATGGGCCTTTACGTCCCAGCCGGGTGGTAGTTCCTCAGTCAATGGAACCATAAGTCGGGGTTTGACCAACTGAAGTTGGAGCAAGAGTTACACCAACTGGTCGTAATCCATCGGGATTGGATCGAGGATCCTGTCAGATAGTTTCGTCTTTTGACCAGATCTTCTAGGGTTGTCCTGAGAAACCTGACGTGGCCGTTGACGGGAAACGTTTTGAGCTTCAAGCTGTGTAAAGGGTCTCGGTGGTCTATCATTCCTGGGTATAGGTTCCACGTACACAAGTGGAGCAAGCACTTTTGCTGCAGCTTCGGGTACCTGATCCCCTTCTTTTCGGAGTACGTTCCTCAACACTTCTGCAATCAGACCCACCTGGGTCTTCAGTTGATTGTTTTCCTCTCTGAGCATCTGCATGTCCCTCATGAACTGCCCCATCTGGCCTCGAATCTCACTCAGCTCTGCTCGTACCTGTTCCATAGTCTTGTGAGGATTTCTATAAACTTCCTGATCGGATATCCTGCAACAAACTAGTTAGCACAAGGAATAAGATCAACGGTTCTGAAGTACCTGCTATGCAAAAATGTCATACAGAATGCAAACACGTATGAGTGCAACAGGGAAATAGAAATAAGGCTAATAGGAACCCAAGATTCAAGCACATGGATAGCCATCACACAACTATGCATCATCATACAAGAGTAACTGAGTACAAACAGAGTGACCTCAACCAACAGGCCTGGCGATGGTCAACATGCAGTAATGAACAAATGCTACACAGGGAAACAACCCTCAACTGAATCTTCAGTTTGATACTCTTCTGAATAAATGCTACACAGGGAAACAACCCTCAATTGAATCATCAGTTTGATACTCTTCTGAACAAATGCTCTCGGAAATTGTTTCCATAACCGGAACAGATACACCCACCTGGCTAGATAAGGGAAGATCGTTAATCTGAACACCCTGAGACGTGACCGAGATTTTGTTAGAATCCAGCAAGGTCTAAATTTGGCTTTGAAGCATCTTACAGTCCTTAGTTGAGTGCCCCTGTGCCCCAGCATGGTACTCACAGCGGGCGTTGACGTCAAAACCTGGAGGATACGGAGGAATCTCTGGATTAATCTTCTTTGGAACAACCAATCCACTTATGATCAAATCCGGCAATAACTGACTGTATGATACCGGTAGATGAGCAAAATGCCTTTCTGGCTTCCTCGGCCTTCGTCTAGCATGCTGACGCGGTTGACGACGATATGACTATTGACTCTGGCGGGGAGCAGATATCTGACATACAGACCCAACAGATTGCTGACTCTGAATACTCGAAGTGTCTGAGCACTGAATCTGAGATACTGGAGATTCTGGGGTAACATCACTTTCTCTCTCCCATTCTTCTTGAGAACTGGCAACTGATCTACTTTCAGAAACTGAGGTATAAGGAATGTCTCGAATCTTTCCGTTCTTGATTCCGCTCTCAACGTGTTTTCTTGCTATCACCAAGTCAGCAAAATTCGACGCTATACCACTGATCAACTTGTCAAAGTAATGGCCTTTCAAGGTACCAAGGAATATATCAACCAATTCTCTGTCCAGAAGTGGGGGTTGAACACAAGCAGCGAATTCTCTCCATCTCTGCGCGTACCCTCTGAAGGATTCATTATCTGCCTGAGACAATTCTTGCAACTGCGTGCGGCTAGGAGCCATGTCAAGATTGTAGTCGTACTGCTTCACGAAAGCATTGGCTAAATCTGACCATGATCTGATGCAACTACTTTCCAACCGCATATACCAATTCAACGATGCTCCACTCAGACTGTCCTAAAAACAGTGAATCATAAGCTGATCATTGGCGACATACGAAGTCATTTTCCTGCAAAACATTATCAAATGTAGCTTCGGACAACTATCCCCTTTGTACTTCTCAAAATTTGGCATCTTGAATTTCGGAGGCATCACAAGGCCTGGCACCAAACACATACTCGCAGCATTCAAATTAAAAGTATTCTGACTCATCAGGGCATCAATCTTTTCCTCCAACAACCGATATCTTCTCATGAATTCAACAGTCCTCGAGTCCTCGGCATCAACCTTCGGAACAACCCTCTGATGATCTGGTACAGGGAAAGTGAAATGCTGATAATCTGTGTCATGGAAAGAAGATGCATCTTTATCCCTGACAGGGATCTGCACAGGCTGGGCTTGAGCAGCATCATTCATCAGAGTCCTCTGGTCATTGGCCTCATCTCTAGTCATAGCTGTCACAACTTCCATGAATTGACTCAACTGATCCTTCAACAGTTCAAACTCTGCCCTAGTAACAACCAAGTTCTGCTCTTCTGAACCCATGATCCTGAAGCTGATTCAAATCCAAGGCGAATGTCGGGAAACCAGCTGGTGAAGCAGGCAAAAGATGGGCGAGCTCCCTGTTCCGACTGAGGATGGATATGAAAAATGAAATGAAAATGCAATACGATGCAAAAATGAAAAATGCTAATGCACACACAAGGGATCAAGGCTGCTGCTTGTTGACTGAGAAGAAATCAAAGTTCTTCCTTGACAAGAACATAGCACCACTCTGATAATTAGGACCCACTGATACCAAACCATAAATCTGTTATGTCAAGAACAAACACATATCTGATGATGAGAACCTCTGATACCAACAAAACTGTCAAGAAAACTAGGTTGTCTGGAGGTTAAGGTTTCCTGCAATAAACCCGACCCCGCTCACAGGTATGGACCTAAACTGACACAAGTTCGGCATCATATGCGGTCATCAGCGTCACAGACTTTCAAGAACAATGATACAATACCCAGAAGGTGTGGCATCATCATCTCTTGAAGCGACCTCACTTAGCTGAATCCCAAATGATCGGTCCCCAGAGTCGACAATCCTCCAAACCAACAACCCCTCAGGCCCAAAGGGCCGGAAAAGAAGTCAACCGGGAGAACCTCGTCTGAGCGTGGATTTCATGAGACACTAGTGCCTGCAAAGCAAGCACGTGCCCACTAATTTCCACAACTAATGCTAAGTACACTCAAGCCTGGGTCTGGCTTCTCACTCATCAGAATTCCCCTCCCATAACAGCACAGATAATCATATCATACTGAAAATAAAATGCGGGAAATAAAATGCGATAAATAAAACCCAACAGGTAAACATATAAGCGCTAGGATTGACTCTCACACAGGGGACGTTGGATCCCCAGATTGACTCGCATAAGGGACGTTGAATCCCCAGGAAACTATCAAGTCCCCAGCAGAATCGCCAGCTGCTGGGGATGACCCAGACAGCTATGAAGAAAATCCAAGGCGAGACTCGCATAGGGAACCATCGCAGTCCCCAGCAGAGTCGCCAGCTATCGCTACCGCGAAAATATGGTGCCGGCAAAACAGAAGAGTCGCCACCTTTCGTTATTTATCCCTCGGAATGGGAAAGGAAACGATCGGAAAAACCTGACGAAAAGGTATAAGACAAGGTCATCGCAACCATTGTCTGGGTTCGGGAGTCGGTTACGCAAGGGGAAGGTATTAGCACCCCTCACGTCCATCGTACTCGATGGGATCCACACTTGTTGTGTTTATCTGACGAGTTTATTTACTATCTACCTATCAAGGCTAGTCTGAAAAGAAAAGGAAATGACTCGACAAAGCGTCGCACTTTATGCCTACGTATTCTCATCAGAGAATGAGAAATCAGAGTCAATGTAGTTCGGCTAACTACGGGTAACGGGATGGGGGAAGGTGGCTCGCCAATACGTCAGTATTGTGCCTACGTACTCTTAACAGGTATGAGAGATCAGAGCTTACGTAGTTCGGGATAATACGGATTACGGGGATTCAGATTCATCTATTTTTCCGAGTAGGGTTAACAAACAGTTCCAGCAGTTCAGTGTACGCAGCTCGACCCTCAGAGACTTAGGCGTTACCGTTTGCGGTAGAACTGGGAGTTAACGACACTCTTTTCTTCAGAAAAGCTTCCTTTGAATTATGGGCCCACGGGGCAAAAAGGTTTGAAGTTTATTTTCTGTCTTTTATGGAAGAACTATTTTTTATGGTTGTTTGCAATTAATATCGCACTAGAGACTATGACCTGAGAGTGAATGTGTCGCATGTCACCCTAAGGGTACCATACTAAACATCCAGACTGTTGAAGAGTGACCCTTCAAAAACCCTTTCTCAAATAGCTTAAGGCTCGTAACCTACGACATGAGTTAACCTTTATTACTGTATTTTAATATGTTTTGAGATGAGGAGAGAGAGGGACAACTACGGGGAGACTATCAAGTCCTAATAGTTGTCATGCCAAGGATTCATCCTATGGTTGAGGTTTGAAACAGGGATCTCCTAGATGTTATCATGTATAGGTTTCAACCTAAAGTTCTAATCATCACTTCCTTATCAAAGGAAGTGAGATTCCTAGGGGATCATGGCAAAGATATACAGAAACAAATAAAACATCAGCTAAACAGTAAACAACTGTAAATAAAATGCATGCAATGCAAGTGAGGGAGGAAATGTGTGTGGGGCATAAGCCTCCACAAGCTCGTCTCAACCTCAAGCCAGATATGAATAACTGAAAAAATAATAAAAGAAAATAGAGTGCAATCAAGCAATCCACAAACCACACAGGCAAGGGAGCGGAGCTCTACCGAATACCAGCAAGCAAAGCCATACAGTAAAAATACAAGCAGAGGGAGAAACTCAACCTCTAATGCAATACAAGCAAGGGGAGAAGCTCAACCCTTAGGATGCTCTTAGGCTTATTCAACTACATGACCTAATCTAAATGCATCACACCAATCAAGTCACATCAATACAGTTGCACCGAAAAGAAAACAGACAGTCAAAAAAGCAAATCAACAGCTTCACAGCAAAGCAATCCTCTGACAGCAATTCAGTCCATAGTCTGCAACTGTTCTTCAAGTCCATCATCTTCAAGAGAGGGAAATGGGTACTCCATCTTCAAGCTTCAATCTTCAATAGGCTCCACCAATAAGGAAGAGAATCAATAAGATGATTGTTTGATACTGGGAAGCAGACAGGAGACCAAAGGAATCCCATCTGACACTCAACCAGTCATCAGAGAGAGACATCCTCAAAAGTTCTACTCATTGTAAATGTCACACATCCCTCCAAAGGAGAGATGAGACTTTAACATGAGGACTTTGAATCATAGGATGAGAATGGAATGGGAATAAAACCAACCATTATTTGAAGAAGAATTTATTTCTAAAGCTCTCTCCTAAAGCCCTAATCTCACAAGCTACTCAAAGCTAACAAAAAGAATAGCAAAGCTCCAATCCAAGCTCCACCAGCCACTCTACACAAGCTTCGTCATGTCCATGATCTCTTCCAATGAGATCCAGAAGCCCACTATGCAAGGAAGCCCAACTTTGAGTCCATTCCAAATCAATCATCAACATTGAAACTTCAAATGAACAATACTCTACCAAAAATATCAAAACACATTCTAAAAATCTAATTATTTTTCTATGGGAACATGCATTTGCTAATAACCTACAGTTGAAAAATCAGGACCTAATTCATTCCCTAAGTCCTCTAATAAAATCCTAAACCTCAAGGTATCACAACTAAATCCTAAAAGGGAGCTCCTAAAGTTCTAGTCCTAAAAAAGCACCTAAATTCATCACAAAAATGTGAGAAAAATCCTAGGGGAGCATGCATATCTAACCTAATCACAAGCCAAAAACCCAGCCAAGAAACTATACCAATTGCTCAAACAAAATTCAACAAACAGATGAAGCAATTATTACCATTTTTATGTCAATAAAAATGTAGGAAAATCTAATAAAATGAAAATAAATGCTAATCATGATTTTTTATTTCTAAAATTTCTAGACACATTCAAGATTCAGAGGAAAAAATCTCAAGATTTTATGATCAATTTTCATATTTTTTATGAATTAAAATCAAACCATATGAAAACAAAAATTAAAAGAGAAATAAGATTAAAAGAAAATGAATGGAAGGTGCAGTCAGCAACGCAATTCAGTTCAAAGCTCCTGGGCCCATGGAATTGGGGGTGTGCGTAGAAACAGGGCGCTAGGCCCATCTGAATATCAATTCAGTTCAAGGGAAATAACCAGGGAGGGGGTGTGTTGAGTAAGGATTTTGCCTTGAAAATCCACATTGGGCCCAAGGGAGGGGTGGTGATAGCAACTGAATGCCAAGGCCCATGCGCATGAATTCCCTAGTTCAACTCAGTTCAGAAAAAATAAAAATAAAAAGTGTACACGCCAGGTATCGAACCTACACGTTCTTGGTTTACATAGCAAAGCACACAAAAGCCTGAGTTTCTATAAACCAAACGCTGCGTTTTGAGGTGGGGGTATGTGGCGCAACATGAGCGCTAGGATGAAGGGACCAAGTCAATTTTTCTATACAAACGGACGGTGAAGACTTCGTCTTCTCCATTTCAAACCTGCAATTTGCGCGCGCGAACCAAATCGCCGGTGGCTTTTCCGGCCACCCTGGCACAACCCTAACTTCCTCTATAGACCACCATTTGCCACGAGTTCTACATGAAACTTATCCTGAATTTCACCAGGAATCTAACCATACCATCTATTCGTTCTAAAAACGCAAGAATCTTGAAATAACAATCTCAACCGAAAATGGAATTAACCCTAAATTGTCTCTAATCATGCAATTGATCATCCTAAATCCAACTACACTTCATCCTGATCCTAACCACATACGCAATGTTATCTAACACAGCCTAAATTATGCATAATCAAGAAATTCACCAACCTGACTTTGAGCTTTCAACAGAGGTGGTTCTTGCACGATTCAGCCTCCACAAAAGTGCAGATTCACTCCAAGATGTATGTAGAAGGTGATGAAATCCTCAATTTTCTTTGATATGCTCTTAAACTCCAAAATGAAATTTCAACTTCAAGCTTCTTTCTCCACTTCTCTCCAATGGATTCTCCATAAAAATGAGCACTAGAAGCTTCCAAATCTGTTCTAAATCATATTTATATTCTGTTTCAATGAGTTGGAGGCCCAAACCAAGCCCATTTATGAATTTTGGATTATCATTTTCCTTCAAAATTTTCAATGTTGATATGTGCATTCAAGCCTTGTTCACTCTTCAAAATCAGCCCCAATGATTCACTTAAGCCTTGTGGAATGTAATGAAGTGGTTTCCCTCCCTTGATTTCAATCTATGGAGTATGTTGGATTTGTTTCTTATTTGTGAAGCAACCTTCCAAATGGCCATGTTATGGACTTCAAACCAAAAATGTAATAATGCCAATCTCTTTAGAACATCAATTCCATTCAAATTGACTACAAATTTGACTTGAAACCATGCTATTTCCAATTATTTTGAATTTTCACCTTTTAATTCATTAAAATGGCCTTTATATGGACTTTCTTCCACCAATGCTTGATATAATCCATATCAATGGACTCTTGATACATGGACAAGCTAAAAACATCATTTTTGAACAACTTTTATGTTGAAAAAAAATTCATTTGAGGCTTGCAAGATGGTGAAATTGACTTATGGTTCAAAATGACATGTAATCTTACTTTCAATGCATCAAACATAAGTATCAACTTGTTCTTCACCTTCTTCAAGCTCCAGCTTCAATGGCAATCTTCAAACAAAGGGGAAATGCAACCTCTAGCATCCTCAATCTTCTAGCAAGGAACTCCATCCTCTAGTAAAGGAGAAAGATTCATCTAACAAGAGCAAGATGTGATAGGGAGAAGCAAAGTGAAGACCAAAGGTCACATCTAAGCACTCCACTGTCAAAGAAAGGAACCCTCAAAGGTTCTACCAACTTGTGAAGAGCCACACATCCTACCAAAGGAGGGATGAGGCCTTCTCAAGGGGACCTTACATCATAGGGAGGAATGGAAGTGATCAACACCTTCCATGTTTCATGAAGGAAGAAAGTCTATTCTAAGAGATCTCCCTAAAAACCCTAATCCTTAACCCTAAACAAACTACACCAAAGGGAGAGAAATCTTCAATTCCAAACTCCACCATGCACTCCACAGAAGCCCACACAAGTCTTCATCACCATCCAAAAGCAAGAGATGCAAAACCCTAGTCTAAGGGAACTAATGAAGTCATTCTAGTTGAGTTAGCAAGTTGGGATCACCTAAAACCTAGTATTAAAGTTAATTCCAACTAAAATACTAAAATCAATTATAAAATCTTTAAAAAATAACTATGGGAACCTATATCAATCATGACTCTACCATGTTAATTCCAGAGATCAAATCCTCAAATAAGACCTAGAAATAAATTCTACACTACATGGTACTAAACTTAAACCCTAAAAGGAAGCACCTAAAGGTTCAACCTAAAAACAACACCTAATTTCATCACAAAAATGTGAGAAAAATACTATGGGTGCATACATGTCTAAGCTAATCACAAACAAAAAATCAAGCAAAAACTCATCACCAAATGATCAAACTAAAATCATCAAACAGAGGTATCAACCATGGTAATTTTATTATCAAATAAAATGCAAAAAATGCACAAAAAATAAAAATGCATGTTTTTCCTAATATTTTTATTCAATAAAATTTTAGATTCAATCATGAATCAGGGTGGAAAAACCTGGAATTAATTGACCTATTTTTCTATTTTTTATGAATTATTATCAAACTAATATGAAATGAAGAAAATAAAAGAAAAACAAAAGAAATTAACAAAACTTGCGTGCCAAATAGCAATTATAATCAGTTCAATATGCTGGGTTGGGCCAGAGTGAGGGTGTGAATATCATTCAGAGTCTTAAGCCCATTGTTTTCCAATTAATGAAACGGTGCGTATAAGCTTCAGGGTCCAAGTCAGAGTTTTCAAAGCGATCGTGGTCGTGCGTTGAGGTTACTTGGTCAAAGTCTCATATCAATCCAACGCTTCTTGTGCATCTTCCTCATTCAAATGTTCAGATGGAGGGAGTTTACAGACGGTGGCCTGAGCAGTGGTGCCACCGTCTTCTCTGGTGAAGACAAATACACAGGTCATCAAACAACACATAACCCTACATCATCTTGTCCAGTTTTTAATGCTGATCACGAATCTACCACTAGAATCATCTAGTTCCTTCTCTAACTCAAAACACGATAACATCTTCAGAATTTGTCAAAATCTTGAATCTCACCATTCTCCCAATTAAAGGCATCAATCCAATCCTCATCTCATGGTGATCAATTTCCCCTATCTAATCTTGATTATCAGTCCAAGAATCTCTAGAATTCAGCCTCAACAAAAATTGGTCATCATCCTAACTTGTCTCTATTCCACGAATTAATCATCTCAAATCCATCTACACATTGCAAGGATCCTAACCACCTATATATTTCTATCTATCTCCTCCTAAATTATGCATAGGGATGAAAAGTACCAACCTGAGTTCAGAGGTGTAACAGAAGCAATTCCTGATCACTTCAACCTCCAAGATGATGCAGATACAGTCCAAAACACCTTCTAAAACCAATGCAACCTTCAATTTCTCTTAATTTGGCCTGGAACTCAGAACTCGATTCTCTCTTTCAACTCTGAATTTTCAAACTCACCTTCTGCTACCAACTTCAAACTCTTCCAAAAAAATGGTTGAACACACTCAATACCTTATATAGAACTCATTGGGATCATCTAGAACCTTCTCAAAGCTTTAGAATGAGAAATTGGATTTTCAAATTCTCCTCAAAATCTCCTCCACACCAGTCACAATATGCACTCTGTTTGGGCTTCAAAATGCTTGCTTTGCACTCCTCAGGAGATATTGAATCTGAATGGTGGCGATTCACTCCTTGTTTCCATCCAATGGCTCATGTTTAATATGTTACTTCATCATGAAGAAACAAAGAAAAAGGGCATGATATTGGACTTAAATCAAAATTCTAATATTGCCAAAGTTTCTAGAATACCTTTTCCATTCAAAAAATGATATTATTTTGCTTCATTTGCACACAAAATGATTTATTTGAATTTTTGGTCATTTATGCCTTTTTAATCCTTCCTTTTTCA
Organism: Lathyrus sativus; assembly: GCA_963859935.3. Classification (NCBI taxonomy): domain Eukaryota; kingdom Viridiplantae; phylum Streptophyta; class Magnoliopsida; order Fabales; family Fabaceae; genus Lathyrus; species Lathyrus sativus. The sequence goes on from OZ012738.1 coordinate 519,774,171, forward strand.
CAATTTCTTGAACCAAGTCTCTCCTTGAGCCATTTCAATGCCTCCTTAATAAATGGTCAGGGTTAAAACCCCATTTTGAGCAACTTTCAAGTTGAACAAAATTTCATTTGAGACGTCTAAGTTGGCGAAAATGACCCATAACCAAAAATGACCCATAATCACAACTTCCCAAAATACCCCTTGACTTGTCAAAGCCATAACTTGAGTTCTACAAATCCTATCAAGGACTTCTAGTACTCTATAGAAAGCTAAGAGAATAAGGAACAACATTCATTTTGACCAAAAGTTCATAGGAATCATCCTTCTTGGGCAAAAGTGTCATGCAAGTTGGGTAACTTTCAAGCTCCAAATTCACATGTCTCAGATGACTTGTAACTTGTCTGGCTCATAACTTGAGTTCTATAAACCCTATCAAGGACTTCTAGTACTCAAATTAAAGCTAAGATAATGCCCTATAACAATCATGTTGGGGTCAAGATGAGATGAAGAGCCTATCTTGAGCTATATTTCCTTAAAGACATGGGTCAAACTAGGGGATTTTACACTGTCAAGTCTTAGAAACCCTAGCTTGAAACTTCTCAAACTGTTCAATCATGATGAGTTAACCTTGGAATCATCCTTATAACATCTCAATGTATCAATCCATGATCACATGGCTCTTGAATTAAGTCTCAACCTTCTTCAAATCATCATATGACTTAGGGTTGACCCAGTCAAACCCTAGTTGCACCACTCATGGCTGAGCCTTCTTAATCTTGCACAATGACCTGTCTAGGCCTCAAAGTGATCTTCAACAATTCTCATGAGCTTTCTCAAGACCTCTAGTCCATCTCCATGACCTCAGAATAATCTGATGGCTTCCCACAACTCTCAAGTTAGGAGACCTACACACTTGGCTTCAATCACTCTTTCTGAGGATCCTTTAACTTCTCTGACAAGGATATCAACCCTTGAACATCTGAATAACCTTCTTAGCTAGCCTCACAGTCTTGTATAGCTCTTGATTGGTAATCATACCTCTTGATCTCCTGCATACATGTCAATGAAATGCAAATGGTAATGCTAATGTGAATGAAATGAAACATAAGCTAGGTAAAGGAATGTTGGGCAAATTTTGGGGTGCAACACCGATATCATACCCCCCGATTTTAACTGCCAGCAGAGAAAGAAGTTCTTTAATGACATAAGACACTTCTATTGGGATGAACCTCTCCTTTTTAAAAGAGGAAAGGACGGTATTTTTCGTCGTTGTGTCCCAGAAGAAGAAGTAAGAAAGATAATAGAACACTACCACTCTGCACCTTATGGAGGACACTCTAGCACCTCCAAAACTCACGCCAAGATTCTTAGAGCAGGCCTGTTTTGCGATAATATGGTGTGATATACCCACCTATATAGTTAAATGTGACCGATGCTAGCGCACTGGGAAAATCTCAAGGCGTGACGAAATGCCCTTAAGAAATATTCAAGAGGTGGAACTTTTTGATGTTTGGGGCATAGACTTTATGGGACCATTTTCGTCTTCCTTAGGAAACAAATACATCTTAGTAGCAGTTGACTACATGTCTAAATGGATTGAAGCCATAGCCTCTCCCACCAACGACACATGTGTAGTCATAAAGTTGTTTAAGAATTACATATTCCCTAGATTCAGAACACCTCGTCTTGTTATCAGCGACGGTGGATCACATTTTATATCAAGAATCTTCGAAAAACTTTTAAGAAAATATGGAGTTAAGCATAGGATAGCGACACCTTATCACCCACAGACTAGTGGCCAAGTAGAAGTATCCAATAGAGAAATTAAACAAATCTTAGCAAAAATGGTTTCTATATCAAGAAAAGATTGGTCTCAAAAGTTGCAAGATGCACTATGGGCCTATAGAACCGCCTTCAAAACCCCTATTGGAACAACTCCTTACCAACTGGTCTATGGAAAATCCTGTCATCTACCCTTTGAATTAGAACACAGGGCCTATTAGGCCATAAAAACCCTAAACTTTGACTATTTGACTGTTGGAGAAAACCACGTCCTTGATATACATAAACTAGAAGAACTTTACCAATCCACCTACGAAAACGTTATTATATATAAAGAAAGAACCAAGGTCTGGCATGAAAAGAAGATCGTGAAGAAAGATTTCCATATAGGAGATCCTGTTCTCCTATTCAACTCCAGATTGCGACTCTTTCCTGGCAAGCTTTGTTCAAGGTGGACAGGTCCCTTTACAGTTATTAAAGTTCTACAATCAGGAGAAGTCGAGATCCAGAACCAGTCATGTAGCCCATTCATTGTAAATGGGCAGAGATTAAAATTCTACGAAGGAGGGGACATTCCCGATGATTACTCTAGCCACACCTTGATTGATCCACCACTGCCTACTTCAACCATATAGGTTCTACTCGTCAAGATAACGACGTTAAACAAGCGTTGCCTGGGTGGCAACCCACGGTTTTCTTTACTTATCTTTTATTTTATTTTATTTTCCTTTTTTAGTAATTATTATTTTATATGTCAACTAACTGTTTATGATGCTTGTACTTTCAGGTCTCATTTTCTAAATTTTACTTGCAGGATGCAGCCTCTTGACAACATACATGTCGCCTTTAGGGACGACAACCAGAGACAGAGGTACTATGTTCTTCAGCAGCATCCTATGGCATCGACCCGGAACCCAGATCAGGTCTGCATGGAAGCTTTAGGCATTGAGCCCAACATACGGTTTCTCTGTCATCAGCTCCATTGGGATGAATATGCTGATCAGTTACACCAGACCTATAGGCATCTTACTCTGGAGTTCCTTAGCTCTTTCTGCCACGAACCATACGTTGGTCAGGACGACACTACCACATTCAGACTATTTGGCACATAGTATGCCTTTACCACGAAGGAGTTCGGTGACCTGCTCGGATTTCAGACCACCCCTGATGCTATACCTGACCTACCGATGGGTTATTTTATGAGTCGAGACATCGACCAATTCTGGAGAGACATTACAGGCGGAGGGAGCCTCGACCCATCCACTCAGCTATCTCCAGTCATCCACAACCCAGCTATGAGGTACTTTCAAATGATCCTGGCTCACACTTTCCTCGGAAAGGCTGACTCTGACATGCATGTTAGTGAGGAAGAGATTTTCTTCTTGTTCTGTTAAAACCGACTACACCCAGTGGCATGTGTCATACCCTAAATTTGTCCTACCCTTCTGTGAGTATTTTCGCATTTTTTGTTCCGTGCCATTTAGGCACGTGTCATCTCGCAATTGGTCGATTTTTCAAAAATTTCTTTTTTGACCAATCAAAGCTTGACACGTGGCCTAAAAGGGTATTTTTGTGAATCCTATTTCTTTTCTTAATTACTTAAACTTTTTCTTTTAAAAAATGTTACTAATAATTTTTGTTAATAACTTTCTTTTATTTTTATTTACAAATTTTAATTTATTTATTTAACTAATGATATTTTGGTAATAATTAGTTAATTAATAGTAGTGTAGATTTGATTAGCACTTTCTTTGTTAGTATTCTTTATTTATATTTGTTAACTTTTTTAAAGTAATTTGTTAGTAATTTAAAATAAGAGGAAAGCAAAATGCTAAGAGGATCAGAATTGGTGGGAGTAAGCCCACGGTTGGAAGCCCATTAGGAAAGGGCTGAGGATCCCCACGCGGTATAAGAAAGGAAGTATGCTCAGATAGAGAGGGCACTGTTCATCAACCCTAGTGACGCCTCTTTCAAACGCAGAAAACCCTAAAAAGATTACTGTTTATCTTCCTCCTTCTTCAGCATAAACCCTAATAGCCGCCGCGCCATTCCTTCTCAACCCTAATAGTCGCTGAACCACCATCAAATACTCGGTCCACCTCCTTCACCATCATATCCTCTCCCTTTTGTTTCCTCATTTCTCAAACTTCTCATTCACAAATTTCATCTCCGCCACTCTCACCTACCGTATCGCTATAAACTCACGACCCCAGACCTTGATTTTGTTTACTTTTCCATCTAGCTCTTCACCGCCATCATCAAACCTCAATCTGTCACATATCAACTTACTCAAGTCATTACCCTGCGGTTTGAATCATCAGCGTCGCGCAGAGCCTCTCAACCTCTCAAGGAGCACATTGATTTGGGTTGAAAACATTACATCTGTGATACGAAAAGTTGGTTGTAGTCGAGACAAATTGATTTGGGTCATTCGTAAGTTTCACTACAGGAACAACGACAACATAACATAAAGCTTTCGATTTTCCGTGATCCAGCAACAACAAAGATGCCGAGTTGGTAGTGCTGTGTTAGGATTGTCAGGATCTGTTTCAGCAACATCTACGCCACTGAGGTCGCTCCGCAATCGCACGTCGGTGAAAACCCTCCGTCTTCGAGCTTCGATTTTCATCAGCACCCACTAGTTTCACTATTTCCGATAGCACCCGTGGCTTACTGAGATTCGAGCAGTTGCAGGTCCCACGATATAGGTATTGTACTGCTGAGATTATTGGGAACGTTTTGAATCGTTAATATGCTATTATTGATGTGTTAGCAGGGGTTGATCATGCTCCTGTCATAAGGAATTTACTGCAGTTGAAATCAGTAGCATCTGAGTTCTATGATGGAAAGTAGCAGCAAGAAGATATCATTCGGGTCTTTGATTCAACTTTGTTCCCATATGTTATTATTTCTCTAAGAAATTATGTTGTTGTCTGTGGCTCTTTCTGTATGCAGGTGTGAGTTTTAAAACAGGATTCTATTCAAGTTGGCTTCTGTTGTGGCACTTTCATATTGAAGATGTGCCCATCCATTCCATCAACAATGACAACAACATTTCTGCTTTCTCGGTGCAAGCACCCCCGTTTCAGTTGATGACAACATCGATCCATTCATATCCTCAATTTGATTCTGTTTAATAGATTTTGTTTTCACTAATTCCATTCTGTTTATTTATTCAGTAGTGGTTACAATTAAAAGTCAATTTAGAAAGCTATTATTGGATTGGTTGTTGTGATATGCATACTGGTTTTGGTTGTTATTAGATTGAATAAAAGGTATCATGTTGGTTCTCGGGTTCACTGTTTTTTAAAACGTTTGATTTCGAGTTTCTAATGAGCTGAGAGTGCGTTGGATCTTTTGGGGCAGATTTTTGCGGTTTCAATTTTCAAATGTTTCTTTTTTAATCCAGCAGAATTATTTTCGCAGCTGTTAGTTGTTCGGTATAGTTATCTTCGGTTAAATATGCATATTTGGATTTCATCACGCGTATTTGGATCTCATTGTTATATAGCAGTTCACTTCGTTGTGTATTTATTTTCATTTGACGGTTGCTAGTTCATTGATGCAAATGGCTATTAATGGGATCTACATGTTTACATCGTTTGAATCAATTTTGAGGGAGTATTTTATATGCTAAACTTGGCCACGGTTTTGCGGGGTGGCCTATGGATAAGGTGCCGTTACGTTGTTTGTTTGTCAACCATCATAGCCTTTCGTTGAAGATGGATAATAATGGCATTGGAGAATCTAGCTGATAGAGAAGACATTCTGCTGCATTAATTTTCCGTAATCATTTTTTAACTAATATTTTTCTTTGATGTGTGCAGATTAATTAGTTGAAGCATAGTGGTTGATATGTTGGTAGTCATTTGATTGATTTGTAGATTTATGTATAAAAATGTGAATAATGAATATTGAACTTAATTATTGTTTGTTTTTATATTAACCTTATCAAGTTGGATATTGTTTTTCGGAAATAATAAACTCTCGATTTATCGAGTCCTTTTCCACCCATGTAAGTCGAGTGTTTTCAAAGCCTCGCCATCGACCTTCGATCACCATACACAACATTTTAAAGCTTAATCCTGGGCTTCCTTACAGTGATACCTATTTGATCAATTATTCCTAGTTGGTCACTTAGAAGACTAGCCCACTTTGCTAGTGCACACGCTTAAAATTTAAAATTAAAACCTCGACTCACCTTGAGTACTTTTTCAAAACAAATTAAATCTTTGAAGTCAAAGCACTTCTTGGATTTTTGGACAATCATTATTGAGGTGTACACCTTAAAATAATGTGTCGTTCGACTTTTTGTTTTAGCACTCTCTTTTGGACAAAGAAATGTCATAGGAATCTAGCATTCTGTGTGGTATTTCTGTTGTTCATCCAAACTTTTTCGAATGAAAAAGGTGTTGTCGAGATCTAGCATCACGATAATACCCCAATTAATTAGTTGTGAGGCCGACGTCTCATTTACTAAATAATTGTCATTTTCAAATTCAATATCGTATTCATACCCTCCTATTCACTTCAAATCATTTTTCTTTCCGATTCAAACTTCGAAAGAAGGAGGTTCTTGGAGTCTAGCATTCCTTGAATTTTCGAATGAATAGCTCTAGAGGCACGCTCTTGAGTTGTTATTCACTCAACCTTTCGACTTTTTCAAACTCAAACTTTTTTAACATCTCCTAAGTCGAATGCTCGTACGCATTCGCAAACCATCAACATTTCGCACACACTTCACAATTCCCCGTGGTTTCGATATTAGGGGCACCCTTAGGGACTAATATCGTTTCTCACAATCTCAACCCTTGACACGTCGTCAAGTCGGTTTCATTTTCAATTAAATCCTCGACACGTCGTCGAGCCATTTTCAAACCAACTTCCTTTGGCCTCGCATGCCATTTTTCGATTCGATCTTTTCACAAACGTTTTTAAACTTACGAAAGAGGGATATTCTTAGAATCTAGCATTCTTTGAATATTCGAATGAGTAACTCTCAAGGCGCGCCTTTGAGTTGTTATTAGTTTATTCTTTCGATTTCAAAACATCCAACTCTTTATATTCAACTCATTCAATCAATTCCCGAAAGAGCTGAGTTCTTGGAGTCTCGCATTCCTTGGATTCTTGAGTGACAAGCTCTTGAGACGCGCTTTTGGGTTGCTTGTCAGTCACTCTTTCGTCTCTTTCTCAAATTTCCAACTTATTCAACCTCATCTTTCGTGGTTGTTACCACGAACTACGGACGCTCTGATTCTTTATTCATTCTTGAATATAAGATACGTAGGCACAAGATTGCGATGATCTTGGCGAGCACACTTCTATCCATCTTCCGTTTTCCCCCATCCCTTCCCGTAGTCGAACTACGACGCTCTGATTTCTCATTCTCGTCCGAATGAGCATACGTAGGCACAAGGGCCCCAATCCTTGGCGAGCACCTTATCTTCTAACCACCCATCTCTCCTTAGCGTCTTCACCCATTAACCTACCAATTCACCTTTATCAACGAGAAGAAAACCAGTAAACCTAAACAACACTCCCCACAATTACCTTAAGAGGTTCCCGTCGAGTACGACGGACGTGAGGGGTGCTAATACCTTCCCCTCACGTAACCGACTCCCGAACCCGGAACTTGGTTGCGACAGCCCTGTTCCTATCCTTTCGTTTTTAGGAGGTTTTCTCGATATTTTCCTCTCCCGTTTATTCGGGAAAATAAAGTTCGGTGGCGACTCTGTCGAACCGCATTTCAGCGCCTTTTGCGCGAGGGTCGTATTTTCGAATGTGAATTTTCGAGGTGCGACAGGTGGCGACTCTGCTGGGGAAATTTTTGCTCCATGCAAAGAGAGAGTCAAGCCTATCTTTTGGTTTGTGAGGAGTGTTTGTTTTTTATTTGTTTTCTTTTAGTATTTGTTCTCTTATAGATTTTATTCGTGCTTTGTCGCCTGTTGGTTACTAGGATGACATCATGAGTAAAGCTCTACGCCCGAGCTTTGGTAAAAGCAAAGAGAACACATAGTTTAGAATTGGTAGTCAAGTAGTGTTAGTCTCCGAGGACTTGCTCCTTGTGGGCCTAGCATGAAAGCTCCTCCAGAGGAGACCTATTCGTAGATCTTGTTGTAACACAGCTAGCCTGTTGCACGACTTGATTAATGAAGGGTCCGTGATTCTGGGAACCTTTTGTTAGCACCAGTTCCGATATTGGTGGTCGTGTAATGTTAGTCTCCAAGGACTCGCTCCTTGTGCGCCTAGCATGAGGACCCCGCTCAGGAGAGACCTTATCGTCATTATCGTCGTAATACAGCCAGCCTGTTGCGTGACGCTGATACGACTAGTGTCCGTGATCCTGGGAACCAAACATAGAAACCATCCCGTGAGAGGGTTTATGGGTAGAATGTTTAGACCTTCCCGTATAGGTTGTGCCTGTCAGTTTTCTTTGATCAGGAATTATGGTTATTTATCTATTACGATTACCAGCTTCAGGAGTTGTTGGAGTTGTGATCCTGTGATCCTGGATCTTGTATCTTGCATTGCATCTTGCATATCATTTGCATTGCATTTCATATGTTGTGCATTTTGCATTTCCGGTCCTTCAACGGAATCTTATGTCTCTGTTCCTTCTTCTCCAGTAAATCAAGCTGATTCCCCGACACCAATACGCAACTAGAGCCAATACCAGACGAATGATGGAGCAGATTCAACAGGAGCAAGTCGCCTTCAGGGAAGAGTTAGATTCCATGAAAGGAAAGATTGACCAGATCCTCGAAGCCATCCTCACAGCCAGGAGAGAAGAAGAGCAGCGTGAAGCCGCCGCTGTCGTCAATGGACAAGGGTCTACTGCCATCCCTTTGGTCCCAATTCCGAATTCTCAGGGAATGCCGTTGAACTTCAACAACACAGTCGAGGGAAACACCTCTCAACCAATCCCAGCGCCTGGAGTTACCGTTGGAGTTATCCCGCACGCCCAGCCTACTGCTGTGCAGATCCCAACTCCCCATATCGAAGATACTCTGATGGATCAGTATGACGATGTTCAGAACTATCATGCTGCTATTCCCATCGCCAGTCCTGTTGCTGCTCAGGATTCTGAAGCCATGAAGATGTGCCGAGATCTAGCCGAGAAACTCCGAGCCATGGAAGGGCACAATTCAAATTCTTTCAGTGCTTTGGAATTATGCTTGGTGCCTGATGTTGTCATTCCTCCAAAGTTCAAGGTGCCCGAATTTTCAAAGTAAAAAGGTCTCAGTTGCCCAAACATCCATCTGAAGATGTACTGTCGCAAGATGGCTGCTTATGCCAGAGATGAAAAGCTCATGATCCATTGCTTCCAGGACAGCTTATCTGGGGCATCACTCGAATGGTATATGCAGCTGGAGCGTAATAGTGTGCGCACTTGGGCCGAGCTAGCTGATGCATTTGTCAAGCAGTACAAATACAACACCGATCTTGCTCCTAACCGTACTCAGCTTCAGAGTATGACTCAGAAGGACAACGAATCCTTCAAGGAGTACGCACAACGATGGAGAGAGCTAGCCGCAAGGGTGCATCCGCCTCTTGTTGACCGTGAACTGATTGACATCTTCATGGGCACTTTGCAGGGCCAGTATTATGAAAAGCTGATCGGTAGTGTCTCCGCTGGATTTTCTGACTTGGTGATCGTCGGTGAGAGAATTGAAGAAGGACTGAAGAGTGGGAAGATCCCAGGAGGTTCTAACAGTCAGGCTAATGCCAAGAGGCCTTTTAATGGATACAAGAAGAAGGAGGGCGAAACAAATGCCATCTTTGTACAGAAAGGGCAAGCTTCTCAACAAGCTCCTCCTATGCCTTATCAAGTTCCCTACTATCAGTATCCATATGTTGCTGCTGCGCAATATGCTCCAATGCCTTATCAGCCAGCTGTCCATGCAGCACAAGCTCAGATGCCAAGGCAACAGGCTCCTCAGCAACAAGCCTACAACCAGCAAGGATATCAGTATCCTCCTCAGCAACAGCAGATGCAAGCAACTCAGCAACGACAAAGTGCTCGCCCACAGTGTCCGCAGAGAACATGGAGGCCAGATAGAGTCTTTGATCGTCTACCAATGCCATATGCCAAAATCTTTGCTCAGTTGATGGAGAAGAAAGCTGTGGTTCCGAGAGATTTAGCTCCTACAACCATCCTTCCTGCCGATTATGATGCAAATGCTCATTGTGAGTTTCATAAGGGCGCTCCAGGTCACACCATCGAGGATTGCAGGGCTTTCAAGCACATAATTCAAGACATGATCGACAGGGATGCTATCAACTTCAATGGGAAATCTCCAAACATCATCAACAATCCGATGCCACCAGTCAACTAGCGCCAACGGCAGATTGATTCCAGTCAAGTTCATTCCCTGAAGAAGGCAGTCATGTTGCCATTTCATTATTCGCAGTTTCTTATGTTTTGTCTTTGTTTACTTAAGTGATGTATGCTTTGAACAATTGCCATTCGTATTTGGTTTTCATTAATGTATCGTCTATGCATGTTTTGAATTAGTTATATCGTATTCACTCATTTTTCGCTTATCACCGACACATCTCTTTACTCCACTCTATCCACTGTTGTTTAGCATGATTTGAGGGAGGATGATGAAAATGAGATACCCATAATTGCAAACGGTATGCTTTCAGATAGAATCTCGTCAATGATGTACAGGCATTGCTTCAATTCCCCAAACACCGGAGATATAAGGAGTTAATCCCTAGTAAACCACTTCGAGCCTAGAAGTAGCAGTTTCCTTCGGATATTCAAACCTTTACACTCAACCTGGGGCAGGGTAGTGTTCAGTTAATTCAACTCCGCAAAATCTCGAAGACGGTGGTTCATCAAAGACCCATGCTATGGCAGTCACAACAAAATCCAAAAAAAATCGAAAGCCTGCTAAGTCAAACACCTTAGAGGGGACTTAGGCAAAATCAAGGCAATCCCGATGGATTTGACAAACAAAGTCAATCCATGCAAAAGTTAGGGATCAAAACAAAAGCAAAAGAGGACCCCGAAACCCTCAACAAAAACAAAGGAGGATTCAGTGGCCACCCAAGTCAAGGGGCACTGACATCCATCAAAAAACCAAAATAAGGTGACTGCCACTTCGAGCAAATCTTGAACCTTCAAGCTTACACCGTCAAGGCAAGTGTAGGATTAACTGAGTGTAGGACTGGAGATCATTAAGAAGAAGGGGTGGGTACAAATCATACTTTGAGCCTAATATCCTTTGTTTCATAATCGTGAACCAGACCACGTTACAACCTTTGAAAGACCTAATTGAGACGAGGTTCATTCTGAAAGCATATCATTGCAAGGTTGCGTAACCTGACTCCTCACATGATTTCTAATCATCAATATTGGTATCCTTTTGCTTGCTATATCTTTTCGCACTAATCAAACAGCACAACGTCTGGGCTAGCAGTCCATTCGTCTCACTATCACGACACTTCCAAATAAACAATACTTTTTCAAACTTGTATCGAACTTTGCATTAATTATCACCATTTATGAATGTACAATTTTAATTGCAAATCAGTGCTAGGTATTCAAAGACACTCCAGCAAGGGGCAATTGAGGAGAAACTTGACTTTCAGTGGCGTACACGAAGCAAGATTATTTCAAAACCCACAGGCTGGAGCAAATCATTCAAACAGCTCGAGCAGGGGCATATCATTACCATATTTAGACTGGGGCAAGACCAGGTCGTCCTCACCATCAAACAGAGTTGCAACCTTCTCTGAAGCAAATTCACAATCACCAAGTACCCAGACTTGGGACATCCAGAGCATTTTCCTCTTTAATCATGGCGTCTTCAGCAAACTGCGTGTCGAGGAAGTCTATCCCTCCCACCACCCAAAGTCCAATCCGTATTGGCAACTACCAAAGTCCACCACGCTGGCATCCACACTCATACTTCCAATTACCCGTCTGCATCAAGTGCATCATACGCATCGCATTCAACATCATTAGTGTCCTGCATCATACTCCAATCATACCATACCTCCCCAGCTCTTGCATCTCCGCTCGTCAGCATTTGCATTTGCACGTCCACTCATATAGAATATCATTTATCATCCAGCATTCATATATGCAAGTCAAGGTCCAGGATCGATCCCGAAGATTTCCAAAACCATCGATCGCCCAGTCAGGGGGCATCTTCCGTAAGATGGTGGGTTTACCCCACGATTTTCAAAAGCTTCAAAGCAGTCATCAACCAAGTCAGGGGCAATCTTCTGCAATTGTGGGTTTCTCCCATAAAATTTGAAGTTATTCAAAGCAAGATTCAGCCCAGTCAGGGGCATCTTTTTCAAGACCATGGGCGTCTCCCGTGACGAATTTCAACCGCGTGGTTGATCAAATATGCAAATCAACATTCAGCCCAGCCAGGGGCATACCATTCAAGACCGTGGGCGTTCTCCACGAAGTTGTTCAACCTTTTGTTGGACAAATCCAAGAAGTTTAATGCAAGAACCAGCCCGAGCAGGGGCATCTTCGGCAAAACCGTGAGCGTCCCTCACGAAGTGGTTCAACCTTTTGTTGACCAAAACAAGACATCAAGACAAACTCAGCCCAGTCAGGGGCGTCTTCTTCAGAGATCATGGGCGTAACCATGAAATCATTTCAGCAAAACTATGATCCCCAAACAAGACGGTGGGCGTACCCCGTTGATTTATTTCAATTCAATCTTCCTCTTGGGGGGTTCCCCAGTGAGTTGTACCCAGCAAGCGTGACCGTTGTCAATTGCCTTACTATCATCCTTTTGGTGATAGTCGAACTTCGTCAGTTCACCCTAGCCTGCATCCTTGTGGTGTTGGTAAACCTCAAATCTGTGTTGTCCTATCATCCTTTTGGTGATAGCGACTTGTTTTATTTGTGTTTTCTCTCTACCATCCTTTTGGTGGTAGGTCTGGTACTTCGTCGGTATCAGGTTGTGCGATGTTTTATTTGTGTTTTTGCTCTACCATCCTTTTGGTGGTAGGTCTGGTACTTCGTCGGTATCAGATTGCACGATATTTTATTTGTGTTTTCGCTCTACCATCCTTTTGGTGGTAGGTCTGGTACTTCGTCGGTATCAGATTGTGCGATATTTTGGTGTGAGTTTCGCTCCGTCATCCTTTTGGTGGGGGGTCTATCATGGTCATTAATGATAGATTGTGCAATCTGTGTTGTGTTTTCGCTCTACCATCCTTTTGGTGGTAGGTCTGGCATTTCGTCGATGTCAGATTGCGCGACGTTTTGTTTATGTTTTCGCTCTACCATCCTTTTGGTGGTAGGTCTGGTACTTCGTTGGTATCAGATTGCGCGATGCTTTCTTTTGTGTTTTCGCTCTACCATCCTTTTAGTGGTAGGTCTGGCATTTCGTCGATGTCAGATTGCGCGACGTTTTGTTTATGTTTTCGCTCTACCATCCTTTTGGTGGTAGGTCTGGTACTTCGTCGGTATCAGATTGCGCGATGCTTTCTTTTATGTTTTCGCTCTACCATCCTTTTGGTGGTAGGTCTGGTATTTCGTCGATATCAGATTTGCGTGATGCTTTCTTTTATGTTTTCGCTCTACCATCCTTTTGGTGGTAGGTCTGGTATTTCGTCGATATCAGATTGTGCGATGTTTTGTTTGTGTTTTCGCTCTACCATCCTTTTGGTGGTAGGTCTGGTACTTCGTCGGTATCAGATTGTGCGATGTTTTATTTGTTCTCGCTCCGTCATCCTTTTGGTGGTGGGTCTGACATTTCGTCGATGTCTGATCGTTTATGTTTTAGCTCTACCATCCTTTTGGTGGTAGGTCTGGTACTTCGTCGGTATCAGGTTGTGCGACGTTTTATTTGTGTTTTCACTCTACCATCCTTTGGTGATGGATCTGGTATTTCGTCGATATCAGATTGTGCGATGTTTTGGTGTGAGTTTCGCTCCGTCATCCTTTTGGTGGGGGGAGTCTATCATGGTCATTAATGTTAGACTGTGCGATGTGTGTTTGTGTTTGCTCTACCGCCCTTTTGGTGGTAGTAGCCGTGTTCTTTTCTTTCCATCATCCTTTTGGTGATGACGACCTTTTTGCCAGTCATTTACAGCTTACTCAGAGGTTTACATCATCCAGCATTGTCAACTCTCTAGCATCTCACTTTCATCCGGACAAATTCAGGGTCTTTTTTATATCTAATAGACTTCTACCTCAGGGATGTGAACGCCGATGCAATTCATCCTCATAGGTTTAAGCCTATTAGATAGGGGCATCTGTCATACCCTAAATTTGTCCTACCCTTCTGTGAGTATTTTCGCATTTTTTGTTCCGTGCCATTTAGGCACGTGTCATCTCGCAATTGGTCGATTTTTCAAAAATTTCTTTTTTGACCAATCAAAGCTTGGCACATGGCCTAAAAGGGTATTTTTGTGAATCCTATTTCTTTTCTTAATTACTTAAACTTTTTCTTTTAAAAAATGTTACTAATAATTTTTGTTAATAACTTTCTTTTATTTTTATTTATAAATTTTAATTTATTTATTTAACTAATGATATTTTGGTAATAATTAGTTAATTAATAGTAGTGTAGATTTGATTAGCACTTTCTTTGTTAGTATTCTTTATTTATATTTGTTAACTTTTTTTAAGTAATTTGTTAGTAATTTAAAATAAGAGGAAAGCAAAATGCTAAGAGGATCAGAATTAGTGGGAGTAAGCCCACGGTTGGAAGCCCATTAGGAAAGGGCTGAGGATCCCCACGCGGTATAAGAAAGGAAGTATGCTCAGATAGAGAGGGCACTGTTCATCAACCCTAGCGGCGCCTCTTTCAAACGCAGAAAACCCTAAAAAGATTACTGTTTATCTTCCTCCTTCTTCAGCATAAACCCTAATAGCCGCCGCGCCATTCCTTCTCAACCCTAATAGTCGCTGAACCACCATCAAATACTCGGTCCACCTCCTTCACCATCATATCCTCTCCCTTTTGTTTCCTCATTTCTCAAACTTCTCATTCACAAATTTCATCTCCGCCACTCTCACCTATCGTATCGCTATAAACTCACGACCCCAGACCTTGATTTTGTTTACTTTTCCATCTAGCTCTTCACCGCCATCATCAAACCTCAATCTGTCACATATCAACTTACTCAAGTCATTACCCTGCGGTTTGAATCATCAGCGTCGCGCAGAGCCTCTCAACCTCTCAAGGAGCACATTGATTTGGGTTGAAAACATTACATCTGTGATACGAAAAGTTGGTTGTAGTCGAGACAAATTGATTTGGGTCATTCGTAAGTTTCACTACAGGAACAACGACAACATAACATAAAGCTTTCGATTTTCCGTGATCCAGCAACAACAAAGATGCCGAGTTGGTAGTGTTGTGTTAGGATTGTTAGGATCTGTTTCAGCAACATCTACGCCACTGAGGTCACTCTGCAATCGCACGTCGGTGAAAACCCTCCGTCTTCGAGCTTCGATTTTCATCAGCACCCACTAGTTTCACTATTTCCGATAGCACCCGTGGCTTACTGAGATTCGAGCAGTTGCAGGTCCCACGATATAGGTATTGTACTGCTGAGATTATTGGGAACGTTTTGAATCGTTAATATGCTATTATTGATGTGTTAGCAGGGGTTGATCATGCTCCTGTCATAAGGAATTTACTGCAGTTGAAATCAGTAGCATCTGAGTTCTATGATGGAAAGTAGCAGCAAGAAGATATCATTCGGGTCTTTGATTCAACTTTGTTCCCATATGTTATTATTTCTCTAAGAAATTATGTTGTTGTCTGTGGCTCTTTCTGTATGCAGGTGTGAGTTTTAAAACAGGATTCTATTCAAGTTGGCTTCTGTTGTGGCACTTTCATATTGAAGATGTGCCCATCCATTCCATCAACAATGACAACAACATTTCTGCTTTCTCGGTGCAAGCACTCCCGTTTCAGTTGATGACAACATCGATCCATTCATATCCTCAATTTGATTCTGTTTAATAGATTTTGTTTTCATTAATTCCATTCTGTTTATTTATTCAGTAGTGGTTACAATTAAAAGTCAATTTAGAAAGCTATTATTGGATTGGTTGTTGTGATATGCATACTGGTTTTGGTTGTTATTAGATTGAATAAAAGGTATCATGTTGGTTCTCGGGTTCACTGTTTTTTAAAACGTTTGATTTCGAGTTTCTAATGAGAGTGCGTTGGATCTTTTGGGGCAAATTTTTGCGGTTTCAATTTTCAAATGTTTCTTTTTTAATCCAGCAGAATTATTTTCGCAGCTGTTAGTTGTTCGGTATAGTTATCTTCGGTTAAATACACATATTTGGATTTCATCACGCGTATTTGGATCTCATTGTTATATAGCAGTTCACTTCGTTGTGTATTTATTTTCATTTGACGGTTGCTAGTTCATTGATGCAAATGGCTATTAATGGGATCTACATGTTTACATCGTTTGAATCAATTTTGAGGGAGTATTTTATATGCTAAACATGGCCACGGTTTTGCGGGGTGGCCTATGGATAAGGTGCCGTTACGTTGTTTGTTTATCAACCATCATAGCCTTTCGTTGAAGATGGATAATAATGGCATTGGAGAATCTAGCTGATAGAGAAGACATTCTGCTGCATTAATTTTCCGTAATCATTTTTTAACTAATATTTTTCTTTGATGTGTGCAGATTAATTAGTTGAAGCATAGTGGTTGATATGTTGGTAGTCATTTGATTGATTTGTAGATTTATGTATAAAAATGTGAATAATGAATATTGAACTTAATTATTGTTTGTTTTTATATTAACCTTATCAAGTTGGATATTGTTTTTCGGAAATAATAAACTCTCGATTTATCGAGTCCTTTTCCACCCATGTAAGTCGAGTGTTTTCAAAGCCTCGCCATCGACCTTCGATCACCATACACAACATTTTAAAGCTTAATCCTGGGCTTCCTTACAGTGATACCTATTTGATCAATTATTCCTAGTTGGTCACTTAGAAGACTAGCCCACTTTGCTAGTGCACACGCTTAAAATTTAAAATTAAAACCTCGACTCACCTTGAGTACTTTTTCAAAACAAATTAAATCTTTGAAGTCAAAGCACTTCTTGGATTTTTGGACAATCATTATTGAGGTGTACACCTTAAAATAATGTGTCGTTCGACTTTTTGTTTTAGCACTCTCTTTTGGACAAAGAAATGTCATAGGAATCTAGCATTCTGTGTGGTATTTCTGTTGTTCATCCAAACTTTTTCGAATGAAAAAGGTGTTGTCGAGATCTAGCATCACGATAATACCCCAATTAATTAGTTGTGAGGCCGACGTCTCATTTACTAAATAATTGTCATTTTCAAATTCAATATCGTATTCATACCCTCCTATTCACTTCAAATCATTTTTCTTTCCGATTCAAACTTCGAAAGAAGGAGGTTCTTGGAGTCTAGCATTCCTTGAATTTTCGAATGAATAGCTCTCGAGGCACGCTCTTGAGTTGTTATTCACTCAACCTTTCGACTTTTTCAAACTCAAACTTTTTTAACATCTCCTAAGTCGAATGCTCGTACGCATTCGCAAACCATCAACATTTCGCACACACTTCACAATTCCCCGTGGTTTCGATATTAGGGGCACCCTTAGGGACTAATATCGTTTCTCACAATCTCAACCCTTGACACGTCGTCAAGTCGGTTTCATTTTCAATTAAATCCTCGACACGTCGTCGAGCCATTTTCAAACCAACTTCCTTTGGGCTCGCATGCCATTTTTCGATTCGATCTTTTCACAAACGTTTTTAAACTTACGAAAGAGGGATATTCTTAGAATCTAGCATTCTTTGAATATTCGAATGAGTAACTCTCAAGGCGCGCCTTTGAGTTGTTATTAGTTCATTCTTTCGATTTCAAAACATCCAACTCTTTATATTCAACTCATTCAATCAATTCCCGAAAGAGCTGAGTTCTTGGAGTCTTGCATTCCTTGGATTCTTGAGTGACAAGCTCTTGAGACGCGCTTTTGGGTTGCTTGTCAGTCACTCTTTCGTCTCTTTCTCAAATTTCCAACTTATTCAACCTCATCTTTCGTGGTTGTTACCACGAACTACGGACGCTCTGATTCTTTATTCATTCTTGAATATAAGATACGTAGGCACAAGATTGCGATGATCTTGGCGAGCACACTTCTATCCATCTTCCGTTTTCCCCCATCCCTTCCCGTAGTCGAACTACGACGCTCTGATTTCTCATTCTCGTCCGAATGAGCATACGTAGGCACAAGGGCCCCAATCCTTGGCGAGCACCTTATCTTCTAACCACCCATCTCTCCTTAGCGTCTTCACCCATTAACCTACCAATTCACCTTTATCAACGAGAAGAAAACCAGTAAACCTAAACAACACTCCCCACAATTACCTTAAGAGGTTCCCGTCGAGTACGACGGACGTGAGGGGTGCTAATACCTTCCCCTCACGTAACCGACTCCCGAACCCGGAACTTGGTTGCGACAGCCCTGTTCCTATCCTTTCGTTTTTAGGAGGTTTTCTCGATATTTTCCTCTCCCGTTTATTCGGGAAAATAAAGTTCGGTGGCGACTCTGTCGAACCGCATTTCCGCGCCTTTTGCGCGAGGGTCGTATTTTCGAATGTGAATTTTCGAGGTGCGACAGCATGTGGGAACTTTTTGCTGAATAATCTCGAGGGCACAACTAGATCCTCAGAAGGGATTATTCACGTAGGAGGCACCGTCACTCAGATAGTCACAACATTAGGACTTACCAGCCAGCTGCTGCACCTGACTCCGTATTATGGATATACCTTGTTGGACATTGATTTCTATTTAGGCAGAGGGTTGATGAGGAGAGCATCATTTCAGCCTGATTATTTCAGACTCTTGATCGACTACCAGACCATCCACTATTTTACATTGCCTGATCCTGCTATGACCAGTGTCCATAATCCTTCCAACTAAAGTTACGCCTTGGAAGGTTATGGAGAGACGATTGATGAACCACGCACACCACCTTCGGCAGAGTACCATCCTTCATCGCCCTCTCCAAGGACGACGGTATTATCAAATAATCACACATTGCGAAGGACTGACTTGTACACTCAGATAGCAGAGCTGCGTATAGAGATAGTTAGACTTTAGCAGACAGTCGCTGACCTCACTTTGCAGGTGCAGATATCAGACATGACTCATGCAACAGAAGCCAACACATTGTACCAGGAGATCTCAGACCTACATAGAGAGCTACACACCCTCCGTCATCCTAACCAGACAGACGAGCACCCAGCCCCACGATGACACCGTTTTATTACTTTTTATCGTTTGCTTTATTGCCGTCTTCATTTACAGACTTATTTCATTTGCTTACGTTTTTCTTTCATAACATTAACTAATACCGTATATATATATATATATATATATATATATATATATATATATATATATATATATATATATATATATATATATATATATATATATATATATATATATATATATATATATATATATATATATTACGTTTTTATTTCATAACATTAACTAATACCGTTTATATATATATATATATATATATATATATATATATATATATATATATATATATATATATATATATATATATATATATATATATATATATATATATATATATATATATATATATATATATATATATATATATATATATATATATATATATATATATATATATATATATATATATATATATATATATATATATATATATATATATATATATATATATATATATATATATTTGTGATAATTGTTATTTCTTTATTACATGCAAATTTTATTTTTTTCACTTAATTATGTTTCCTGATTTTTTATGTCAAAATAAGGACAAGAAAAAAAATTATATAGGAGAAAAATAAGTGTGTCAGGACAGGTAACTTTTACTACCAACACACTCCAAAAATCAAGAAGGAGCCCCAAAGCCCAAACAAAGGACCAAAATCCAGCCCAATCACCTTCAGTGAGGATGTCGCCCGCCATATAGTCCATGGCGCCCGCCACGGGGTCTGAACTATATGCGGGGCAGAAGTTGGAAAACCACCATTTTCACATCTCAAACCTCCAAAATCTCCACCATTTTCAAATATATGTGGGCCATCCGAAAATCTCCCCCAAAGCACCAAAAGTTCCTAACTTCATCATTCACTCACCAACCTGTTAACCATTCCAAGTTCCATTTCCACCTCCCCTCACCAAAATCCATTAAAACCCCATCTTTACCCATTTCCAAAATATACCCTTTCACTCATCCTCCATCTCCAGAGTATATCCATGGAACACGAAGGTTGCATTTTGCGTCAAGGGAAGCCCGAAGAAAAACAACGGAAAATTCTCGACAAACTGCAAAGTCGGGACATTGCTTTGACACGGTACATGGATGACAACTGTCTATATTCTTTGGGTATTTATCATAGTGTTTATCACTTGTTAGACACTTTAGGACTGCACGAAATATTTGCTAGACGTGATCCTACATTTGAGAGGCTGACTAGGGAATTCTTGAGTTCCCTGATTTATGTTGTCAGACCCAACACTACTAGTACCGTCGGTACGGTACAGTTCCGAATGTTTAATGTTGAATACACATTTAGTACCGACGAACTCGCAGAGAGGCTGAGATTGCCTTTTTGTGAAGGTGCTATTTTTGAAGCACCTCTGAATTCCGATTGGTCTGTGGAGGCATTTTCCTTTTGGCACAGATTTTCAAATTTTACGATTACATCTTTTGAAGGAATACTTGTCTCCCGGATCCATAACCCGGCCATCCACGTATTTCGTTACATGTTAGCCTGTATTATCTTTGGCCGGGAGAATTCAAATAAGGTAAATGCAAAAGAATTACTATTTGTGCAGGGGTGCCTCACAAACAGGAGATTTAATGTGGTTTCGTTCATGATTGCCCATATGACTGCCGCAATCAAGAGCACTGGGACCATTGCCTTCGAATGACTTATTACGTCTATTGCAAAGGCTCTGAACCTAGATGCAGAGATAGTAACTTTAGCACCCTTTCCTCCTCGCACAATTAATTTAAAATTCTTAAAAGATATGAAACTGTGCAAGGTCAGGAAGGAAGGGGGCTTTGAGCTTATGGTCCATGGAAAGGCTATCCCATCTATCGTTATGCCTTGCACTAGACGCACAGATGTGACTATCGCGAGGAACTGGACCTATAATTTAGATGTTCCACCCATTACAGGTCCAGTCCCTCCGAATATTCCTGTTGGTGATGGCGATGATACCGATGACGAGTATGACCGGCGAGAGTAGTCTCCCGGTCATCCTATGCCACCTCACCATGTACCACAGACACACACTGCACCGTCTTCCTCTTACCATTCTACAGGTACCGCTCCCGGTTTTTATATATTTGAGCAGATGTGGCGAGACCAATTAGCAAGAGAGGAGAGACGCGATAACTTGCTCACCACCATACAACAACAATTAACTAAAAATATGAGATTCATGCAAGAGTCTCAGCAGCAGATGATCCAATCCATGCAACGCATAATACAATCTCAAGCTGCTCTGACCACCAGATTCGACGAGTTCGATGCTTCTCAGATCGATTATCGTCGCAGCAGATCTCGCCGCCCTAGATACTCACCGCACGCTGGCGACAACACTAGCAACATGCCTTAGACCCTTCAGGTACCTCGTCCTTTTCTTATTTTGAAACATTGGGGACAATGTTCAATTTAAGTGTGGGAGGAGACTTTATTTATTTTCTCGCTTTTTCTTGCATTTTTCATTTCTTTTATCGCTTTCTAGTTTATTTTCGTTTTTAGAATACACATGTGCTTAACGAGCCATTTGCATTATATCCTTATTCCCTCATTTCTTAAGCCTCACCGGAAAAAAATTTA
Source organism: Lathyrus sativus (assembly GCA_963859935.3). NCBI lineage: Eukaryota > Viridiplantae > Streptophyta > Magnoliopsida > Fabales > Fabaceae > Lathyrus > Lathyrus sativus. Next base: position 519,795,795 of record OZ012738.1, read on the forward strand.
TTGACAAAAAGTGTACTATCCTGAAAATTTTTAGGCTTTTGAGGCAAGTTCGAGTTAGGATGCGGATGATTTGGAAAAACCCGTTTTGAAACATTGATATCACTGTAACACCTTAGGCTTTGTGAATGTAGAAATCGACCCCGATACCCTATGTACCATGGCCTTAATAAAAATGTTCATAGTAAGTCCTTAGTAGTTTATCCTAGCAGTCAGATCCGGCCAAAGCGTGATCTAAGTGAAGGACCGATGAATATAAGTGAATGATCTGTATGTTCAAAACTAATAATTGCAACTCGGGTATAGGTAACTCTCACAAGGTCATTTAACCCAAAAAGTTGTAAAAATTTCAACAAAAAAAAGTTAAATATTAATAAAAGCAAAACAAAATAAAATATCTTCCCATTAATAGTTGGTTCAGAGGTGTCTGGTGCTGAACTCGGTAGGGCGGGCTATGATCTGATCCCCCACAACTACAATAGGGTCAATAAAAGGGGTTACACCAGTTTGTGTACCAGAGCCTCATGCTTGAGATCAGAATCACTAACCGGTCACTTCACTATGAGCATGTATCGATAACGGGCTTAATGTGATTGCGCCTGAATGAAAAGGACCCAAAAGGACATTTAAAAGTAGGCCTAGGTACGGTAGGGTAGTACATATTGATTTTCGTAAGAACGAAGCCTATGTCCGTATTTACGGAGAAGTGTCATTCCAATACCCGTGGTTCACTGAGTTAATACATATCACTTCATCCCAACTTGAACTTAGAAGCCCTTTTTGCCCAGATCATTTATGGATATCACCTTTCTTTTGTCATGATGTTTTGCTTGAGGACAAGCAAAGGCTTTAGTGTGGGAGAATTTGATAGACCTAAAATATATTGTTTATTCGACTCGATTTGTGCATGTTATTTAGGATTTTATTTTTGTTTTCTTGTATTATGCCTCTGTTTTGTTTCTTTTTCAGGTTTTTGTGTTTTCAAAGCTACTCGAGAAGTAATGAAGAAAAGTGAGCTAAAAGACCAATATTCTCTGGAATTGTACACATGGCATCCACCATGGCGGGCACCATAGGGGATGCCACACTTTGGATAAGTGACCAAATGCTAACAACTGCCACGTCTCCCACAACTTTCCACCCTAGTTCATATGGCGGGCGCCATAGGGAGGTGGCAGGCGCCACCTTTGCAATCTCGTTTCCCTCCTAAAAGAAGTTGGAGGGCATTCTTGTCCTTATCTGTACTTTCCTACCACTATAAATAGAAGAGTTTTGTCTCATTTCCAATCATCCAAGCTTAGTTATAGAACTCAAGCCATAAATTTCACCTATTGTAAAGTGATAAACCTCTCACATTGAGGGGTTATCTCATTGTCTAATCGAGTCTGTAATCGGGTTTGGAGCACTTTGGTAGAAGTTAATCCTGCTGCCATTTTATTTTCGTCATTTACTTCAAGTTGTACCAAGATTTAAAGCCTCCCGTTTGGAGCATGTTTCTGTTTATTTATTGCCCTTTTTATTTATCCGCTTTTATTTCCCGCACTATTTATTTATCGCACCCTTTATCGCACTTTATTTATTTCCTCGCGCTTTATTTACTTGCATTTATTTACTATGTCTATTTACTTTACCATGTCCGGCTAAATCTTAAAGGCTAGGATGCGACGATCGTAGTTAAAATAGTATTCCTTACGGCTGTTGATTGAATTACTTAGGGGTTATTCTAACTTTTAACACTTATTTTCTGCACTTAAAATCTGTTGGGTAAGATCGAAAGCCGTCCAACCTTTAGATAAATTTGGTTAGTCTTAATTGTTGAAAGGAAGCGAAAGCGCTTGGTCCAGTTAAGTAGGAATCTTTAATGTTTTAGAAAACCGATTTTAAAACTGTTTTCGGGCGCGTTTATGGATTTAAAGTCCGATTCACAAGAACCTCTTTTTGTTATAAATTCCAGGTCAAAATACTTTTCAACTAAGTTAAGAAACTATATTTCTTAAAAATAGGTTTAATCACTCTAACGCAATGCGCGCCTTTTTATAAGTGACAATAAGAGGGATCGATTAGGGGATAGACTCGGTTCTGAATATGCGAAAGCGACAGTTCCTATTAAATTAGTCTTAGATGAAGGAAGGTGTCCAAAGTTCATCCAGAGCTAAAGCAAGGATTTTCCAAGAAGTGTTCCACAGTGCAGGATTCATCCATGACAAAGAGGTGTCTGCTGTAGAAGATAATGCAGCAAATTCAACAATACCATGTATGGTGTACCACAACACAGCTGATTTGAATAACTGGGAATCGATTGACCTACCTGAAGTTTTTTCTTTGTCAAAGTATTTTATTTTTGTTTTCTCAAAATCCTTTTGCTCCGCCCAAGGCTTAAGGATCATATGTAGGGCCCCCTTTATTTCAAATGATTATCATCATTAATAAAAATCATTTTGTTTTTTTTTCATTCTTTCTTTTTGTTTTCGTTTTTAAGAAAATGGAAACCTTTTCAAATCCATAAAAAGCATTTTATTTTCTTGCATTTACTTTTCATTTTTCTAAAATCAACATTAAAATCATGCATAATAATCAATGAACCTGTTGAACTTGATAATGATACAATCCCTCTTGACTTTGAGACCTCCGTGAATCAAGCGGTGGAAGAATGTGATCTACCTGAGGAACTAGCAAGGTTGCTAGAGCACGAGGATAAAACTATTCAGCCTCATTAAGAGCCAGTGGATGTCATCAACTTGGGAACAAAAGAGGCAAAGAAAGAGGTGAAGATTGGCACCGTTCTTGAAGACGACATCGGGGAGAGTTTGGTCAAGATTTTGCATGAATACTTAGACGTGTTCGCCTGGTCATACCAACATATGCTAGGTTTGGACACATATATTGTTTAACACAGATTACCGTATCGGCCAGAATGCCTGCCAGTGAAACAGAAGCTGAGAAGAGCAAGGCCCGATATGTCCATCAAGATTCAAGAAGAAGTCAAGAAGCAGTTCGACGCCGGTTTCCTAGAAGTGTCTAAATATCCTCAATGGATTGCTAATATCGTGCCCGTCCCTAAAAAAGATGGTAAAGTGAGAATGTGTGTGGATTACAGAGATTTAAATAGAGCCAGCCCAAAGGAAAATTTTCCTCTTCCACATATTGATACACTAGTGGGAAACACTGCTAAATTCTCCATTTTCTCCTTCATGGATGGTTTCTCAGGCTATAATCAAATCAAAATGGCGCTTGTAGACATGGAGAAGACTACGTTTATTACATACACCATAGGGAACATACTGCTACAAGGTAATGCCTTTTGGGTTGAAAAATGTTGGGGAAACATATCAACGAGCAATGGTCACTCAATTCCATGACATTATGCATAAGGAAATTGAAGTATATGTCGAAGATATGATAGCCAAATCACAAAGCAAAGAGGACCATATAGAACATCTATGAAAACTGTTTGAACGGCTGAGGAAGTTCAGATTGCGTCTAAATCCTGCTAAGTGTACATTCAGTGTCTGGTCATGGAAACTGCTTGGATTTATTGTTAGCCAGCGTGGAATTGAAGTAGACCCCGATAAAGTCAGGGCTATTCAAGAAATGCCTGCTCCACGAACAGAGAAAGAAGTTAGAGGATTCTTAGGGAGATTGAATTATATCTCCAAGTTTATCTCTCATATGACTGCTACGTGTGAGCCTATGTTCAAGCTACTGAGAAAGAATCAAGCTATCCAGTGGGATGAAAATTGTCAAAAGGCTTTTGAAAAGATAAAATGTTACCTACAGGAGCCTCCCATCTTGGTCCCACCCGTGCCTGGGAAATCGCTCATCATGTACTTGACTGTGTTAGAAGATTCGATGGGTTGCGTACTGGGGCAACAAGATGAATCTGGTCGAAAAGAGAACACGATTTACTACCTAAGCAAAAGGTTTACTGATTGTGAATCGAGATAATCGTCTATAGAAAAGACCTTTTGTGCTTTGGCATGGGCCGCCCGTCGTTTGAGGTAGTACATGATATGCCATACCACTTTGTTGATCTCCAAGATGGATCCCGTAAAGTTCATCTTTGAGAACCCGACTCTAAATGGAAGATTGGCTCATTGGCAGATGTTGTTATCTGAGTATGATATATAGTATGTCACCTAAAAGGTAATTAAAGGAAGTGTATTGGTAGAATATTTGGCGCATCAGCCATTGGAGGATTACCAATCCATAAGGTTTGACTTTCCTGACGAATATATCATGGCTATAAAGAATTGTGAAATCCCAGACCCCGATGAAGGGCATGAACCTGGGGCAATTTGACAGCTTGCATTTGATGGTGCTTCAAATTCTAATGGACATGGCATTGGAGCTATTTTGGTCTCTCCTTATGGAAATTTCACCCTTTTTACTGCATGATTGTGCTTTGGTTGTACGGACAACATGGTAGAGTATGAAGCCTGTATCCTTGGTCTTGAAGCCGCAATTGATCTTCGCATCAAGAATCTTGAGGTATACGGAGACTCCGCCTTGGTAATTTACCAAATCAAAGGAGATTATGAAACCCGTGACACGAAGTTGGTCCCATATCATGCTTATGTCAAAGAGATGATAAAGAACTTTGATACCATAACGTTTCATCACATCTCAAGAACAGAAAACCGAGTGGCCGATGCTTTGGATACATTAGTTGCCATGTACCAAGTCAGGTTCCATAATGAAGCCTCGCTTATTTTTATAAAGCGGCAGACTGAACCAGCTTACTATCAAACAGTTGAAACAGAAGTTAACGGCAAACTGTGGGTTCATGACATCAAGGGCTTTCTAGAACGTCAGAAGTATCCAGAGAATGCTTCGATCATGGACAAAAATACTCTAAGGAAGTTAGCATCCAATTTATTCCTAAGCAACAGTGTTCTATACAAAAGAAACCATGACATGGTGCTACATAGGTGTGTGGATAGAAATGAAGCTAACATGTTGATCAAGAAGATACATGAAGGGGCTTTTGGAACACATGCTAATGGGCATGCCATGGCTAAGAAGATCCTAAGGGCTGGTTATTACTGGTTGACAATGGAAGTTGATTGCTTTCGCTATGCCAAAACTTGTCATAAATGTCAAAGTTACTCTGATAAAATTCATGTATTGCCCACTCCTCTAAATGTTTTGAATTCTCCATGGCCATTTTCGATGTGGGGCGTCGACATGATTGGTGCTATTGAACCAAAAGCATTTAATGGTCATCACTTCATCGTAGTCGCCATTAATTACTTCACAAAATGGGTAAAGGTTGCTTCCTATGCCAACGTGACAAGACAAGTGGTTGCTCATTTTCTCAAGAAGGATATTATCTGCGGATACAGAATTCCAAGAAAAATCATCACAGGTAACAGGTCAAATTTGAACAACAAAGTTATGAAAGAGCTGTGTGAAAGCTTTAAGATAGAACACCATAACTCTTCCCCATATCGCCCAAAAATGAATGGAGTTGTTGAAGCTGCAAATAGAAACATTAAGAAGATCTTGCAAAAGATGGTGGTAACTTATAAAGATTGGAATGAGATGCTACCTTTTGCTTTGCATGAATATCGGACGATCGTCTGCACTTCAACAGGGGAAACCCCTTTTTCCATGGTATACAGAATGGAAGCAGTTCTCCCGGTTGAGGTAGAAATCTCATCGATGAGAGTCTTAACAGAAACTAAACTTGAAGAGGCTGAATGGATTCAAAATCGTTTTAACGAGTTGAATCTCATTGAATAGAAATGCTTGGCTGCTTTATGTCATGGAAAACTATATCAGAAGCGACTCAAAAAGGCATTTAACAAGAAGGTCCATCTTCGGGAGTATAAGGAAGGAGATCTCGTGCTCAAGAAGATTTTCCCTGTTCACAAGGATCTACGAGGAAAATGGGCTCCAAATTGCGAAGGCCCATTCGATTTTAAGAAAATATTTTCTAGTGGAGCCTTAATTCTTGCAACAATGGATGGCGAGGAGTTTCATAAGACAGTAAATTCTGATGCAGTTCGATTGTATTATGCCTAGAAAAAAGATAGCCGCTAAGTTGAAAACCCGAAAGGGCAACTTAGGCAAAAAAAATGGCATCCCGATGGACTGAAAACCCGAAAGGGTGGTCCAGGCAAAAATTAGGGATATAAAATGTGTCAGCTTGGTAAGTTGAAAAATCAAAAGGGCAACTTAGGCAAAAAAGAGCATCCTGGTGGACTGAAAACGCAAGAGGGCGGTCCATGAAAAAGTTAGGGATAAATAAAAGGCTAATACAGTATCAAACAAATCTAATTAGCGCAAAAGGAACATGGGCATGAAGACTAACCTAATTGCTCTCTTCAGAAGCAAAGTTCTAAGGGATCTTTTAGTTATAGGGAAAGTAGCATTTATTGAGATTCAATGTAAACCTTTCCTATTGCCATTTTCACTTTTTGTTTCCTTTGTAATATCCCATGTGGAGCCATGTTTTCATGTGCTGCCATATTTTTTAAAATGAAGTTTGCATTTTCCTCCTCTATTGATTGTATTATTTATCTTTCTTTTGCAAATTTCATTTATTTTTGATGATATGATTTTGAAGCTAAGTATAACGACATGTTGAGATACATAAATTCTTTGACAATTAAAATAACTAAAAGGCAAGTTGATCCTTTCCCCAGAGATCACAAAGTTATAAGATATTTGTGGAACACTTCCGGAATGATTCCCTTAGGAGGACTTGATCCCATTTATTTCCCAATAATATTTTGACGAAGTCTGGTGTACCTGAGGAACACGTTCAGAACATCTTTTCATTTTAACAGGGTGGTCATCTTTATACCAAAATCCTTTGTCATAATAATACAGTCTTTGTCATAATAATGCAGTCTTTGTCTTACATACATGCTGCTTAAGTCATTGAATACCAAGCGCGTCATGTCATCTCTTCCTTATTTAGTACAATTTTTGCTGGCACTTACTCAGGCAAATATTCGTCAAAGTTTATCTCTTTTGTCGATCTAAGGTTGTTCCAGATCATATGTCAAACAAGTCATAGTTTCAATTACCTTTTTGAATTAAAAATTTATAGATATCCTTCCACATGTTGTGTTGTCAAGTTTTACTGTCAATCTGGTTCTGTGCGAATCCATAACTTTTCTTTTATACTCTGTGCAAATCCGGAGTCCTTTGTTTGTTCTGTGCAAATCCAGAACTCTTTTTCATGGTTATGAGAGAAACCATACATATCATATGCGTTGTTCTAAGTAGAACCATAGCCTATTTAATTTGGCATCACTCTGTGCGAATCCAGAGTCTTTATTTTTTATCCTCTGTGCGAATCCGGAGTCTTTGGTTATACTCTATGCGAATCCAGAGTCTTTGTTTTTTATACTCTATACGAGTTCGAAGTCTTTCCTATTTATACTCTGTGCGAATCCGGATTCTTTGGTTATACTCTGTGTGAATCCGGAGTCTTTTGCTTTTATACTTTGTGCGAATTTGGAGTCTTTTCCTTTATTACAATCAATTTTTTTTTGCTCCGTGCGAATTCAAGGCATACTTTTCATTACAAGTTATCAATAACCTTTGGTTTGTTCCATGAGAAGTCAGAACTAACCATTTTCCTCAAGTATCACCAGTGAGTCATTCTACCTCACTTCCTATCAATCCCCAGCAAACCTTATTGGTATTCATCTCAATAATCCCCACGTAGTTTGTCTCACATTTCACTAATAACATAGAGTCTCGCGTACATGTATCCATATGTATGCATGGCATTCAATCATTTTTGCTACTATTCTGATGTTTACTTGTTTCGTTCTTTTGGCGTTTATTCCCCAAGTGGTCGGGTTTGTTGTCTCTCTCCAAGTAGAGTCGTTGGCTTTAAGCATAAAATGCACCACCCTTTCTAAATTCCCCATTGAAGTTTGATCCTCGTGGATGATGGTTGCTTCTGTTATCTTCCCCATGATTGGATAAGATAAACCCCTATTCAAATTCATTCCTCAATGGTTGGAGTCTTTTTGACCGTTTCTTTCTAGCTTGTTCCTAGATTGAAATTGGTCCCTGGTAGGTGTTGCTTTGATTAGTTCGTCGAACCTAGTTTGAACGTGCATTTATTTTGCATTGTATCTCGCAGGAAGAATCTTTTACAAATTCCCATTACGGATAGGTGGCAATCTCTTTTGAGAAGCTTATCCTGTTTTCCCAATAAGTGGCAGTCTCTTAGAGAAGCTTATTTTGCTATTGTGAACAAGTGGCAGTCTCCCTTGAGAAGCTCGTTTCCTATTTTTCTATTGTGATAAGTGGCAGTCTCCTTTGAGAAGCTTATCCCTTTTCTTCGAACAAGTGGCCATCTCCCTTGAGAAGCTTGTTTCCTTTTATCCTTTGTCAACAAGTGGCAATCTCTTTCGAGAAGCTTGTTTTCCTTTTGCTTGTTTCCGATAAGTGGCAATCTCCTTCAAGAAGTTTATCCTCTTCCAACAATAAGTGGAAGTCTCTCTTGAGAAGCTTATCCAAAGGGCGTTTCCCCATGAAGTCCAATTATTTTAGCGTACAGAAGAGTTTAAATACCATGTATCTTTCTTGATGTTTCCTGAAGATCCCGTTTGATCTCTCCATTTAAGGAATTTCCAGAAGCTTGGATGTTCTTTCTCGTTTGAAAACTTCAACATTTACTTGCATGATCCTTTTGGTATAAGGGTCCTGCTTTACCTTTTGTCCTAGATCGTTATCCAGTCATGCTCGAACCTGTTGATGAACCACTTTAGGTTTCCTTAGTTGTGTCTTATCCCCGGTGTTTGGTCATCCCCAGTGAGTTTTCTATTCACCGTGTTGATTTTATCCCTGTGTGTTTTCTCTCTTTATCTGCATTTTGCATGTAGCATCCCATTATTTTCATCACGATAGAGTTCATTGCAAGTCAGCATTGCATAGTTTTCTTTGGTCCATAGCATAACACGTCATATGCATTAAGAATCAAAATTCGGGTTTTCTTGGTATTTATTTATCTTCATATGAAGAATAACCTTCTTCATACTCTCTAGTTGAAGTTATTTAAATAGGGCCAACTGTCACACCCTCATTTCTTTTTACCCAATATTTCATATAATGAATTCACCTTTGGGTAATTTGAGGCAAGGAATGTCGAGGATAGAGTTTTGTTCCTCTCCACAGCAATGGACTAGGTTTGAGTTGTTACAAGATTTGGGAATTAGGAAACCCAGAGCATCTTTGGCTTACTTCTGATCATAGGAAGGGATACAGATTTCAAAGAATTTTCCTCTATGCCAAATTCAAAACTTCACTTGATCAAGATGAAGTCATTGCGTAATTGGATTACTTGGTTGATAGAAGTTCAAAAGTAACGAGGCCGTTGGTTTTAAGCTCAAAGGATGAACTCCTATTCGCAAACTCATGGGAATTCAAGTTTGAAATTGTGGTCAAGTTTGGTGTACTCTAAAAACCCAAGATACATTATTAAGGATCCATGTAAGAATAATTTTTGTGATTGGTAATTCCCATATAGAAAATTGTTTCAAATGGCCAATTTCAAAGACGTGAGCTCTTTCTAAGTGACAAATTTGTTTCAATATTTTAGGAGTCTAAGATTCAAATTGCCAGTTTCTTCAAGAGATCAATTCAATGTTATAGATAAGTTCTTTCCATGTCAAGCCAAATTCATTCCAAAAGTTCCATAAAGTTTCATTTATTCAAGTTTCAATTACAATCAAAATTCAAGTCACAGTTTTTAAATTTCATTCCAGGTTTCACTCAAGGTCCAAATGGTATTTTTTTTCCTCATTCAAGATTCCATTCAAAGTCAAAATTCAAAAACCATTGTAAATTCCATTCAAGTTCGTTCTAAATTTCATTTTTTTCAAATTTCATTCAAAAAGTTCAAATTCACAACAAGTTTCAAACTTCATTCAAGTTCAAAGTTCATGGCAAGGTTTTAAATTCATTCAAGTTCCCTTCAAAATTCCATTTAAGATCCATTTTGATTTCAAGCTTCAATTAATAATCACCTTAGAATGGTACAATATATTTCTAGTCATCCAAATTTCAAAGGCCTGAGTTTATTTTTTACAATCTGCCAAGAAATTATAAAAGAAATGTGTCCACAAATATACAACATATAAACCAGAATCTAGTTATCACATATAGTCGTTTAAAGAAGCTCAGTTTGTGGGGGTTTCCCTGACGTGATTATTCTATACTTAAACTGGCCAGAGCTCATCAATTTAAATTGGAATTCTCGTAGAAATCGGATTTCAAAAAGGTTGTTTCTTCAATGCTCCACTTCAGAAATGGTCAGGCATCAGGATGACAAGATGCATCTTTTTAAACATCTACCTAATGGCTCAAAAAGGACCTTGGTCCCTTGTTTACTCACTGGAAAATCCGTTGAACCTGAGAAAAAGCAAATAAGGATTGAGAGACTTCTATTGAAACTTATTTAAAATTTTCTTTATGGTGATGAAGGTGGCATTTAAGGAGTTATATCTCAATTACCTTATCTTGAACTTATGGATTGCGGCATATTTGATCCTAATTTCACCAAGTTACCATCTACAATTTCATGCATATGAGTCAAACTCCAAACTCCAAGCAAGCAAAAAAAAACCTCAAACGCTACCAAACTTTAGCTTCAATAAAGCCATTCTAAGCTTCAGCAAACCACTCTTCAAAATGAACTTATAACCAAGCTGAAACCCGCGCACATAACAAGAAATCATGTCATCCCTTCCAACTTGTGCACTCAAGCTTGAAATATATTCCATTTCAAGTTTCCAATTCAAGTTCAATGTTATTTCAATCCAAATCAAATCTCAATCAAAATTCAAACACTTCGCTTCCAATTTGATTCAAGAAAGTTTAAACTCATGTTGTAATAAACAAAACCTCAATTCAAAAACAAAGTACATATCAAGACAAGCTCATATTCAATTCATCATCATCATATACATCATTCAAAACAACACACAATTCATTGTAACTCGTTCCCATTTTCAATTCAAACCTCAACAAGTTCAACAAATTTCTATCTTTCAAACCCACCCATTTCTCATCAGCAATCTAAACCCTTTTTACCTTACCTTTCCGCTTTATTCCCTTAGAATAAAACAAAAAAAATGACCTAAAATTTCTCATGAATTGAATCAAGAGGTTTCCGTTGAATATAACGGACGTGAGAGGTGTTAATACATTCCCCTCATGTAACCGACTTCCGAACCTAGAACTTGGTTGCAATGACCATGTTCTTTCCCTAAAGGTTTTCTTGATATTTTCCTTTCCCTCTTTGGGATAAATAAAGTTTGGTGGCGACTCTATTTTCTGCAACCATTCGCGAAGGATCATGCTTTTTTCGAGGTACGGCAATTGGATTCTTGAATAGCTATGATAAAGTGATCAAAGTGAGAGGTCAACGTATGCATTACCTTCTCAAATATCATCTTATCAGTTAGGGTTTCACCATAACCCTTCATGAGATGGACAAGTTTATGCACCTTTGATATATAGCCTATAATCTTTTCGTCTTCTCCCATCAACAATAATTCATACTTCCGTCTTCTCCCAGTCATGTGGTTCGAGCAGCCTGAGTCGAGGAACCAGATCTTGGATTCGACATGTTCATCTACAACGACAGCCATAACCAACATATCATCAGAATCATCAGAATCTTGACATGCAAGATTCGTTTCGTCGTCCTTGCCTTTTGTAGATCCCTTGTCTTTCTTATACCAACAATGCTTGGCCAAGTGACCCCACATTTCACAGTTATAATGCTGCACACCTTTTTTTCTACTTTATCTTTCTAATAGGAATTTCCTTCTCCTCTTTTTGAGGATTCAGAAGTTCTATCATCAATCTTATTCTTGTGAGAGTTCGACCAAGACTTCTTGCCCTGAGTCTTGTAGATTTTTCCTTTGAACTTATTGGAACCACCATTCTTCTTCCTTGACTGAGTCTGTAGTGCTTGTATAGAGTCTTGAAGTCCTTTCCTTTCAACAATCATAATCTCATGTGCCTCCAACGAACCAACCAAATCTCCCAGTTTTAGGGTTTCAAGATTGTTGGATTCTTGAATAGCTATGATAACGTGATCAAAGTGAGAGGTCAACATACGCATTACCTTCTCAACTGTCATCTTATCAGTTAGGGTTTCACCACACCCCTTCATGAGATGGACGAGTTTCTACACCTTCGATATATAACCTATAATATTTTCTTCTTCTCTCATCGATAATAATTCATATTGTCGTCTTCTTCCAGTCATGCGAGCAACCTGAGTCGAGGAACAAGATCTTGGATTCGACATGTTCATCTAAAATAACATCCATAACCAACATATCATCAGAATCATTAGAATCTTGACATGCAAGGTTCGGTTCTTCGTTATTGTCTTTTGTCGATCCCTTGTCTTTCTTGTACCAGCAATGCTTGGCCAAGTGACCCCACTTTTCACAGTTATAACATTGCACACCTTTTTTTCTACTTTGTCTTTCTAATAGGAATTTCCTTCTCCTCTTTTCAAGGATTCAGAAGTTCTATCATCGATCTTATTCTTGTGAAGGTTCGACCAAGACTTCTTACCCTGAGTCTTGTAGATTTTTCCTTTGAATTTGTTAGAACCACCATTCTTCTTCCATGACTGAGTCTGTAGTGCTTCTATCGATTCTTGAACTCCTTTCCTTTCAACAATCCAAATCTCATGTGCCTCTAACGAACAAACCAAATCTTCTAGTTTTAGGGTTTCAAGATTGTTGGATTCTTGAATAGCTATGATAACGTGATAAAAGTGAGAGGTCAACATACACATTACCTTATCAACTATCATCTTATCAGTTAGGGTTTCACCGTAACCCTTCATGGGATGGACGAGTTTCTGCACCTTCGATATATAGCCTACAATCTTTTCGTCTTCTCCCATCGATAACAATTCATATTATCGTCGAAAATTTTGCAACTTGACAACCTTGACTTTCTCGCCTCCTTCATATAACTTGACAAGAATATTCCATGTCTTCTTCACTGATTCAGCATGAGCGATTCTATCGAAATTAGAGGCATCAATTACTGATTAGATGTAAAATGTTGCCTAGTAATCTTTCTTCTTGGCATCCTTGTGAACGGTTCTCTGTGCGTCGGTTGCATATTCACCAACCGTAACTACACCGTTAGTAATCACATCTAGGGTTTCATAAAAGTCAAATAGATATTGCATTTGTTTTCTCCATCAAAGCACATTCTTTCCGTCAAGATTTAGAAGAGATTTTGGTAAATTTCTAGTACCATTTATCTATACAACGATTGATCAACAACAACTCACGATCCCAAAAATACGAACTCTGACTTGTGATTCTTGAAAACACGATCAAAAATCTAACCGGAGCTCTGGATACCAATTTGTTAGTGCGTGAAACACTTTTAGTGAAGAGAGAAAAAGAGATAATAAGGAAATAAGGATTGATATTATTGAATGAATGATTGATAAAAACTGAATTGCAAAGTGTCTATTTATATGCACCTAGGTGACTTGACTACTAAGTAAAATATCAAACTAAATAATAAATCCTAAACCCTAATTAGATTTGGGCTTGAGCCACATAATTCAACTTGGATTATATCTAATATCTTAACAAGTCTGACAGTTTGCTTGTGTTGCAAGTCACAATTGCAACACTTTCAAACTGTCACTAAAAGCTGAATTATAAATTTTTTGGTCTTGTATGTTAACATCAAAGTTTATTTTGATTTCTTAACTTGAATATATATATATATATATATATATATATATATATATATATATATATATATATATATATATATATATATATATATATATATAAATTTTTTTCCACTAAAATATATATTATTCTCTTTAACTCTTCAAAACGTATCATATTAGTTATTTTTATCTAATTAACGAAGAATTTAATATTAATTTTTAAAATTTCCATCATTAATTTTAAAAATTAATAAATCAAAAATAATATTAAACATTCTAATATTGTCTTGATAAAACAACCTTGCCAAAAGAAGTTAGGATTCTCTATTTAATAATTTTTAATTATAATTTTATGCGTAAATATATAACACATTTTAAAAACATATCACATATATTTGATTATTATTGTTCCATTATTTGATTTACACCTCCATTTTTGAGTGCATATCCTTACCACTTCCATAATGTCTACATATCTCGCCTTTAAAATATTCAACCATAACGATTCATTTTCGGTCATAATTTTCCACTTCCATTTCAACAAAAGCGCAATGTTAACATGCACGATCTTTTTCATCCCTAAATCGCCCACCTCGAAAGGTTTACAAATATCTTCATGAAATTCTAGTATGCAGAACTTAGATGTCCTAAGAGATGTCAGAACATTGATTTCTTCTTAACTAAACAAGGACAGAATAAGAACATTCTGATATCTCAAGGTCATAACAGTATCATGACAGATGTTTCAATGTCTATCAAAACATGTATTTTAGAGCATAAATGATAATATATGTTATAATATATAAATAGTTAACATTAAATTTGATTCAAGCTAAAATGTCATAGACAAACTTACTTGTCAGTTCCACAAATACCGAACAACGTGGTTCTGATGCCTCACTAAAAATGATGTATCAAATGGTCTTCTAGAAAATGATGGATGCAACAAAATAAGTACAAGTGCTATTATCTGATCATCCTCACGAATCGATGGGTGAGTCGGTCATCCCTCATTGTATCGTCGATAAATGAATCCGTCTCATCCGCGAATGTGAGTGTTGCACCCTAAAATTTGCCCAACCTTATTCACCTTGGTTTATGTTTCATTATCATTAGCATTTGCATATAGAGTCATGTACATAGACTAACCATCTGCATAGCATGAGCATAGCAAGTCATTCAACAGGGGACCAATCATTATTCTCATCTCTAGAGGCCTATCAAGAGGTTATTATCCCAATTCCATCTCATTCAAGTCATCAGGAAAGAATTTGAAAGCAAAGAGTTCAGCAGATCAAGCCTTGAGTCCATCTCCTAGCTGAGGGTATCTGAGGGTCAGCAAGAGGGTTGTGAGCTGTGAAGTGGGAGCATGGGGAGTATCTAGACATCTTGGAGGACTTAGAAAGTCATTTGGAGAAGGAGACAAGTCATTGATGAGAGCACAAGAGCTACAGTTGAAGGCAGTCAACTAGGGTTTCATCTGGGTCAACCCTAGGTCAACCCTAGGTCAATTGACTGATTTGAGGGGTATGCAAGTCTATTGGAGAGGTGTGGGGTTCATCATTGGATATATAAAGAAGGATATGGAGATATGCCAAGGAGAATTCAAGAGAAATCAAG
The DNA here is from genome assembly GCA_963859935.3 of Lathyrus sativus. Lineage (NCBI taxonomy): Eukaryota > Viridiplantae > Streptophyta > Magnoliopsida > Fabales > Fabaceae > Lathyrus > Lathyrus sativus. The sequence goes on from OZ012738.1 coordinate 519,811,111, forward strand.
GAGAAGAGGAGTTTCTAAATTAGGGTTTCTGTGTAAAATCCCCTAGTTTAGGTCAAATTTCCAAGCAAGATAAGTCAAAATGCTAACTTCAAATGGCTTCTTGGCCAACATGAAACTTGTAGAGGATCTCAAGACCTTTAATTTGAGTGGTGGAAGACCTCAAGGAGATTTATAGAACTCAAGTTATGGTCCTTGCAAGTTACAGGTCATCTGAGGTATCTGAATTTTTGTCTGTGAAAGTGACTTGACTTCCAAGCTAGTTTTACCCCTCAAGGAGATTTCAAATGAATTCTTGGTCAACATAAGAATTGTTCCTCATTGTCTTAGCTTTCTAGAATGGTATAGCATGCCTTCATATGATGTGTGGAACTCAACTTATGGTCTTGGCAAGCAAAGGGTATTTTGGGCATTTGTGAATTACAGGTCATTTTAACCTATGTCCAAAACTCATACAAGGAGGCCTCAAATGGAAAAACTTACAACATCAAACTTGCTCCAAATGGGATTTTAAGTCTAGAAAGAAGGTCACAAATTATTGGAGAAGCTCATAACATGAAGTTGCATAATTGGTCAAAAGTTGAACTAAAATGGCTTATAATTCAAAGAAATTCAAAGTGAAAAATGGTTTGGGAGATTTATGAGTCCAAATGGAGACTTCCAATATATGATTTTGAATGGAAAAGCAATTCTAAGAACAATGGTTCAAACACTTTTTTGAGTTTAGTGGAAGATTTCAAAGTTATTCATGGTTACTTGCCTTTTAAGAAACATTTCAAAAATGGATCAAAGTTGGAAAGCAAGGGAATGTGTAAGATGGATCTAGAATGTTCATGTGAGCCATATATAAGCATGAAATGAGGATTGATCAAGGGTTGGCTTCATTTTTCACTAAGAATTTCACAAACTTTCTCATTCTTTCTCCTTGCAATTTCACTTCAATCTCACAAAACCTTCATCAATTTTCATCCACATCAATTCAATCTTATTCAATCATCATCCTGGATCATAATTGAAGCAAAGATTTGGTGGTTAGCATCCATTTTCGAGCACCTTCTTCAAGAACATCAAAACTGCAATTTCCATTGGACAGCATAATTCAAGCCAAGTCTCATCCAAATATTGCAAACAGAATCAAGTACATCAAGAATTGATCAAGATCCAAGCCTCACAAGTCTCAGATCCACCAGATTCAGCACCATCCACAAGATTTTACACCAGGTGTGTTTTCATTCAAATTGCTTGATTCAGTTAGTTAGGCATAGCTTTGTTAGTTTAGATGTAATGTAGGTTGTTAGTAGAGCAGTTAGGGTGAATTTGGAGTGGTTTGGTGATGATGATTAGCAGGTGTACAAAACTGTTAGGGCTTGAAACTCTTAGGTTAATGCATCATAATCTTAGCTGGATAGATCAGAATGATAGCCATTAGTTATAGATTAGTTTAGGCTAGGTTTGATGGAGAATTGTGATGATGAGTTGCAGAGGATTTCCATGGTGACCAGAACTTGATGCCGTCGGGTTGAGAGTTGTGATGAATTTCAAATCAAGCTAAGACCATAGGATTGTAGAGGGAAGAATTTAGAGCAGGTTTCATGTTTATATCGTGGCATTTCATGGCCTGGAGAGGGAGAACTAAGAGCTTGAACCTTGCTCGTGCATGGCTGCCATGGGAGAGGAACCCTAGCTTTATTGATCTGAGGTAGGAGACATAATCTGGGCGGTCCATTTTGTGTAAGACTTTTGACTGGATGAGCCATCGTGTGGCTGAGATTTGAAGCAGAATTGGAGGGAGATGCGTTGGCCCTAAACGCACCGTTTCATTAATTGAAACGGGCGGGCCTGAGTGTATTTTGTTATTTCCACCCCCAATGCCAAGCCCACTTGAATCTGAACGTGATTTCCTATTCTATTTTCACCCCCCCTGCGCTGTGTCTTATTTCTATTAATGCTGAATGATGTTGGGCCTTAAGTCAATTGCTACGCGCACCCTACCCTGCTTGGCCCATCCTGCAATGAACTGCGCGTGGTTTCTATTCTAACCCCCCTCCCTCATTTTAATTCAATTTAATTTCTTAATTCACTTTAATTTTTACCAATTTTCATAAATTCATAACAAATTCATAAAAATTCATTTTTTATCCATTCTTTTTACACTATTTTCTTTAGGATGTGTAGAAAATTATAGGAAAATAAAATTGCATTTTTATTTTTATTTCATATTTTTCCATATTTTCTAAATAAATGTCATTTTAAATAGATTCATTTCATGCATCATTTTAATAATTTTTGTTCTATTAAATGCTTCTATATTTTTTGTTCATTCTTTTTAGATTGTTTAGATTAGATATTCAACTTGTAGAAATATTTTAGTTCCCATTTTTAGGAATTAATTTTAGGTGATTAAAATAGGGTTGAACATCATGAACAAATTAGGGTTTTTAGGTGATGACTTAAGAAGTTTGATTTCATCTCCCTTAGGACTTAGGATTTAACTAGATTAGTTATGGGACTATAAGGGCTATGGGTAGCTATTAGATCCCTTAGAGGAAAAGTCAGGACTCCCCTACTGCTATTAATACTGTCTGTATATCTGATTGACTGGTGTGGTGTGCCCTCTGGGGATTATTGCTTGCTTGTTTGGGTATTGGATTGTCTGGGGACCTGGGAGAGCTGAAGACTTGAGGAGATGGAGACCATTGGAAATCCAGAGATTGAAGATCAACTGCCAGAGTTGAGGAGTAGGTTCTTGCTAGCAGCTGCTGAGGAGGCTAGGGTTTAGGAGCTAGGCAGAGCTCTAGGTTAGAAAGTTTGTTTCTCAAACATGGATTGCCTTGTCTGTATCCATTCTTTCTCTATGATTCAAAGTCTCTTTCAAATATCCACCTCCTTCCTTTGGAAGGATCAGTGAATATATTTGAAAGATAGAACTTTTGAGAGGAAACTTTCTGTTTAATGTTAACAGTTGATGAACCACCCTTGGTAGGTAATTGACTGTTTAACATTCATTCTCTTCACTCTTGTGACTGATTCCTCATCCTGGAGGTTTGAACTTGAAGAAAAGCCATTGCAGATGGAAGACTGATGATCAAAGCCCTTGCCTGAAGGCCATGAAGATGGAGATGATGCTTGTTGAAGCCTGTAGCTGATTGGAGATTACTTGAAGCCAGATGTTTGTTTCTTTTGCTGTATTTCATTTGCTGATGTATTGATTGGTTTTCTGGACTGTATTGTTTGCTGTTTACCCTGTTGGGTTGAAAGTGAAGCCTGTTCACTTTCGCCTATTGTTTTCTAGGTTCGAGGTTGAGTGGGACTCCCTTGCCTCGCTTGTACTGTTGCATCCATGCATTTTACCGCTTTATTATATCTGTTATTGTTTCTGTTTCTGCCTATCCCGTAGGATCTCTGTTTCTCTCTGTGCAAGAGAGGAGCATGATAGACACTAGGTCTTAACCCATGCATGATAACATTAGGTTAGTTTGATTCCCTTTGCAACCGTAGGTTAGAGTTCTGTCTCTTCTCTCTCAAAACAAACAGAAAAACACATAAAGATTTCAAACACAATAAAAGACACTTCTTTCGTAAAAGAATGTGAACTCATCAAAACGTCATTTTTGTCCGCCGGGACTGCTAATCAAGAAACCCTTTTTCAGAAGGAATAAAAATCAAATCAAGACAAGCCTGTGTCTTCCGTGGCCCGAACTACGTTTGCTCTGATCTTCCATGCTGTGTGGAAGTACGTAGGCATAGGATGCGATATCCTAGCGAGCAACCTTCCCCTCCTTTCCCGTAGGTAGGCGAACTACGTTGACTCTGATTTCTCGTTCCAAGCGGGAATACGTAGGCATAAAGTGCGATACTTTGCCGAGTCATTTTTATTTTTTTCATTTTATGTTCTTTTAACCCTTGACCTACAGTTTAGATAGAATAACAATCCATACCCGAAAACAAGCGTGGATCCCGTCGAGTACGACGGACGTGAGGGGTGCTAATACCTTCCCCTTGCGTAACCGACTCCCGAATCCAGGTTTTGGTTGCGACGACCACACCTTTCCCGTCTTTGCGAGGTTTACTCTGAGCGTTCCCTTTCCCTCCCGTGGGATAAATAACGCACGGTGGCGACTCTTCTGTTCAGCCGGCGCCGATTTTCGCAGTAGCGACAGCTGGCGACTCTGCTGGGGATCCAACGTCCCCTGGCTGCTAAGAACTGCGATGGTTCTTATGCATTTGGGATCCAACGTCCCTTTGAGCGAGTCAATCCTAGCGCTTGTTTTCCCGTCGAGGATTTTGTATGGAGTTATTGTATATTTCTAACCTTGTATTTTCAGCTTTGTATATTGATTATTATTGCTGTATTTAGGGTGTGACGGGTGTTCTGATATTGAGAGATAAGCCGGACCTGGGCTTGAGTGCACCTAGAATTAGCGTAGAAAGTAGTGGGCGCGTGCCGGCTTTGCTTGCATTAGTGTCTCATGAAATCTACACTCGGACGAGGTTCTTCTGGTTGGCTTCTTTTTCTACCCTTTGGGTCGAAGGGGTTGTTGGTCAGCTGAATTGTCGACTCCGGGAACCGATCATTTGGAAGTTGGCTGAGTGAGGCCTCTTCAGGATTTGATAATGCCACTCCTTCTGGGAATCGTATCATCAACCCTGAAACTCTGTGATGCCGACGACCGCATAGGATGCCGTACCTTGTGCCAGTTATAGGGCCACCCACCTGTGAGGGGATTTGGGGTTATGCAGGTAACCAGACTTTCAGACTACCGGTTTGTTCTTGATCAGAGATCCTGGTTATTTATGGAGATGTATTATGAGGTCTGTCAGAGACCATTTGGAGATGTGTTCTGAGGTCTGTCAGAGACCATTTGGAGATGTGTTCTGAGGTCTGTCAGAGACCATTTGGAGATGTGATTTGAGGTCTACCAGAGACCAGTTGGAGTTATGGTTTGAGGTCTGTCAGAGACCAGTATTGGAGCTTTGTGTTAGGTCTATCTGAGACCAGGGTTTGATGACTTCTGGATGGTCTATCTGAGACCTTTCTTGATCGGGTTTAGGCTATTCAGCTGCAGCTTTGGTCCCTGTTGCATGATTGCTTGCATTGCATTACTGCATATCCATTACCATTTGCATTTCACTAACGTGTGTCTGTGCTGCAGGTGCATTTGCATTTCCCTAGTTCTAGTGCCCGGACTTCTGAGTATTGATTATGGCCGGTTTGAGGAAAACAGTTGCGTATAAGCTGCCTTCACCTGATATTACTTCTTTGCTTGGTCTGATATCTCTTGCTGATGAAGAGGTTAGGAGAAGCTTCAGAATGAGCCACGGGAGATTACTGAGATTAGTCTGCAAGCCCACTGCTGATGAGATGAACGGGCTATACACCTTGATGCAGTTCTATGACCCAGCATTGAGATGCTTTACTTTTGCTGACTTCATTCTAGGGCCTACCATTGAGGAGTATGTGGAGTTTACTGAGCTTCCTGTGCAGAACAAGGTTCCCTTTATTCACTCTGCAGCTGAGCCCAAGTTGGAGGACTTAGCCAAAGCCTTGCATATGAACGCTGCAGATCTGTTATTGACTTCTTGGCTTGGGGTGTCAGGTTTCTCTCTGGATTTCTTAGTCGCCAAAGCTCGGGAGTACGCCAAGAACGGTTGTTGGGTGGTTTTCAATGCTATTCTGGCTCTATGCATTTATGGAATTGTGCTGTTTCCTAACTTGCCCAACTTTGTGGATTTGGACGCTTTCTATCTGTTTGCTGCAGGCAACCCAGTGCCAACGTTGATCGGAGACTTCTACCACTCATTGCACTATAAGAATGAGAACCGAAGAGGAAAGGTTGTGTACTGCTGTGCTCCTCTATTGAATATGTGGTTCAAAAGTCACCTTCCCACAAAGGGACCCTTTGTAGACAGTGCAACCTCAGCCAGTTGGTCAGAACGCCTGATGAGGCTATCTTCCGAAGACGTTGTATGGTTTGATCGAGATCTGTTGGGATCTGAGCTCATCTTCAGTTGTTCTGGGTACCCTAATGTGCCGCTGATAGGAAGAAAAGGGTGTATCAATTACAACCCTTCTCTATTCATTCGCCAGTTCGGATATGCGCTGAAGAATCCACCTCAGGAGGAAGAAGTACAAGAATCTCTGTACTTCACCGGAGACGTGAAAGGGGAGTTATTAGCCAAGTTGCAACATGCCTGGACGCGTATTAACCGCAGAGGGAAGCCACTATTAGGAAAGAATGACTGTCAGGCCTATGCACCTTATAGAGTTTGGATACAGGAGAGGGCTAGTCAGTTGAGGATGCCATTTCCAGATGCACCAATTCTCGTTCCCGTCCCGGCAGAAGAGCCGACTACTGTTTCTAGAGAAGTCTATGAACAGGTTGTGAGGGAGAAAGAAGCCTTAATGAAGACTAATGAAGGGTTAGAGCAAGAGTTAGCCCAGGCACGCAGTGAGAAAAACAAGGCCGTATATGCTTTCCAACAACAGATCGAGCTGGTAAACAGGTTAGGAGCTGAATTGACTGAGGAGAAGAAAAAGCGCGAGCGTCTGGGGCAAGAGTTCAGAAGTTCCCATGACATGCTGGAATCAAAAAAGAAAGCGCTCGACGCAGCACACCGAGAGATATCCTCTTGCAATAAGACTTGGAATGCTACTCTCACCAACAACAAGAAGAGGGAAGATAAGCTGAAGCAGCAAATTTCCGATCTCGAAGAGAAGTTGAAGTCTAGCATCAAGAAGTGCGAGGAAGAAGTTATGACTCGGTATAGTGTCCAGCATGCACTGAACAAGGCAATCAAATCCAGAGACGAAGCGGTATCTCAGAAGCGAAAGTTAGAAGATTGCTTCGGAGAAGCAACATGGGAAGAAACTGCCGAAGACGTACGCCGTGTCCTTAAAAGGAGAAACCAGCTTGTTGAAGGACTGCTTGATCGACCAAGCCATCCGGAGACCAAGAAGTTGATAGAGGAGTACCAGACTTTTGGGAGGATTTGATCATTTCATGTAGTTACTTGTATGCTTTATTTGCATAGTGCTGACCATCACCAGGATTGTTGGTTGAGGTCATGCCTTCTTTGTACTCTCAGTGATATTGTACCCTGGGCTTATTCATTCTCTCTGCAATATATGAGGCTTTCTATGATTCAGCTCCGATATTCCTATTGTCAACACTGTCACTGCACCGGCACCTTCGCACTAGAACTGGGGGAATGAACTTCCCTAATGCACAGACACATTGCATTGCATTCATATTTATATTGCATTTCAGGTAATCTTTGGATGGTGTCTTATTTCCTGCTCTGTATCAGGTACCTTTCAGGATTGCAGATCAGCATCCGCACCGCTATTCTACACGCTCCAACTGTCGGAAAGTCATGGACCAAATTCAGAACGAGATGCAGGATGTGCGCGAGAAGCTCGCCCTCTTCATGCAAACCATGGAAGCTATAGCAAAAGGGCAGGAGAACTTGCAGGCCATGGTCCAGCCTCTGTTGGCTCGCAACGCTGGTCATGGTAATGACGATCATCAGTCTGTCCGGGTTGATACTGCTCACGGAGACGGCACTCCCACGCCAGTGGCTCCGCCCGTGGTCAATATACCTGCCGCTAATGTCAACAACGCTACCGCTGCTGTGAATGGTAACGTCGGAGTGGGGAATGAAACTGCTGTCCATAACGCTGGGCTGGGTGATGTCAATTTGGGAGATAATCTAGGAGGCAATGGCTTTGTCAATACTGGGTTCGGATTCAACGATCAGGGATTTGACAACACTGGCAAGTATGGCTTTAATGCTCAAGGCTTTGGGCAAGATGGTTATGGTATGGTCAATCAGGGTTACGGAGGCTTTGGAAACGGAAACGGTGCTGGATTTACGGGTTTTGGTCCTGCTGGAGGTGTTCAAGGGTACGGCAACAGAGGCCGAGGTCCAGGGGTGAATCAGAACAGGGCTGGACGTAATAATGCGTACGATGGGTACGGGGCTGGAAATGGTCTGTGGCAAGAGGATCAGCAGGATGACGCCTTCTCCGGAGGAGGTTTTGAAGGGCCGATGGATGATTCCCAAAAGATTAGAATGCTGGAAGAGCAGATGAAGGGAGTCCTAAATCAAAGTGCTGTGGGATTGGACATGGCCACCATGGGCTTGGTACCTGGCTTGAGGGTGCCAATTAAATTCAAAGCGCCTGCGTTCGATAAGTATAAAGGAGACACATGCCCGAAAGTGCATGTACGAGCTTATTATAGAAAAATGTCTGCATACTCCACTGATGAAAGAATGCTAATGCATTTCTTTCAGGATAGTCTATCGGGTCCTTCCCTAGAGTGGTACATGGGGTTGGAGCCAACTGATATCAAGACATGGAAGCAATTGGCGGAGGCATTTGTAGCCCATTACAAGTATAACAGCGACCTGGCACCCAATCGGGTCCAGTTGGCCGGGCTTTCGCAGAAGAAGGGGGAGAGTTTTAAAGAGTACGCGCAAAGGTGGCGCGATATGGCTGCCAGGGTCCGTCCTCCTGTGGAAGATAAAGAAATGAATGATATGTTTGTCGGCACATTCACCGGGCTGTTTCATGATATGCTGTTTCATACGTCTCTGGCCAGTTTTTCAGACCTGATTCTAATGGGGGAAAAGATTGAGCGTAACATTAAGCAAGGAAAGTTCCAAGTCGATGAATCAACTGCATCTGGCAGTAATAGGAAAGCTTATGGTGGGCGCCGTCAGGGCGAAGCTAGCGCGGTATTTGGAGGCCGAGGCCGAGGCCGAGGCAGGGGAAGAGGTCAATATCGTCAGCCGCAGCAGGTGTCGAGTGTTACTATCCCATATCAGCAACAACCAATCCAGCAACCACAACCGGTTCAGCAGCAACCACTGCAGCAGCAGCAGCCTCAGCAGGGGGCACAGCAAGCTCAACGAAGATTCCAGGGCAGTAAACCGAGAAGAGTGTTTGAGAAGCCTCCCTCAACCTATGCTGATTTGTTGCAGACATTGTTGGGATTGAATCTGGTAGAGAAAAGAACTCTGGCACCGATAACGGGAACTCCACCGTTCGGCTACGACGCAAGCAGGCACTGTGAGTTTCATTCTGGGGCCCCGGGCCACGATATAGAAGGTTGCCATGCTTTCAAGCACGTTGTGCAGGATCTTTTGGACAACAAGACTATCAACTTCGGAACGGCAGGTCCGAATATAGTCCAGAAACCCATGCCTAATCATGGGGCCAACGCCGTGCTGACTGAGGAGGGTCTGAATCTTATCATGAATGTTGAAGATTTAAAGACGCCGCTGAGCGAGATAAAGAGTCGACTGTTACAAGGAGGTGTTTACCTCGGATGTAATGAGTATTGCTTAGATTGTTGGACCCTAGCTGGGGGGTGTGAAGATTTGAAGAAAGGCATTCAGGCCTTAATTGATGAAGGTATATTGCAGTTTGATCGAGCGGCAACTGATGAGCCTGCAGGGGCAGTAGTGGATAGTCGGAGTGATGTGGCCACAGTGACGATTCCGCGGAAGACGATCACTATTGCAGCACCAGCTCGGCGACCACCGATTACCATAACTAAGGCCGGGCCGATCCCGTATGAGAACACGAAAGCAGTCCCATGGTCATATGGGTTAGAGGTGTATTGTGACGGGATCAAAATTGATGTCAACAAGCAGCCAGTGGAGATTGTGGATAATGTTGTTGGCTCAGGAGGCATGACGAGGAGTGGCAGGATCTTTGTATCTCCTGAAGTGGAGGCTGAAAGACTAGCGAAAGGAAAAGGGAAAGCGGTTGAGAATGTTCCGGTACAAGCAAATGAAAAAGAAGCAGCATCGAAGGATGTAGAAGAGTTCATGCGCTTGATTCGGAAAAGTGATTATAAGATTGTGGAGCATCTGCAGCAGACACCGTCCAAAATATCCATCTTGTCATTGCTGTTGTGTTCGGAAGCTCACCGAAACGCGTTGTTGAAAGTCCTGGACACTTCTTTTGTACCCCAGGACGTCTCTGTAAATCAGCTAGAAGGAGTATTGGCACATGTGAATGCAGGCCACAGTCTGGGCTTTACTGATTTTGACTTGACTCCGAAAGGGAGAGATCATAATATGGCCTTACACGTGTCGGTTGAGTGCAGAGGATCGGTGATGTCGCACGTATTGGTTGACACCGGATCATCTTTGAATGTGCTGCCCAAGAAGGCGATGATGAAGCTGGATGTTCGAGGGATTTTGTGTACACCCAGTGATTTGGTAGTCAGAGCATTTGACGGCACGCGGAGAACAGTCTTCGGATCGATTACCTTGCCTCTGCAAGTGGGGCCGGAAGTGTTTGCAACGGAGTTTTATATCATGGATATACAGCCTGCGTACAGCTGCTTGCTTGGAAGACCCTGGATTCATGGGGCAGGGGCAGTCACGTCTACCCTGCATCAGAAGTTAAAGTATATGGTCGGAGACAGCGTAGTCACCGTGTGCGGAGAAGAAGACATCCTGGTCAGCCATCTATCTTCGTTTAAATATGTGGAAGTCGACGGGGAGATCCACGAGACACCATGCCAGGCATTCGAAGGTTTGCGCGTAAAGGACAAGAGTCCCGGGCCGAGCAAAGGGCCAGAGATAGCCGTCTCATCGTATAAAGAAGCTCAAGCTCTAGTGGAAGCAGGAGAAGCAAAGGGCTGGGGCAAAGTGCTGGACATTCCTGTGAAAACGGACCGGTTCGGGCTGGGGTACCGACCGTCGTCATCAACTCCTTCCGTGGGGGCCCCCCATTTCAGAAAGTCAATCACCATCTCTGCCAGTGGAGTATGTCATGAAACTGTCAATGCTGCTTCAGAGTCTGATGAAGGAGACAGCGACTGTGATATGGATGCCTGGATTCAGCCAAGCACGCCAGGACAAGGACTGTGCAACTGGTCTATTCAGGAGCTTGTTCCTGTGACTTTTAAACAGTAATGCTTTGCTTTATTAATTGTTGAATAATCTGATGTCTTGCCCGGGGCATCGGGATTTGCTTAGGGCTGTGTTGTTATAAACATTGCGCGTTAATCATTAAATAAATGGCGTTTTTTCATGTGCAAATACTGTAATCCCTGTCTTTCTTGTTTTGTATTTTTCAATAAAATGGCAATGTGGTTATTTGCTTTATACGCATTTTGAAGCACTTAACCATTCCTTTTGCAGGATAACATTTTCAGATGACATCCTTGAGCCACCTATGACTCGTCCCGACTTCGAGCACCCGGTATTCCAGACCGAAGAAGAGGTTGTCGAAGATAGCGACGTTCCTGAAGAACTGTCTTGGTTAGTGAAACAAGAGGAAAGAGCCATTCTGCCTCACGACGAGGTCATCGAAATTATCAACTTGGGGTCGGAAGGGGTTGAGAAGAATATTCGTATCGGAGCCGCACTGCAGAGTGATATCAAGCGAAGACTGGTTGAAATGCTCCGAGAGTATAATGATGTATTTGCTTGGTCGTATCAAGATATGCCGGGGCTCGATACTGATATGGTTGTGCATCGCCTGCCACTGAAAGAAGATTGCCCACCAGTCAAACAAAAACTTCGCAGAACTCGACCAGATATGGCAATGAAGATCAAAGAGGAGGTTCAGAAACAGTGGGACGCTGGTTTCCTGGCTGTGACGAAGTACCCTTCATGGGTTGCCAACATCGTACCAGTGCCGAAGAAAGATGGCAAGGTTCGAATGTGCGTGGATTATAGAGATTTGAATAAAGCAAGCCCAAAAGACGATTTTCCACTTCCTCACATTGACGTATTAGTTGATAATACTGCTCAGTACTCTGTATTCTCCTTCATGGATGGCTTTTCAGGCTATAATCAAATTAAAATGGCGCCAGAGGATATGGAGAAGACTACTTTCATAACACCGTGGGGAACATTTTGCTATAAAGTAATGCCCTTTGGTTTGAAAAATGCTGGGGCAACATATCAGCGTGCGATGACGACTCTTTTTCATGACATGATGCATAAAGAGATCGAAGTTTATGTTGACGATATGATTGCTAAATCCCAGACGGAGGAAGAGCATCTGGTGAATCTGTTGAAGCTGTTTAAAAGACTTAGGAAGTTCAGGCTGAGGCTGAACCCTAATAAGTGCACCTTCGGGGTGAGATCGGGTAAACTGCTGGGGTTTATCGTAAGCGAAAGAGGAATAGAGGTCGATCCTGCTAAAATAAAAGCGATTCAAGAAATGCCGACGCCTAAAACAGAGAAAGAGGTGCGCGGGTTTTTAGGGAGATTGAACTACATTTCCCGGTTCATATCTCACCTAACTGCTACGTGTGAACCATTATTTAGGCTGTTAAAGAAAGATCAAGCTGTAACGTGGAACGAAAATTGTCAAAAGGCGTTCGACAAAATAAAGAAGTATTTGCAGGAGCCTCCTATTTTGATACCCCCGGTGGCAGGGAGACCCTTGATAATGTATTTGACGGTTCTTGAGGGAAGCATGGGTTGTGTTCTCGGTCAACACGACGAGACGGGGAGAAAAGAGCATGCGATCTATTACTTGAGTAAGAAATTTACAGACTGTGAATCTCGATACTCAATGCTGGAGAAAACTTGTTGCGCGCTAGCCTGGGCCGCCAAGCGTTTGAGACAGTACATGCTGAATCATACAACCATGCTCATCTCAAAGATGGATCCAATCAAATATATATTCGAAAAGCAGGCGTTGTCAGGAAGAATTGCCCGTTGGCAGATGGTCTTGACTGAATACGATATTCAATACGTCTCGCAAAAGGCTATAAAGGGGAGTGTGCTGTCTGAGTATCTGGCGGAGCAGCCTATTGAAGAGTACCAATCAATGAGATTTGATTTTCCTGACGAGGATATCATGTACCTCAAGATGAAGGATTGCGAAGAGCCGTTGCCAGACGAAGGGCCAGAGCCGGGGTCCAAATGGCAGATGATATTTGACGGAGCTGTGAATGCTTACGGTAGCGGAATAGGGGCAATTATCACTACGCCGCACGGGTCGCACATCCCGTTTACTGCCCGATTGACCTTTGCCGTTACCAACAATGAGGCCGAATACGAAGCTTGTATAATGGGGCTTGAAGAAGCCATTGATTTGCGAATCAAACATCTAGACGTATACGGAGACTCAGCTCTGGTAGTGAATCAGATCAAAGGGGAATGGGAGACACGGCAGCCTAATTTGATACATTACATGAATTATGCAAGGAGATTGTTGCCTTTCTTTGACAAAGTTGAATTGCATCACGTACCACGGGCAGAAAATCAAATGGCTGACGCTCTTGCCACTCTGTCTTCCATGTACAAGGTCAATTTCTGGAACGAAGCTCCCCAAATCACTATCTCTCGGTTGGACAGGCCAGCTTATGTATTTGCTATTGATGAAGCATCTGATGGTAAACCGTGGTATTTCGATATCCTTAACTTCCTGAAGAATAAAGAGTATCCGGCTGGGGCATCCAGTCAAGATCAGAAGACTCTCAGGAGATTAGCGGGTAATTTCTACTTGAATCAGGATGGCGTCTTGTACAGAAGAAACCACGATTTGGTGTTGTTGCGGTGTGTAGACGAGAAAGAGGCAAAGCTTCTCATGGAGGAAATTCACGAAGGTGCCTTTGGTACGCATGCTGGTGGGCATGCTATGACGAGAAAGCTGCTGCGGGCAGGTTATTTTTGGCTGACGATGGAAATTGATTGTTTCAAGTTTGCGAGGAAGTGCCACAAGTGCCAAATCTATGCTGACAAAATACACGTGCCTCCGAGTCCTTTAAATGTGATGTCATCTCCATGGCCATTCTCAATGTGGGGAATCGATATGATTGGAAAGATCGAGCCGACGGCTTCTAACGGGCATCGGTTCATCCTAGTAGCAATCGATTATTTCACCAAGTGGGTAGAAGCGGCGTCTTACGCAAACGTAACTAAGCAAGTGGTGGCCAAATTCATCAAGAGGGATATCATTTGTCGATATGGGATTCCCGAGCGGATAATCACGGATAACGGTTCTAATCTGAACAACAAAATGATGAAGGAGCTCTGTCAGAATTTCAAGATCGAACATCACAACTCCTCCCCTTACCGACCCAAGATGAATGGCGCTGTCGAAGCGGCCAATAAGAATATCAAGAAAATCGTTCAGAAAATGGTGGTGACCTATAAGGATTGGCATGAAATGCTACCTTTCGCTTTGCACGGTTATCGTACGACGGTACGCACATCAACCGGGGCAACTCCGTTCTCGTTGGTATACGGAATGGAAGCGGTATTACCATTAGAGGTTGAGATCCCTTCTCTGAGGGTATTGCGAGACGTTCAGCTGGACGAGGCAGAATGGGTAACGAATAGATTGAACCAACTGAATTTGATGGATGAGAAGATGCTAGCTTCTCTGGCATACGGTCGTTTGTACCAAAGACGAATGAAGAAAGCGTACGACAAGAAGATACTTCCGCGAAGCTTTCAGACGGGCGACCTTGTGCTGAAAAGGATTCTCCCGCCGCAAGCAGATCACAGGGGCAAGTGGACCCCCAACTACGAAGGGCCATACGTTGTTAGTAAAGTCTTTTCGGGAGGAGCGTTGTTGTTGTCCACCATGGACGGAGAAGACTTTGCGTCACCTGTGAATTCGGACGCAGTTAAAAAATACTTTGCTTGAAATAGACCCGCTGGACAAAAAAAAAGAGAGTCCAGGCAAAAATGGGGCATCCTGGCGAACCAAAAACAGAATGAAAGGTTCAGGCAAAAGTTAGGGATAAAATTGAAAAAATGTACACCCGCGAAGTCGAAAACCTACACTGGGCGGCTTCGGCAAAAAAGGGTATCCCGGTGAACTGAAAACCCGTAAAGGGCGGTTCACGCAAAAGTTAGGGATTTGGAAAGCAAATGACTGCGGTCCGAATTTGATATTGCAATGAGCATCAATGCGGGAGAATATACTTGAGGAGCCAGTTATCGGATACAACCTCTTCAGAAGTGGGGATACCGGGAAAGTATTAGAGTCGGACGAGTCATGGGAGGATCAGTTCGTGGTGTTCATCTGCATCCCGTTGCCGACATGTGTACCAAATTTAATTTGTCAAAATATTTATGCTTCTTGTGCATACTTGCATACTTATGTACTTGCTTTGCGTAGCTTCCTCTTTTCAGGAGTTACATCCCGTGTACAAAAACTCCGCCCATTCAGGGGCCCGATCAATAAAATATGTTATTCAGCATTTGATACTGTTCTTTACTGTTTTGTGCATGATTAACGCCTAAGTTTGATGAAACTAGAATGAGTATAACGTCGCTGGCCCTTGCCAACAATTGTTAAAGCTTTGAATTAACTGAGTGTAGCGTCACTAACCTGAATTGATTTGATTGCATAGGCTTGTCGTGTCTTGCTTGTGTTGTTGCAGGTTTCATAACCATACGAGGAAGGTGATCAAAAGATTGCGATAACGAAAGACTTGATCCCCACGCAGGTCATGCATGTTCTTCCTGAAGAAGGATAGAATTCCCCAGCTAGCTGTAGCTTATCCAAAGGACGTGCTCCAGAAAAGTTATTCGTCCTCAGCAGAGGTTGGCGAGTCCAAGATCATAAGGTTGTATTCAGACAGGTTCATCGTTCCCCGCAGGGTCATGCGCTCTCCCCCAGCGGAGCCAGTGGATTTTCCCCGAGAGAATCATCCCATCTCCAGTGGAGTTCTCTTTTCAGCAAGTGTTCTTTCCTTCCGGTGGAATTCGAAGATCAAGACTCTCCAAAGCAGAGTTGATGTTGGGTCCTGTCATTTATTTTGTCAGAGATACTGGTGATATCAGTTCACGTTCCAGCAGAAAATCCAATCGTACTGTGCACATCTGCTATTCCCCAGCAAAGTTATGTTCCCCAGCAGGGGGTTACCTCAGCAAAGTATGTGGTTTGAGTTCCCAATTTCCCAGCAGGGTTGACTTCACCTTCCCAGCATTTATTTCGCTGGAATAATTCTGTAGCATCTGGCTATCGCCGGCGGAGTCGGCATTATCCTTCCAGCATTTATTTTGCGGAAGCAGTTTCTGTACTCTAGCAGTTCAGGTGGAGAGAGCTTTTGCTCAGGTGAACTACTAAACAGTCAAGATTTCGGCATGAGACATCCAATGATAATGTCAGTTTCGGCGGTATTCCCCCACAGAGTCAGTATGATGAGATTCTCTTTGTCTCTAGCAGAGTCATTTATGCAAATGTCTCTTATTTTCCCCACCAGAGTTGCCAGGATAAGTGTCTCCTTATTCCCAAGCAGAGTTTGTTTGTCATCAACGGGTTCCATGAATCAGAAGTTCAGAGGCCACCGCCGGTTATCAGAGCAGGCGTCCGATAGTTGGTTTCCAGACATCCCCAGTAGAGTCCGTCTCAAAGTCGCTGTCACGTCAGTGCTAAGAAGTTTGGGGGTTGGGATCAGTGAAGAGCTAAGTCTTGACGCGGACAATTTATTCCCAGATTGACGGGATTTCTTCAGAAGTGGGCGTCCTAACGTGGACAGTTTTATTTCCCTGGGTCGATGAGGTGTGTTAGTCCTATTGTGGGCAAGATTCGGCTTCTCGAAATTAGTGGAATGGGAGGTCATGACGTTGACAAAAGCAATTACTCTTTGTGTTGGTGTCCTGACGCGGACAGATCAGACCAATGTGTGAGTCCTTACGTGGACAAGTCTTATTTCCTCAGCGGGTTGAAGACGCCTGAGTCCTAACGTGGATAAATCAAGACGAGATCAGAGTCCTAACGTGGACAAATCGAAGAAATTGTTATTCCTAATGTGGAGAAATGGGTCCTAACGTGGACGATGTAGTCCTTACGCGGACGTATCAAAAGATAGTTTCCTTACGTGGAAATGACAGCATTCCTGACGTGGAAAGAGTGGAGTCCTTACGTGGACGGATTAAGATGGCATTCCTTACGTGGAAAAGTTTAGTCCTGACGCGGACAGATCGCGAAGAAGTTGGCATTCCTTACGTGGAAAGATCAGAGTCCTTACGTGGACGTATCAAGAGCATCCCTTACGTGGAAGAAAAATGGTTTCCTTACGTGGAAAGACGAGTTTATTCCTTACGTGGAAAGATTAAGTCCTCACGCGGATATATCAAGATTGATTCCTGACGTGGAAAGAAATGGATTATTCCTGACGTGGAAAGAGTTTAGTCCTGACGCGGACAGATCAAAGAAGATATTCCTAACGTGGAAGAAGAAGATTTACTCCTTACGTGGAAAAATTGGGGTCCTTACGTGGACAGATTCAAGATTCCTGACGTGGAAGAACGATGTTACTCCTAACGTGGAAGAATTTTATTCCTAACGTGGACGATTCAGTTTATGGAAATGCAGACGAATTATCCCCAGCGGAGTTGCCGAGATTTTTCTGGGTTAACAGCAAGTGGAGTCCTAACGTGGACAGGTTTTAGTTGAGATTTCTTCGTATCGATGACAGACAGAGTCCTAACGTGGACAAGCAAGCAATCTGTTATGACAGAATCCTCTTCCGAACGATGAAGACAATCCCCAGCACGGTCGCGCGAGATCAGTGGGGTGCCGTAACAGTTAGAATCAGCTGATGAATGTCGTTCCCCAAGCAGGAGCGCAATTTATTTCTGCGGTTGGCAAATTTCTGGTTTCACTAGTATTCAACCGTCTCGTACCGCGAATGTCTGAAGGCTCCGGGCTCTTCACCCAGTCGGGTCCAAGTCGCTTGAATAGGGGCAGCTGTTGCACCCTAAAATTTGCCCAACCTTATTCACCTTGGTTTATGTTTCATTATCATTAGCATTTGCATATAGAGTCATGTACATAGACTAACCATCTGCATAGCATGAGCATAGCAAGTCATTCAACAGGGGACCAATCATTATTCTCATCTCTAGAGGCCTATCAAGAGGTTATTATCCCAATTCCATCTCATTCAAGTCATCAGGAAAGAATTTGAAAGCAAAGAGTTCAGCAGATCAAGCCTTGAGTCCATCTCCTAGCTGAGGGTATCTGAGGGTCAGCAAGAGGGTTGTGAGCTGTGAAGTGGGAGCATGGGGAGTATCTAGACATCTTGGAGGACTTAGAAAGTCATTTGGAGAAGGAGACAAGTCATTGATGAGAGCACAAGAGCTACAGTTGAAGGCAGTCAACTAGGGTTTCATCTGGGTCAACCCTAGGTCAACCCTAGGTCAATTGACTGATTTGAGGGGTATGCAAGTCTATTGGAGAGGTGTGGGGTTCATCATTGGATATATAAAGAAGGATATGGAGATATGCCAAGGAGAATTCAAGAGAAATCAAGGAGAAGAGGAGTTTCTAAATTAGGGTTTCTGTGTAAAATCCCCTAGTTTAGGTCAAATTTCCAAGCAAGATAAGTCAAAATGCTAACTTCAAATGGCTTCTTGGCCAACATGAAACTTGTAGAGGATCTCAAGACCTTTAATTTTAGTGGTGGAAGACCTCAAGGAGATTTATAGAACTCAAGTTATGGTCCTTGCAAGTTACAGGTCATCTGAGGTATCTGAATTTTTGTCTGTGAAAGTGACTTGACTTCCAAGCTAGTTTTACCCCTCAAGGAGATTTCAAATGAATTCTTGGTCAACATAAGAATTGTTCCTCATTGTCTTAGCTTTCTAGAATGGTATATCATGCCTTCATATGATGTGTGGAACTCAACTTATGGTCTTGGCAAGCAAAGGGTATTTTGGGCATTTGTGAATTACAGGTCATTTTAACCTATGTCCAAAACTCATACAAGGAGGCCTCAAATGGAAAAACTTACAACATCAAACTTGCTCCAAATGGGATTTTAAGTCTATAAAGAAGGTCACAAATTATTGGAGAAGCTCATAACATGAAGTTGCATAATTGGTCAAAAGTTGAACTAAAATGGCTTATAATTCAAAGAAATTCAAAGTGAAAAATGGTTTGGGAGATTTATGAGTCCAAATGGAGACTTCCAATATATGATTTTGAATGGAAAAGCAATTCTAAGAACAATGGTTCAAACACTTTTTTGAGTTTAGTGGAAGATTTCAAAGTTATTCATGGTTACTTGCCTTTTAAGAAACATTTCAAAAATGGATCAAAGTTGGAAAGCAAGGGAATGTGTAAGATGGATCTAGAATGTTCATGTGAGCCATATATAAGCATGAAATGAGGATTGATCAAGGGTTGGCTTCATTTTTCACTAAGAATTTCACAAACTTTCTCATTCTTTCTCCTTGCAATTTCACTTCAATCTCACAAAACCTTCATCAATTTTCATCCACATCAATTCAATCTTATTCAATCATCATCCTGGATCATAATTGAAGCAAAGATTTGGTGGTTAGCATCCATTTTCGAGCACCTTCTTCAAGAACATCAAAACTGCAATTTCCATTGGACAGCATAATTCAAGCCAAGTCTCATCCAAATATTGCAAACAGAATCAAGTACATCAAGAATTGATCAAGATCCAAGCCTCACAAGTCTCAGATCCACCAGATTCAGCACCATCCACAAGATTTTACACCAGGTGTGTTTTCATTCAAATTGCTTGATTCAGTTAGTTAGGCATAGCTTTGTTAGTTTAGATGTAATGTAGGTTGTTAGTAGAGCAGTTAGGGTGAATTTGGAGTGGTTTGGTGATGATGATTAGCAGGTGTACAAAACTGTTAGGGCTTGAAACTCTTAGGTTAATGCATCATAATCTTAGCTGGATAGATCAGAATGATAGCCATTAGTTATAGATTAGTTTAGGCTAGGTTTGATGGAGAATTGTGATGATGAGTTGCAGAGGATTTCCATGGTGACCAGAACTTGATGCCGTCGGGTTGAGAGTTGTGATGAATTTCAAATCAAGCTAAGACCATAGGATTGTAGAGGGAAGAATTTAGAGCAGGTTTCATGTTTATATCGTGGCATTTCATGGCCTGGAGAGGGAGAACTAAGAGCTTGAACCTTGCTCGTGCATGGCTGCCATGGGAGAGGAACCCTAGCTTTATTGATCTGAGGTAGGAGACATAATCTGGGCGGTCCATTTTGTGTAAGACTTTTGACTGGATGAGCCATCGTGTGGCTGAGATTTGAAGCAGAATTGGAGGGAGATGCGTTGGCCCTAAACGCACCGTTTCATTAATTGAAACGGGCGGGCCTGAGTGTATTTTGTTATTTCCACCCCCAATGCCAAGCCCACTTGAATCTGAACGTGATTTCCTATTCTATTTTCACCCCCCCTGCGCTGTGTCTTATTTCTATTAATGCTGAATGATGTTGGGCCTTAAGTCAATTGCTACGCGCACCCTACCCTGCTTGGCCCATCCTGCAATGAACTGCGCGTGGTTTCTATTCTAACCCCCCTCCCTCATTTTAATTCAATTTAATTTCTTAATTCACTTTAATTTTTACCAATTTTCATAAATTCATAACAAATTCATAAAAATTCATTTTTTATCCATTCTTTTTACACTATTTTCTTTAGGATGTGTAGAAAATTATAGGAAAATAAAATTGCATTTTTATTTTTATTTCATATTTTTCCATATTTTCTAAATAAATGTCATTTTAAATAGATTCATTTCATGCATCATTTTAATAATTTTTGTTCTATTAAATGCTTCTATATTTTTTGTTCATTCTTTTTAGATTGTTTAGATTAGATATTCAACTTGTAGAAATATTTTAGTTCCCATTTTTAGGAATTAATTTTAGGTGATTAAAATAGGGTTGAACATCATGAACAAATTAGGGTTTTTAGGTGATGACTTAAGAAGTTTGATTTCATCTCCCTTAGGACTTAGGATTTAACTAGATTAGTTATGGGACTATAAGGGCTATGGGTAGCTATTAGATCCCTTAGAGGAAAAGTCAGGACTCCCCTACTGCTATTAATACTGTCTGTATATCTGATTGACTGGTGTGGTGTGCCCTCTGGGGATTATTGCTTGCTTGTTTGGGTATTGGATTATCTGGGGACCTGGGAGAGCTGAAGACTTGAGGAGATGGAGACCATTGGAAATCCAGAGATTGAAGATCAACTGCCAGAGTTGAGGAGTAGGTTCTTGCTAGCAGCTGCTGAGGAGGCTAGGGTTTAGGAGCTAGGCAGAGCTCTAGGTTAGAAAGTTTGTTTCTCAAACATGGATTGCCTTGTCTGTATCCATTCTTTCTCTATGATTCAAAGTCTCTTTCAAATATCCACCTCCTTCCTTTGGAAGGATCAGTGAATATATTTGAAAGATAGAACTTTTGAGAGGAAACTTTCTGTTTAATGTTAACAGTTGATGAACCACCCTTGGTAGGTAATTGACTGTTTAACATTCATTCTCTTCACTCTTGTGACTGATTCCTCATCCTGGAGGTTTGAACTTGAAGAAAAGCCATTGCAGATGGAAGACTGATGATCAGAGCCCTTGCCTGAAGGCCATGAAGATGGAGATGATGCTTGTTGAAGCCTGTAGCTGATTGGAGATTACTTGAAGCCAGATGTTTGTTTCTTTTGCTGTATTTCATTTGCTGATGTATTGATTGGTTTTCTGGACTGTATTGTTTGCTGTTTACCCTGTTGGGTTGAAAGTGAAGCCTGTTCACTTTCGCCTATTGTTTTCTAGGTTCGAGGTTGAGTGGGACTCCCTTGCCTCGCTTGTACTGTTGCATCCATGCATTTTACCGCTTTATTATATCTGTTATTGTTTCTGTTTCTGCCTATCCCGTAGGATCTCTGTTTCTCTCTGTGCAAGAGAGGAGCATGATAGACACTAGGTCTTAACCCATGCATGATAACATTAGGTTAGTTTGATTCCCTTCGCAACCGTAGGTTAGAGTTCTGTCTCTTCTCTCTCAAAACAAACAGAAAAACACATAAAGATTTCAAACACAATAAAAGACACTTCTTTCGTAAAAGAATGTGAACTCATCAAAACGTCATTTTTGTCCGCCGGGACTGCTAATCAAGAAACCCTTTTTCAGAAGGAATAAAAATCAAATCAAGACAAGCCTGTGTCTTCCGTGGCCCGAACTACGTTTGCTCTGATCTTCCATGCTGTGTGGAAGTACGTAGGCATAGGATGCGATATCCTAGCGAGCAACCTTCCCCTCCTTTCCCGTAGGTAGGCGAACTACGTTGACTCTGATTTCTCGTTCCAAGCGGGAATACGTAGGCATAAAGTGCGATACTTTGCCGAGTCATTTTTATTTTTTTCATTTTATGTTCTTTTAACCCTTGACCTATAGTTTAGATAGAATAACAATCCATACCCGAAAACAAGCGTGGATCCCGTCGAGTACGACGGACGTGAGGGGTGCTAATACCTTCCCCTTGCGTAACCGACTCCCGAATCCAGGTTTTGGTTGCGACGACCACACCTTTCCCGTCTTTGCGAGGTTTACTCTGAGCGTTCCCTTTCCCTCCCGTGGGATAAATAACGCACGGTGGCGACTCTTCTGTTCAGCCGGCGCCGATTTTCGCAGTAGCGACAGTGAGCCACTAAAAAATTAAAGAAATTAAAAAAAAAATTATCAAACCAGAATACTCAATATTTATTATCTACTTACATAATATGAATTACAAAAATATTGTTTATTATGCACCGTTTATTTCATATCCAAAAAAAGAACAAGAAAACACCGTGACCCGTGACCCGTTGGGACTACTGCGTCGGCCAGCCACACGTACCTAATCTTCTGCTTTAGCTTCAACGTGCCACCAAAAAAATGTCCTACTATCTCCAATTTATTTTGTTTCTTGTTATAAAATAATAATAACTAAAACACCTGTCGGTGGGACTGGTTTATCATAAATATAATTAATATATTAATTGTTAGCAAAATATATAAATAATATAATTTATTGATTATAAAAAATTATAAATCATAATTTATATAATCAAAATGAAATATATAAATAATAAAAGATTTATTTTTATATAAAATAAACAATATTAATAAATGAATTGATTATGGTTAATATGATTTTAATTTAAATATGTTCATTAAATTATCAAAATCATCTTTTGAAATTTGAAGGGATTTGATTTCTAAATTCAAATATTTATATAGTGTCTTTTATCCATTTCTTTTTATATTTATTAAAGATATGCATTCGTCTTGTAATATTTATAAAAAAAAATATTAGTGAAACAAACTTTTTATTTCTTTTTTGTTGTATATATTTAATCAAAGAAAAAAAAACAAAAGACACAAATTTGGCTTGCTATGACTTGTGTATATGAAGGTCCAAAAATGAAATCATTTTCAATGATAAAAAATTGGAAACACGAATGTAATTGTGCATAGAGTCAAGATGTTTTTTTTTTTTGTTGGTAGCTGACGATCGAGTCTAAAGATAGAATTAAATGGTATAAATATCGACTAAATTTTCTTTAATTTTATAATGGGTTTAGTGTATGTTACTCTAACATTGTATTTGAGTTAGAGTATTCCTATTACTCTTTGTTGAATGCTAACTTGCTTAAAAAAAAATATATTTGTGTCATACTATACTATTTTGTGTATCGGTATATTTGTTTAAAGTATGATTTAGTCATACTTATTTATTTTGTGTTTCTTTTAATGTATTGTTGTTAAGGGTCAAATTGTATATATAATCAATAATATTTTGTGGTCCTTTTCACTTGGTTTTATTGAAATTTCATGGCAAAACTTTAACTTTAGTGTAAATAATTGGCTTTTAGTTTTTATTGTGTAAATATCATAGTTTGATCATATTCATGTCATTTTGTAGGTTTTCTTGCATAATTAAAATATTTGGCACTTAAAAGGTAAAAGCAAAGCTTAAAGATGCATTTTTGGATGAAAATCGAGAAGTTCTGTTTGTGTTTTGTGCAGTCAATGCGTGCTTAGAGATGTCAAGACAGAAGGTTGCGCGCTTAGCGCGATTTGTGGTGGTTTTGCTTTTTGTCTCATAGTCGCACTAAGCGAGCTCTGTTGTGCTTAGCTCGGTCTACTTTTTTGATCCTAATATATATAACTTCATATTGTTTGGATATGATATCAATTTTGAGAGCAAAATACAACAAAAACTCGTAGAAACTCAAAATCAAGTCATTGCAACATCAATCTTCGACTTTTCGACATTGATGTTTGTGAATCTCTTCTCCTTTCTTTTGAAGCAAGCTACCATGATGTATAGGTAAACCTCCTTGTGTAAAGATTAGATGTAATTAATCTAACTAGTATTCATTTATTTTATTTTAACTGAAAATTAAGACATACAAAGCAACAGTTCTTGGCAAAACTTGAAAAAGTTAAAGTTGGAATAAGAATTTTCCCTAATAACTAACTATTTTCAAACCGTCAGTTTTATATCCCACAACAAATCTGGAATAATACAACGAGCTCCCTTGAAAAGAATGTTGTTCCTTACTTTTCAGATATTCCACACCACCGCT
This sequence comes from Lathyrus sativus, assembly GCA_963859935.3. Lineage (NCBI taxonomy): Eukaryota > Viridiplantae > Streptophyta > Magnoliopsida > Fabales > Fabaceae > Lathyrus > Lathyrus sativus. The sequence continues at coordinate 519,835,453 of OZ012738.1, forward strand.
GACCAGATAATACAGGGGTTTCCTCTCTTCACTCTTTTAAAACAACCATCCCCTATCCAATTCATAAAACATTTCCACAACATCTCCTCATGAACCCATTCTAACTCGATTCACTCCGTAATATACCTCCAAACATTTAAAACAAACCTGCATTCGAACATTAGGTGGCAAAAACCTTCATTGATATTAAAACATAGAACACACAGGAGATCATGGATTGAGTGAAGAATACGTCTGCGAGCTAACTGATCTTTGGTCTGAATCCTGCTTAAAAAACACCTCCAAATAAAAATGCGGACTCTAACGGAATGTTTGTAACCCAAACATTACTAAAGGCTTGTTGAGAGAATAAGATCTCCGCTGAACCAAATCTGACCTCTTCCATTAAATTCGTTGTTGACCTAACATAATAGCCACCAATGACATCCGATAACCAATGAATTGTGTCCTCCTCCCTAAAAACCGGGTTACTATTACACATCGTCTACACAAGGGATTTCAGGCTCATATTCAATCCTGCACTAAAAGAAACAGGTAAATCGAAGTTGTTCCAATGCCACACGTTACCATGCCAAACTCCCATATCACAAACCAATGCATCCTTGTTGTTACTGGCCATGAATAAAACAGGATAACTGTCCTGCAAAACACTTCCAGAATTCCAAGCATCTGTCCAAAATAAATAGAAGAACCATTTCCAATTTTGAAATCGATGTTTTTCAAAAAGTAAAGAGAATAGCCAGCTGCATAGCAATTTGTCCGCAACAGATCTTTCCACCAAGTGGAACCGTGTTTCACCTTAGTCATGCTTAGGCCATACCTTACCGCTTCCATAATGTCTCCATATCTCGCCTTTAGAGCATCCAACCATAACGATTCATTTTCAGTCATAATTCTCCACTTCCATTTCAACAAAAGCGCAATGTTAACATCCACGATCTTTTTAACCCCTAAACCGCCCACCTCGAAAGGTTTACAAATATCTTCATGAAATTCTAGTATGCAGATCTCAGATTTCCTAAGAGATGTCAGAACATTGATCTCTTCTTAACTAAATAAGGACAAAACAAGAACATTCTGATATCTCAAGGTCACAACAGTATCATGACAGATGTTTCAATGTCTATCAAAACATGTATTTTAGAGCATAAGAATAGATTGAAACATACATAACATAATGATAAATAACACCAAGATATGATGACCTAGTTCGGTGTACAACAACACCTACATCTGGGGGCTACCAAACCAGGAATGAATTCACTATCAGTAGTATTAATTCATAGCTAAACTCCCCCGTTTATAACCCCTCACTTAATCCATACCCAGTGAAACTTCTACCTAGAAACCCATCTAGATAAAAGAAACCCATCTCAATTCCTAAATCACCTCATTGATATCTAACAGTCACAACCTCCGGTGACTGTATCAAACTGTTCAATTGAAAGACAATCCTTTCAATACAATATTCAGTCAATGCTCATGACTAACACTGATTCTTGAATTTTCTTAGTAGCTTCATCCAAGAACAATACACAATTCATTACCTATAGGTTTATGAATATGAAAAGCTATGTCTACCACAATGTATCAAACGTGCTACAAATGGTGACTTACAATACAAGAAAGAAATACGACTCTTAAAATCCTAAACCCTTATTTTTGCTTTACAAAAGTCTTAACAAGGACTCACTTATTTCCCTAAGTCTTGGTCTTTCTTTTTATAACCTTAAGCTATCTATGGGCTTCGAAATCTCTATCCAATCATTCATTGATCCATGTTCTGAATGCGCCTTAAATCGTGGAACAAATCTGCAACAAACCTATTATATCATACCAAGATGTCGAATCCTCAAGATAGGACATTGTGTCTGACATGTTGTTTGTCAAACCCTAATTTTTGACCCTAAGATTCTATTTTGCATCATCTGCATAGCATATCATGCACTTCATCTTGCATAGTGTTTGAAATGTCAGTCAGAATAAATTTGTTGGATTTACAAACAAACCGGTCTAAATTTATTTCAAAATCTGACCAAACAATATATTTTTCCAATATGTTTATTTCGCGTTGATTATTTTGGTGTGTTCATTCTATTTTTTCGAGCACTTTTCTGCACGACTTTTTATTTCGTTTTCTAATCATTTTTATTTAAATAATCATTTAATTTATTTAGATTTAATTAGTTATTTAATTTAAATTTAAATTTTTATTAATTAATTTAATTTTTAATTTTTTATTAATATTTTATTTTTTAAAATAAAAAAACACAATCAAACATCAGTAAGACCAATTCAATTTCTTTTGAAAGCAAGGCCTAAACATGTTCCTAACATCATTTGTCATTTTCAACACAAGGCTTAAACATGTTCAAGACATGTTCATTTTCTTTCCAAACATACACAAACATGTTCCAACACAATTATAATATTTTCATGAATTACAGGACAAGGAGACAAGAATTTAAACTCTTTCTAAATAGGTTCAGACATGTTGATGAGGAATTCATAAGCCACAAAACCTGATGGCTATAAAAGAGCAACATGCACACAAATAGAAAACAACAAGCAATCACACAAAAAAAACACTCATACGTCATCTTCTTCACACCCAAACTACAAAGTTTTTCATAAACCACGACGTATCATCGAGAGAAAGAGACAGGGAGGGCAGCGAAGCAAGGGAAACGGCCATTTGAGGGAGGTAAAACTGAAAAATCACCCTTTATTTTGAAAAGCCGATGTTGTGTTGTATTTATGTTAACTGTATAGTTGTCTTTGTAGTATTGTTTATAATGTCATGTTGTAGTGTTTTGCGTATATTTGTTGATGTAGTTTTATTAAGTTTGTAATTTAAGCATGTGTCATGTCATTTAACTAGTATATGTTTGTTCATAAATTAAGCTATAATATTTTGTGTTAAATTTATAAATGCTTATGTGTTATTAATATGTGTTATTTGAGTTTATGACTTGTGTGTTGCTATACAAATTTTGTATTTGTTGTTTGGACATTACATATTTGTTTCCTGTGCGTAAATCTATTTGTATTTGCAGTTTTTCTTGTTGTATGTGCATTTACGTGCTAATTGTTTTAATTGTACCAATGTGAATAATTCATTTGTTTTTTTAGACTTCATTAGTTTATCTTTTAAAATAAATAATGTTAAGTTGTTGTTCTTTAGACTCTCATGTTTTCTTTCATTTGTAGCAAATGTGTGGATGGTTAAAGTGCGTGTGTATATGAGTTAACAACATGTCAAGTGATAATAAGGAAAGTATTTGTACAAATATTTTGAATGTATTTATATTGTATTACATGGTGTGGTTACTCAAACATTGATTCTTTTTTTTAATAATATTTTATTTTCCTTCTTTTCTTTTTTAATTGGTTTTTCTTTATAATCTAGAAAATTAAAAACATTTTTCTTGACTTTTTGTTAATTGTTACATTTTGAAATTATTTTCTCTAATTAGTTTCTATTTAATTTTATTCATATAATATTTCAAAAGTACCAAAAATATTTTAATTATTTATTTTCTTTTTTTAGTTATTTGTTGAATATTAAAAAAATATGAAAAATATGTTGTAATTATTAGTTAATATAAATATTAATATTTAAATTAATTAATAATTTCTTGTTACACGTCAAAAGGAAGGATCTTGTTCTTGACTTCATAGTCATGAACATCTTATTTATTTACACGTCAAAAGGAAGGATCTTGATCAGACAACTCCCTCTCGCCAATGGATTGGCCTACTATATTCCAACGATCAATCAAAACATCTGATAACATAAATCTATCAATGCAACTCATCACCCTACCGTCACCACTGAACCAAGTAAATGAATCACCTATAAATGTAAGATTGATGAGTTGACCTTCTTCAATGAATTTTGAGGACATAAGCATTTTAGAATTCTTATGCCTCATGACACTACTTCCCTTCCTTTCCTTAGGATCGACCACAGAGTTGAAATCCCCCCATACAATTCGCTGTCTTTGAAATCCTTTTTCAACTTGATGATTGAATTCCACAGCTCTCTCTTCTTAGCCAAGCAGCAGGGAGAATACACGTTGACTAAATAATAAAAATGACCCCTCCATAGTGTTAGAAGACAGATTGGTTCTTAATAATATCTCTATGTTTTGATGATAACTATTAGGAAATTTTGTATTTAAGAATTATATACTCTAAAATTTTCTTGAGAGTTTTTACTGCAGATAATAATGAAATTAACACTCTAGAAGCAAATCTGAATTGTATATAAGAAATTAACTAGACTCTGAAGCGCCAGATGCACTCATTAGAAGATTCTGATTGCTGCCAATAGAAGATTCTGAGCATAACCTCCAGAAGGATCTGAAGCAAGAAGCTCAAGAAGAATCTGAAGCAAGAAGCTCCAGAAGATTCTGAAGCAGAAGCTCCAGAAGGATCTGAAGCAAGTCAGAAGCATCTGAAGCAAAGAAGAATATTGTATGAAGAGTTTTTCAAAGCTTAGTTTCTACAGAAGATTCTGAAAGTACTAAAGCTGCCAGTACTGAAGTTCTGTTTCAAATATGCTCTGATATTCAACACGCTGAAAGCACACATGCTGCAGAAGACTCTGATCCAGCAAAGTTCTGATCATCATTAGAAGACTCTGACCCAATCAGACTCTGATGAACTTGCTGAAAACTGAAGAAGAAATATTCAAAGATTATATCCGTTGGAGTAAATCAAACGTCTCTTTCCTCATTTATGCTAGACACAAGAACACAGACAAAAAGGATTTTTCTGTGCTTTCTTCTTCTAGGAAAGGTCACTTGATGTAAAGACAAAAAAGGCTCAGACCTTTTTGGACACTCTTCTCAACGTGCAGCTCACCTTGGAACAGCTGCCTATAAAAGCAAAACTCCACCAAATTCTTCAGTTAGAGATCTTGCTGAAAAAGAATTAAAACATTCAAGCTCTCATACTCTCTTATTTATTCTTAGAATTAATTTCGTTGTACTTAAACTTAAGAGAAATATCACTGTTGTGATTAAAGCTTTTTAGAAGCATTATTACTCTTGTATTAGATTTACATTGATTGTAAAGGATTTCCTTAAGAGGATTCAGTTGGAATCAGTAGCTCTTGAGAAGACTAAGAACAGTTGTTCTTAGGTGTTACTATTGTAATCTATTTGATTAAATAGTGGATTAAGTCCTTGTAAGAGAAAGGCAAATCACTCTAGGAAGGGTGGACTGGAGTAGTTGAGTTCAACGAACCAGGATAAAAATAATTGTGTTTTAATTCTAAGTTTAAATCTTTCATACTTATTCAACCCCCCTTCTAAGTATTATCTCACCTTCAGTTGGTATCAGAGCCTGGTTCTGTGTGTGCTACCACTTAACAGTGACAGTAAAGATCCAGAGAGAAATACTTTTATATATATTTATTTGTTACAATGGCTGATAATACAATATCCAACATTAACAATAAATATGAAGAAAGGGACAGAATCAGCACCAAACCCCCTATGTTTGATGAGGAGAAATTTGATTACTGAAAAGACAGAATTGAGAGTTTTTTCCTTGGATATGATGCTGATCTATGGGATCTAGTCATAGATGATTATGTCCATCCCACAGATGGGAATGGCAAGAAGATAGACAGAAAATCTGTGACAGATGCTCAGAAGAAAGATTTTAGAAATCATCACAAGGCCAGAACAATATTATTGAATGCAATTTCTCATACTGAGTATGAAAAAATTACAAACAGGGAAACTGCTTTTGATATGTTTGAATCCTTAAAAATGACCCATGAGGGAAACTCTCAAGTCAAGGAGACAAAAGCTCTGGCTCTGATCCAGAAGTATGAGGCCTTCAAGATGGAAGACTCTGAATCTGTTGAAGCTATGTTCTCCAGATTTCAGATCCTCACAGCTGGGCTAAAGGTTCTGGACAAGGGATATTCTACATCAGATCATGTAAAGAAAATCATCAGAAGTCTACCTACCAGATGGAGACCAATGGTGACTGCCTTGAAGATGGCTAAAGATCTGAACAAAATCTCTTTAGAAGAACTCATCAGCTCACTGAGGAGCCATGAAATTGAACTTGAGGAAGATGAACCTCAAAAGAAAGAAAAAGGTAAATCTGTTGCTTTAAAATCTAATAAATCTGCTAAAGATTTGCAGGTTATTGAAGAAAGCTCTGAAGGATCTTCTTCTGAAGAAGAAGATGAATTATCCATGCTATCCAGAAGAATCAACAGACTCTGGAAGCACAAGGGAAAAAAGTTCAACAACTTCAGAAAATCTGATCATAGAAAGGAATCTTCTGGGCACAGAAGATCTGGCAAGAAAGAAGTTGTGTGCTATGAGTGCAAAGAACCTGGGCATTACAAGAATGATTGCCCCAAACTTCAAAAAGAAAAACCCAAGAAGAAGTTTAACAAAAAGAAGAAGGTTCTGATGGCAACATGGGATGACTCAGATGAATCTGAATCATCTTCTGAATCAGAAGAAGAATGTGCCAATGTTGCACTAATGGCCAACACAGAAGATCAGGAGGAAGGAACCTCAGGATATGAATCAGATTCTGAATATGACGATGACGCTGAAGAGGTAATGGCTAAACTTACTAAAGAAGAACTGATAAAAGTTTTATCAGAAGTTCTGAAAAGTTATAACAATATAAAACTCAAATACAAGAAGCTGAAAAGCAATCTTGAATCTGAGATTGATCTTCTGAAGACAGAACTTGTTGAGCAAAAAGAAATTAATCTGAAAATCAAAAATGACTGTGAAACAACTCAACAAGAATCTGAATCTGAGACTAAGTCATGTGAAAGCATTTTAGAAAAATATGACTCTAGCTTTCAGAGATTCCTTACTAAGAGCATAGACAGAAGCAAGATGACTTCTATGATCTATGGTGTTAGTGGGAACAACAGAAGAGGTATTGGATATGAATCTTCATCTGGAAGTAATCCAAAATCTGTTGACAAACTTTTCATCAAGGAAAATCTGAACAAGGAAAATCTGAACAAGTATTGGATATGAATCAGATTCCTTTTGGATGTATTTGCTATATGTTAAACACTAAGGAAAATCTGAACAAGTTTGATTCCAAAGCACAGAAGTGTTTCATGCTTGGATATTCTGAACGCTCTAAAGACTACAGAGTATACAATACTGAGACACAGATTGGGAAGAATCCATTCATGTCAGATTTGATGATAAGCTTGGCTCTGAAAAGCCAAAGCAGTCTGAAAACTCTGCAGATAGGGAAGTAGTCTTCATTGACTCTGAAGTTCCTGAAGCAGACAAAATTCAAGTGAAGGAACCAGAAGCAACGCCAGATGCTATTCCTTTAACTTCTCAGATGAATAATCTAAACATTTCTGAAGAATCAACTATTAGAGGATCATCATCCAGAATTAAAGCTTCTCATCCAGAGGATGTTATTATTGGAAAGAAGGATGATCCCATCAGAACAAGATCCTTTCTAAGATCATCTGAAGCATCACTTTTTGGACTAGTGTCAGAAATTGAACCATCTTCTGTAGATGAAGCTCTGCAAGACAATGATTGGATTATTGCCATGCAAGAAGAGATAAATCAATTCACCAGAAATGATGTATGGGATCTAGTTCAAAGACCACAAGGATTTAATATAATTGGCACAAAATGGATCTTCAGAAATAAGCTAAATGAGAAAGGAGAAGTTGAAAGGAATAAGGCAAGGCTTGTGGCTCAAGGGTATAGTCAACAAGAAGGTATTGATTACACTGAGACATATGCTCCAGTGGCGAGGTTAGAATCTATACGCCTTCTTATTTCATTTGATGCACAAAATAACATCACTCTGTATCAGATGGATGTTAAAAGTGCCTTTCTTAATGGTATTATAGAAGAAGAGGTTTATGTCCACCAACCTCCTGGTTTTGAAAATGAAAAATTTCCAGATCATGTTTTCAAATTAAAGAAATCTCTATATGGTTTAAAACAAGCTCCCAGAGCTTAGTATGAGAGATTGAGCAATTTTCTTCTGGAGAAAAACTTCATCAGAGGCAAAGTGGATACAACACTCTTCTGTAAAACTCTTAAGAAAGATCTGCTGATTTGTAAAATATATGTAGATGATATTATTTTTGGATCAACAAATATTATGCTTGGAAAGGAGTTTGCTAAATGTATGCAGGCAGAATTTGAAATGAGCATGATGAGAGAACTCAGATTCTTTCTAGGAATCCAAGTTAATCAAACTCCAGAGTGCACTTACATACATCAGACCAAATATGTTAAAGAACTTCTGAAGAAATTTAACATGACTGATAGTAAGCTGGCAAAAACTCCCATGCATCCTACTAGCTCACTTGGCAAGGAAGAGGTAAGTAAGAAAGTAGACCAGAAGCTCTACAGAGGTATGATTGGCTCTCTTCTTTATCTAACTGCTTCTAGACCTGACATATTGTTCAGTGTTTGCCTGTGTGCTAGATTCCAATCAGATCCTAGAGAATCACACTTGACAGCTGTCAAGAGGATTCTAAGGTATCTGAAAGGTACTTCTAATGTGGGTTTGTGTTACAGAAAATCTGATGATTTCAAATTAATTGGATTCTGTGATGCTGACTACGCTGGAGACAGAGTGGAAAGGAAAAGTACTTCTGGAAGTTGTCAATTTCTAGGAAGAAATCTAATCTCTTGGTACAGCAAGAAGCAACCCACAATTGCACTTTCAACCACAGAGGCAGAATACATTGTTGCTGCTGGATGTAGCACTCAGATGCTCTGGATGAAAAGTCAGCTAGAAGATTATCAAATTTTTGAAAGTAACATTTCTATTTTTTGTGATAATACTTCTGCTATATGTTTGTCTAAGAATCCCATTTTACACTCTAAAGCAAAACATATAGAAATTAAGCATCATTTCATCAGAGACTATGTTCAGAAGGGAATCATAAATTTAGCCTTTGTTGATACAGATCATCAATGGGCAGATATTTTTACAAAACCCCTTGTTGAAGATAGATTTAAATTTATTCTGAAAAATATTGGTATGGATGTTTTTCCAGAATGATATTTATCAGAAGCAAATTTTTACAGATGCAAAAATGCCTAATGCTCTGAAGTGTTTCTTCTGATTGCTTACTTATTCTGATTAATTTTTTTTTGTGAAACTCTGAACTAACAATCCTTAGAGGATCTGAATGTTGGTTAACGTTTCATTTCTCAAAAGATTTCAGAACACATGCAAGCAAACACGTGTCACACTAAATCTGCAGAGGTAGCGTGTACATTACTGAAGAGACGTTTGAGGTGAAGTTTGAATAGTGAAAATCTTGATTTTCCCCCCAATTTGTCAGAAGCAATAAATGTTTGAAATGATTATTGTTCTTTTCATTTAATGCTTACTAAAACGTGAAAAAATTCTGACTGATGGTATACCTAAATGTTTTAGTATAAATACTTGTCTTCACTTCACTTTCACACTTTTACAATCTCAGAAATTATATGCGTTTTCATCTCCTCTTTTCTCTGCATAAAAACCCTAAACCTAAGTGTGTGACAAAGCATTCTTCAATGGCAACTTCATCATCAACAACTGCTCAATTCCAATCTTCAATGGTTGCAGTAACTTCTGCAAACATGGGTGTTGCTCCTTATTCTCCTCCCAAAAGAACTCTTTTAACCCCTGTTGAGAAGTTGGAGGTTTTATGTGAATCCATGGTAGAATTTGATTCACTTGCTGAGAATGGATTTGAATTTCGTTCCATTATTGGTGCTCAAGGATGTGTTAAATACTTTGATAGACTCTTTGGACCAGTTTACCCCCTCCTTGTGAAAGAATTTTGGATCCATGCCTCTGTTTACCCCAAGTTCATCCTATCTTCTGTACTGGGAAAAAAATCATTATAACAGAAGATCTGATCAGAAAATTAATTGGATATGAAGAAACAGATGGTGTTTCACACTTGCCAGCTGGGCGTGTGGACATGGATGAAGTCTATGAAGAAGTGATGACTGCTGGTCAAGCTTCTAACAAATTCAAGGATCTGAAGCCTGACTACAAGATCTGGGCTAAGATCTTCATGGGATGCATCCATCATAGGAAGTCAACCAACTCTCCAAACTATTTCAATAATGAACAACTCTATTTCATGTATTGCCTCAGTCAGAGCACCAAGGTAGATCTTCCATACGTTCTTTTTATGCATCTGTGGAACCATATAAATGCATCTAGAGAGTATGTGAAAGAAAAAGGACAGAAGATCAGAACCTGGATCCCCTTTGGAAGGTTGATCTCAGATCTTCTAACTGAAAATGGATTGGTCACTGCTCTGTACGCTGCTGGAGTTACAGAGGAACTGGAATTCGTAATGGGAAAGCCTCTGAATGCCAAAAGTCTTCAGAGACTCAAAATAGTTGATGAACTCACAACAGCGCCCAAGAAGCTGAATATGACTGAACTGAGTCAGAAGAGGGTTCCTGTAGATGACTTTCCATTGTTCTTTGCTGAAGAACCCAGACATATTGTAGTAATGTACATTGATGAATGTAAGAAGGAAGGAAAACCTGTTCCTGCAAATGTGATACAGCTAGCAAGACAACCTCTTCCAAATGTAGAAGAAGAAGAAGAAGAAGAAGCACAACTACAGAGGAAAAGGACTCAGCCAGAAGCAGAACCTGCATCTGCTCAGAAGAAGGTCAAGATTGCTGAGAAGCCACATAAGCTCTTGAAGAGAAAAGAATCTGAAGACACTTCTTCTGTACCAGCCAAAAGGATCAAGATAAAAGGTACTACAACTTCTGTATCTTCTGCTAAATCTGTTGTTATAAATGAATCTAATATTAAGTCTGTTCCAAAACCACCCTCAACACAAACCACTTTTGTTACTGCTCCAAGTTCCAAATCTCCACAAAAACAAACATTTGTTCCAACATCTACACCAACAAAAACAATTCAAACACCAAAAGTCTCTGTACCAAAATCATCTCAACCAAAAATCCAAATCAAACAGGTTGTTCCACAACAACAACTCACAAAGCAATCAGAAGTTCTAACCAAACCTTCTGCACCACACAAACAACCCACAGAACAACAACAAACCACAGAACAACAACTCACAGAGAAACAAACTTCAACACCATCTGAACCAGAAAAACAACCACAAGAAAAACAACCAGAAAAACCCTCTGAACCTTTACCAGAAAAAGACTCTGAACATCAATCACAAAAATCTTCTGAATCCCAAACACAACAAAAAAAGAAACAACCACCATCAGATAATCCTCCATCCATCACATCTAAACAAAATGAATCTATACCAGTTTCATCTAAACCCATCAAAATTTCCTCTGATCCACCAATTTCAAAACCATCTGAAAATCCCTCAGAATCAAACCACCCATCTGGAATCAACATACCTGAAACAGAGGTTCTTAATGTCATACCTCTAAAAATTGTGTTCCAAGTATCCTCTACCTCTTGCACACCAACCAATTCATCAAATTCCTCTGAGTCTGAGATTCACCCAGATTTTCTAATCTCTCCTTCTCAAAAATACTCTGAGGTAAACCAACCAGAACAACCTATACCATCTAATGTTCTCATTCCAGATCCTACTCCCACACCCAGACCATCTGTAACATCTGCATCTTACAGAAATGTCTCATCCTGTTTTCAAAACCTGTCCTATGGTTTCAAACCCAAAGATTTTTATGACAGAATTGAACCATATGACCCTACCTTTCCCCAGAAACCCAAACTCACAGTAGCTCTTCCATCTGTGCTTGTTACATATATCCATTCCATGTCAAAAGCAGGATCTTTAGCAACAATTTCATATTCTGCTAGATCTGACAAAGCTATTGCTTCAGATAAACCTATATCATCTGATACACCTGCTGTTTCCAATAAACCTCCAAAATCTGCCTTCAAACCTTACTTAAATAAACCCTTTGATGTGGTTTCCCATCCCACCAAAGTAAAACCAAATCTCTTAAATGCTTTAAACAGATCCCAACCTCAAAAACCTGACATTCCTTTTTTTCCATACTATCCTCCTCCTCTGATCTCCATCCAAAAATCAATTTTTCCACCAACTCCCCAACCTAAACCTGTAACTCTGGAAACTTTGTTTCGTCCAAAGCCCAGACTTAATGTTGATCATTTATTTTAAACTTTTTTGCAAGAAATACAGATGTATTTAGGTACTGTTCAGAAGAAATGCTCAGCAACAATGGATGCCAAAGAATCTGACATCATCTGGAATGGATTCATCAACAAATTCAACTCTGTGGCCTCAAATCTAAAGAACATCTGTTCTAATGATGCGAAGCTCAGATTTGCTGAGGCTGCAAGGACTCTATTCTGGACTGTCAAGAAATCTGAACCTCTGCTTCTTACAGATGCTCCTCCATCTTCAGCAGAATCTACTGACATTGCATCTGAGGAAAATCCGTTGGCTATGACTCTGCTAGATCCTACTTCTAACTCGAATGCTCCAAACTCTACAGAACCAATGGATATTGACTCTGTTCAAGCTCCAGAACCTGATCATACTTCTTCACCTGAGATAAAGAAAGAACATCCAGAGTTTGAAGATAAGATTGCTGCTCTGGAAGCTGGTCAGTCAGAGATCAAGTCCTGGATGGCAAAACAAGACAAGAAGTCTGAGGATATGACAGAATGGATGTCAAAGCAAGATCAAAAGAATGAAACTATGGCTAAGTGGATGTCCAAGCAAGAGCAATCATCCTCTGAGATTACAGATCTAATGAATATGCTTTTGTCCAAACACTCTTAGATTTTTTTTCATTCTAATATCTTTGCATCTGTTGTTTGCCTATGTACTTTATTGCTATATCTTCTGATGTTTGCCTATGTACTCTTGATCTGATCTTATGAATGAATCAAAGTTTTCTCCATTGAATTATCTAATTTACTGTTTCCTTTTATTTTTTTAAAAGTTTTTACTTTTTGTTTATGACAAAAAAGGGGGAGAAAATATAGATCTGAACTGTTTAATATAACTTCACCAGAATGAAACTTCAGACATATTTATTCTATCTAACATTTAATCTGACTATTTCAGAACATTTAATAAGTACATTCTATAAAAGAAACTCTGAGTCTCTCAGATCACTTGCCATTATCAAACTCTGAATATTAAATTTGCAAGACATTCTGACCTTCAAATGTTAAAAAGAAAAAACAAGATCTAACTCTGAAGATTACTCAAGACAAAAGGGAAGTTTCTATTCCTTATGTGTATTTAACTCAGGGGGAGATTCATCATCTCAGGGGGAGTTATAATTCTAATATTTTCAATTAAACAAAATTTCTGATGCTTTTTGTCATCATCAAAAAGGGGGAGATTGTTAGAACACAGATTGGTTCTTAATAATATCTCTATGTTTTGATGATAACTATTAGGAAATTTTGTATTTAAGAATTATATACTCTAAAATTTTCTTGAGAGTTTTTACTGCAGATAATAATGAAATTAACACTCCAGAAGCAAATCTGAATTGTATATAAGAAATTAACTAGACTCTGAAGCGCCAGATGCACTCATTAGAAGATTCTGATTGCTGCCAATAGAAGATCCTGAGCATAACCTCCAGAAGGATCTGAAGCAAGAAGCTCAAGAAGAATCTGAAGCAAGAAGCTCCAGAAGATTCTGAAGCAGAAGCTCCAGAAGGATCTGAAGCAAGTCAGAAGCATCTGAAGCAAAGAAGAATATTGTATGAAGAGTTTTTCAAAGCTTAGTTTCTACAGAAGATTCTGAAAGTACTAAAGCTGCCAGTACTGAAGTTCTGTTTCAAATATGCTCTGATATTCAACACGCTGAAAGCACACATGCTGCAGAAGACTCTGATCCAGCAAAGTTCTGATCATCATTAGAAGACTCTGACCCAATCAGACTCTGATGAACTTGCTGAAAACTGAAGAAGAAATATTCAAAGATTATATCCGTTGGAGTAAATCAAACGTCTCTTTCCTCATTTATGCTAGACACAAGAACACAGACAAAAAGGATTTTTCTGTGCTTTCTTCTTCAAGGAAAGGTCACTTGATGTAAAGACAAAAAAGGCTCAGACCTTTTTGGACACTCTTCTCAACGTGCAGCTCACCTTGGAACAGCTGCCTATAAAAGCAAAACTCCACCAAATTCTTCAGTTAGAGATCTTGCTGAAAAAGAATTAAAACATTCAAGCTCTCATACTCTCTTATTTATTCTTAGAATTAATTTCGTTGTACTTAAACTTAAGAGAAATATCACTGTTGTGATTAAAGCTTTTTAGAAGCATTATTACTCTTGTATTAGATTTACATTGATTATAAAGGATTTCCTTAAGAGGATTCAGTTGGAATCAGTAGCTCTTGAGAAGACTAAGAACAGTTGTCCTTAGGTGTTACTATTGTAATCTGTTTGATTAAATAGTGGATTAAGTCCTTGTAAGAGAAAGGCAAATCACTCTAGGAAGGGTGGACTGGAGTAGTTGAGTTCAACGAACCAGGATAAAAATAATTGTGTTTTAATTCTAAGTTTAAATCTTTCATACTTATTCAACCCCCCTTCTAAGTATTATCTCACCTTCACATAGAACCTTCAAACCTAGGTAACCATCTCCTTTGAAAGATAAAATAGGTTCTAAAATTCCTTCCTTCCATAATATCAGCAGACCTTCTGAGAAACCAACTGAACCTGGGAAAGACCAATCAATTTTGTTATGAGGCCAAAAGCTACCTGCTATCATCTCGTCGATGCACTTCAGCTTAGTTTCTTAAATGAAAAACGCATATGCCTTACCTTCCTCTATAATACCTTCAATCCCGTACCTCTTGATAAGACTACCACCCCCTCTAATGTTAAATGATCCAACAATCATTTTTCTTTCTTGATCAACATCTTCGAGACCACCATCCTTTTTTGTCCCTCACCTCCATCTCTTCAATTTTATTTTTGTAATCCCTACTCCTATCCTTAGGAACCACCCCTTTGAAATAACTTTCCAAACTTTATCACCTATGTTAGACTCCAAATTCTCCCAAAACCTTGCATTACCCTGACAAATATCTGAATTATTCATTGATTCACTACACAAAGCTTCCACACCTAAAAAGATAACTTCGTCTTTAGTAGACTTGAGATTGATGTAAAACCTGAGGCCGAAGAGGGAGGAGAGTGTTTACATGTAAACACCTGAGGGCAAGGGAGTGGTTTTCGGTGCATGCGACATGACAATGAGACACTCCTAGCAGCTTCTGGGGAAAAACCGAATTCACATCGGAATGAGACAGATCCTAAGGTTGTATAGGTATGCGACTGCATGGTTGAAGGAAGGCTTATAAGAATTAATTGGTACTACCTATACCAACAAGATACATCTTCTTTTTTGTAGGTCGTTCCATAAGAACTCCACAATTAAGCGTGCTTGACTTGGAGAAATATTGGGATGGGTGACCTTTTAGGAAGTTTTCCGGAAAGCGTGTGAGTGAGGACAAAACATGTTAAAAAGACCCGTGTTGGTTTGTGGGGTCAGTCGATAATCCTGAAAGTAGTCTGAGGCATTACCAATGGTATCAAAGACAAACCTTTCCCAGTACGATGTGGTTCGGGGACGAACTAAGCAGAAGCTGGTGGGCATGTAACACCCGAGTCCGAAGAGGGAGGATAGTGGTTACATGTAAACATTTGAGGGCGAGGGAATGGTTTTCGGTGCATGAGGCATGACAATGAGACACTCCTAGCAGCTTTCGGTGCATGAGGCATGGCAATGAGACACTCCTAGCAGCTTCTAAGGAAAAACCGAATTCCCATCAGAATGAGAGGGATCCTAAGGCTGTGCAGGTATGGGACTGCATGGTTGAAGGAAGGCTTATAAGGATTAATTGGTACTACCTATACCAACAAAATGTATCTTCTTTTCGGTAGCCCGTTCCATAGGAATTCTACAGTTAAGTGTGCTTGACTTGGAGCAATATTGGGATGGGTGACCTTCAGGGACTGAGGATGCTGAATCCGAATTACCCCCTTCCTTTGAGTTGAACATCTTAGACCCCTGATAAAAATTGGGCCTCATAGTGAATATCCCAATATCAAAACCCAACGAAAGCTGAGTTGGGCCATCTGAATTACCCTATTCCATAGGAATTCTACAATTAAGCATGCTTGACTTGGAGCAATATTGGGATGGGTGGCCTTCAGGGACTGAGGTTACTGAATTCGAATTACCCCTTTGCTTTGAGTTGGACATCTTAGACCTCTGATAAAAATTGGGCCTCATAGTCAATAGCCCAATATCCAAACCCACCGAAAGCTGAGCTAGGCCATCTGAATGAATTTTTTTTACTGTTGAGCCATTCAAATTATCACTAGGACCAACCAACACATCCACGTCATCCACTGGACTACCCTCTTTGTCAACGCTAACTATATCTTTACCCTGGCGAACAACCATAGAGCCAAGGACATCATAAATTTGACACGCTACCCTTGTTATAGCATCAACAATAGCATAGTCAAAGTTAACCTTTTTGCTAATCACCTTTATAGGCTCATTACTACATCTGCTAGAACCCCTACCTACCTTTTTCCCTACCTTTTCTCTACCAACATTTTGATGCACAGTTTCATAAATCTTTCCCTCTTTGAGAGCTACATCCGCTTCATCCTCTGATGCATTATGCTCTGAAACCAGCTTTGGTACTCCCTCTTTATCCCCATCAGAAATTGGGAAATCCAAAGCGCCTTCACCATCTGAACTGGATTCCGTTGGAGAGCATTCCACCTGTTATCACACATTTATCTGCATCAGAGCATGCGAATCTTCCTTCATTTTAATAGTAAAAATTGATAACGCGAAATCGTATATATATAATGACATACATTTTAACTAATCTATGACTGGATTCACTCCGATTTCGGCTTTTTCCACGTTATTTGTCTAGTATTTTGCAGGTATTCAAAGTTCATGTTCAAATGGAGCAAGATGAAGAAAACAAGCAATTACAGATGAAAACCAGATGAAAAACAGACCAAAAACAACAAATACGAATGTTGCTGATATGACGGTCGTCACATGCCCATTACGACCGTCATACGTGTTACGACCGTCACAACCCATGACGATCGTCATGCAGACAAAAAGTGCAGAAAATGTGCACGTGCTGTAAGTGCCTTCAAAGACCAAAAAGAGTGGACCACTAGCTCCTACTTTATCTGACATCAATCCCACTTCCTGAAGCAACCAACCGTTGGAAATTCCATCTATAAAAGGAGGAAGCTGAGACCAGAAAAGAGGGCTGCATTCAAGACACGAAGTGCTGCCAAATCATTTTCAGAGCGAATTTTAGTTTAAGAATTTCTTATTGTTTCCTTTTTCTTTCCTTTCCTTGCAATTGTGTTTTACTTTTAAATTCTATTCTGTACGAGTGATTGGTACCAAGACTAAATCCTGCCGACATTTTGGAGGATTTCCCAAAGGCCAATTGAATTATTTACAGGTTCTTATTATAATCGTTGATTGAATTTTATTTTCCATTATGATGCATGTTTATATATTCTACCATTGTTTACGTGTTCTTAGTTTATATTCCATGTCTGGCTAAATTAAAGTAATCGGTATGTAATAGGTAGTCAGATGGGATTCGATAATAACCGGTGTATACTTTCCTTTTCAAACTTATTTCTGGCTTTAGTTTTTAAATCGATTTTTCTAAATAAATGTTCGTCGCGACAGCGAGAACTTATTTAAAAGCAGTTTTGCCACGACAGTGGGGAATTCATAAAGGTATGAACCAACAAGCGACAGATGAGGTTAGAACCAGATAGTAAAAACTAAGCATTCATTTTAAAAACAGCGACAACGCTTTAAAAAGTATTAGAACTTAATGGTTTTCAAAATGTAATTTTAACCGTGAACGGAATAGCGACAACATACGTTCCGCCTTAGAGTTGCGACTAGCGTCAACAACCATCGTGAGACAAAGGTCTTTAAACCGTCATTTTCTTCTTAAACTATTTTTGAAAACACCCAAAACACCGGTGACTTGTCGAATCCTCGAAGAACTAACATATTGCATACCGATTCACGCATTTATACCTTAAGTAACGTTTTTAGTTCCCCTTTGGTTTACACACTTATTTTGCTTTTATTTCTCTAAAACCATACCAACCTAGCTAAACACAGTAACACCCGAAAATACTAGCTTGGTTACGAGTCCCTGTGGGATCGATATCTTATATTACTACGCGATAGATTGTGCACTTGCAGTTAGTTCAGTTAGACATAGAAAGTCGCAATCAAGTTTTTGGCGCCGTTGCCGGGGACCCGTTTAGTCAATAGTGTAATCCTTTGTTACACAGTATAGACTAGGTTAACTATTTTCTCTCCCTCTACTCGTTCTTCAGTTGTATGCCGAGTACTCGCTCACAAGGCGACATCTCACAACCTACAATCGCCGAACTAGAGCGCTTCTTACACTTAAGAAGGCGCATCCTCGAATATCAACGAAAACACAATATTCCTGATCTTCTAGCTCATACTCATGTTGAAGAATCGAAGATGGATGAAGGACCTCAGAACAAGCCGCTGAAGGACTACGCTACCCCATCTTAGCTGGAGCCTCGAAGTAGCATTGTTGCCCCCACTATTAATCGGAACGATTTCGAGCTGAAACCGTCATTGCTGTCAGTTGTACAACAACATCAATTCTCAGGAAATGCAACTGAGGATCCGAATGAACACTTAACGAAGTTTGTGCAATATGCAGACACAGTGAAGGCCAATGGAGTGACTCCAGATGCAATAAGACTTCGTCTCTTTCCTTTCTCTCTTAGAGATAGAGCTTAGACTTGGTTACAATCCTTACCATCCAACTCCGTTACGACGTGGGAACAGTTGAAGAACGTTTTCTTAGCACGATACTTTCCGCCAAGCAAAACTGCTATGCTTAGAGCTCAAATCAACGGATTTCGACAGAAAGATGTTGAATCTCTCTATGAAGCATGGGAAAGGTTTAAGGATATGATGAGAGTCCTCACCACGGTTTAGAAGACTGGGTGACGATCCATACTTTCTACAATGGGTTTCTATATAACACCGGATTAACGGTAGACGCCGCCGCAGGCGGTGCACTTATGGATAAGCCATACGACGAAGCCTATCAACTTATCGAAAACATGTCTCAGAACCACTGCCAATGGGGAGGTGAAAGAACTCCATCAGAGAAACCCGCGACGAAAGGTGGGATGTACGAGATCAGCAGTCTTGAAAAGTTCAACGCTAAGGTAGATGCTCCAGCGCAGAAAATCGACAGTCTGACTGTAACTCCACCTACAACCGTAGCTGCTGTAACTCCAAATTGTGAGTTATGTGGAATCGCCACTCATAATGCGCCCGAGTGCCCATTATTGACAGGAATCCCACCAGACCAAGTAAACTACGCTCAAGGAAACCCTTACGCAAATACTTACAACCCAGGATGGAGGAACCACCCAAACTTTGCCTACAAAAGCGATAATGCCCTGCAAGCACCGGCTGCTCCGCCAAGATATCAGAAACCAGCCGTTGCTGCCCAGACTGCCCCTAGGAAATCAAACCTCGAAGTGATGATGGAAAAAGTCATAGCTACTCAAGTTCAAACAAATAAAGAATTCCTGAATCAAAACATACACACTAGCGAGCATATTAAACAGCTGACCGGAAAAGTAGACGCTTTAGCCACCCATCATAAAATGCTTGAAACGCAGATATCACAAGTGGCTCAATAACAAGCCTTTGCAGCCGCACCAGCTGGGACATTTCCAGGTCAGCCAGAACCTAATCCGAAAGGTCATGCAAACGCTGTCATATTGAGAAGTGGAAAAGAATTGGAAGGCCCAACAGATCCTAGGAATGAAGATTCAGCCATGCATCAGAAATCTGATAAACCAACAGAAAAGGAGTCTGAAACTGAAAAGAAGGAAGGTGACGAGCAAGAGGCCGCCAAAGATGAAAACTCATATGTGCCTCCACCGCCATATAAACCACCGATTCCTTATCCTCAAAGATTCATAAATTCATAAACTTCATGACAATTTAAGAAATTCGTTGAACTTCTGAAACAACTAAATATCACTATTCCTTTCACAGAAGTGATAACTCAAATGCCGTCATACGCTAAGTTTCTTAAAGAAATCTTGTCTAACAAAAGGAAAATCGAGGATAACGAAATAGTTACACTTACTGCCGAATGTAGCGCAATCATTCAAAATAACATGCCTCTTAAACTAAAAGACCCAGGTAGTTTTTCCATACCTTGCGTCATAGGAAAGTTCGCCATAGACAAAGCTTTATGCGATCTAGGAGTCAGTATAAGTGTTATGCCCTTATCTATATGCAAAAAGCTGAATATGGGAGAACTAAGACCAACTAAAATGTCCGTGCAATTGGATAACCGATCAGTAAAATATCCCGTCGGTGTGCTGGAAAACATTCCAGTATGCATAGGCCAATTCTATATTCCAACCGACTTCATAATCATGGACATCAAAGAGGACTCCGTTACCCCAATTATCCTAGGAAGACCGTTCCTAGCGACAGCCGGAGCTATCATAGACGTAAAGAAAGGAAGGCTAACATTCGAAGTAGGAGAAGAAAAGATAGAGTTCATCCTTACTAAGTTCTTGAAGGTACCAGCCATAAATGACACATGCTATATAATATATGTTATTGACGAATGCATACGAGAATTGGAGAAGGAAGAAACTAAATATTCTAAAATCATGAAGATCTAAATCCCTGCTATTCATGAAGATGACAACTGGCGTGCACCATACAAAGATGATAGTCTGAGCGAGATCTTAGCACTAACTCCAAATCACATGCCAGGTCCAAAAGACCCAGCTCTAGAACTTAAAGAACTACCTAAAACCCTCAGGTACGAATTCATAGACACAGAATTCAAAAGACCAGTAATAGTCAAGCAAATTTAGGACAGTTAGAAACTGAGCAATTACTAGAAGTCCTAAGGAACTGAGCAATTACTCGTACCAAAGCCTCAAGTTTCGACTCAAACGGAGCCCCCAGTAGTTTATACGAGCAGTCAGCACCATCCTAAACACTTCTAAGTAAGAAACCGATGCAAATAAGTGCATGATCTCTAGTATGAAATGAAAAAATCATGAAAAAGAAAAGCCATATAGCCTGAATACAGAGACATGTTCCTTCTAAGTTAGGTGCTCCTCACCCGAGCATTTAGCCCAACGGTACGAAACTCTTCAAGATTAATAGCAGAATAGGCATATGTGCGAAGAAAAATCAAATTAGCAAAGAGATCATAGTCACTAACAGGTTTACTTGCCATGAACGTGTATGGACAACGGACTTAATGTGATTGCGCCAGAACGAAACCGGGTAAAACTTGTTGCAAGAGACTTGACGCCGAGCTGCAGTAACATGATTGGGACTGGCTTGCATAAAAGAGAGGCCTTCGAAGACTTACAGTTCAGTGTCATCGCCGTACACATTTTGTTTCCATTGGACCCCCGGTTTCCTAACTTGACGTCTGATAAGTCTTTTCGAAAGAAGAGCGTGCCGCGTGCTTGCTAAATTTTTAAAAAAATTTCCTACCTTTACTTGAGGACAAGCAAAGATTCAAGTTTAGGGGAGTTTGATAACGTGAAATCGTATATATATAATGACATACATTTTAACTAATCTATGACTGGATTCACTCCGATTTCGGCTTTTTCCACGTTATTTGTCTAGTATTTTGCAGGTATTCAAAGTTCATGTTCAAATGAAGCAAGATGAAGAAAACAAGCAATTACAGATGAAAACCAGATGAAAAACAGACCAAAAATAGCAAATACGAATTTTGCTGATATGACGGTCGTCACATGCCCATTACGACCGTCACAACCCATGACGACCGTCATGTAGACAAAATGTGCAGAAAAATGTGCACGTGCTGTAAGTGCCTTCAAAGACCAAAAAGAATGGACCACTAGCTCCTACTTTCTCTGACATCAATCCCACTTCCTGAAGCAACCAACCGTTGGAAATTCCATCTATAAAAGGAGGAAGCTGAAACCAGAAAAGAGGGCTGCATTCAAGACACGAAGTGCTGCCAAATTATTTTCAGAGCGAATTTTAGTTTCAGAATTTCTTATTGTTTCCTTTTTATTTCCTTTCCTTGCAATTGTGTTTTACTTTTAAATTCTATTCTATACGAGTGATTGGTACCAAGACTAAATCCTGCCGACATTTTGGAGGATTTCCCAAAGGCCAATTGAATTATTTACAGGTTCTTATTATAATCGTTGATTGAATTTTATTTTCCATTATGATGCATGTTTATATATTCTACCATTGTTTATGTGTTCTTAGTTTATATTCCATGTCTGACTAAATTAAAGTAATCGGTATGTAATAGGTAGTCAGATGGGATTCGATAATAACCAGTGTATACTTTCCTTTTCAAACTTATTTATGGCTTTAGTTTTTAAATTAATTTTTCTAAATAAATGTTCGTCGCGACAGTGAGAACTTATTTAAAAGCAGTTTTGCCACGACAGTGGGGAATTCATAAAGGTATAAACCAACAAGCGACAGCTGAGGTTAGGACCAGATAGTAAAAACTAAGCATTCGTTTTAAAAACAGCGACAACGCTTTAAAAAGGATTAGAACTTAATGGTTTTCAAAAATTAGTTTTAACCGCGAACGGATTAGCGACATCATACGTTCCGCCTTAGAGTTGCGACTAGCGTCAACAACCATCGTGAGACAAAGGTATTTAAACCGTCATTTTCTTCTTAAACTATTTTTGAAAACACCCAAAACACCGGTGACTTGTCGAATCCTCGAAGAACTAACATATTGCATACTGATTCACGCATTTATACCTTAAGTAACATTTTTAGTTCCCATTTGGTTTACACACTTATTTTGCTTTTATTTCCCTAAAACCATACCAACCTAGCTAAACACAGTAATGTAAGAACACAGATTGTTTCTTAGTTATATCTCTATGTTTTGATGATAACACTTATGAATTTTGTATTCAAGAATTATATACTCTAAATTTGTTCTAGACTGTTTGCTACAGGAACTAAAGAAAATATTCTTAAAAGAGCAAATTTGGATCTGAACAATGTTATTATGAAAGGCTTCAAAGGTTCAAGAACATCTTAAATGAAGATCTGAACGCTGCTCCCAGAAGAATCTGAATGTTGTCTACTGAAGATTCTGAAGCAGGAGCCTCTAAAGAATAGAAGACTCTGAGAGATCAGAAGCTTAGTCATCAGAAGACTCTGAAGATACTGCGTTGCTTAAGTATTGAGAATCTGATATAGAAGTCTCTGATCTGATAGATTTACACGCTCAAGCACACTAGCTGCACATACTCTGATTCAGCACAATCTGAAGAACATCCAAGACTCTGATGATCCAGAAGATTCCTACTCTGGAGATTCTGAAGATCCAGACTCTAATGTTGATAGCTGAACTTATTTTAGTGAAGAAGATTTGAATATGTACGTTAGCATATCTCAACAGCTCTTTCCTCTTTTATGCTAGACACAAGAACACAAACAAAAAGGTTTTATCTGTGCATTCCATTCTAAGGAAAGTTTCTGCAAAGTAAAAGACAAAAGGCATCAGGCTTTTTCAGCACAGCCTCCAATGTGAAAACAAAAGGCTCCAGGCTTTTCAGCACAGCCTTCAACGTTGAGAAGACTTCATGGATCTAAGTGCCTATATAAAGAAGTCCACTCCATCTTCTTCATAATGAGAGAACGACTTGAAAAAAACACTCATTAAAGCAAAACTCTCAAAGCTCTTATAAATTTATTTTGCTATAACATTATTCTTAACTTAAGAGAAATATCACAGTTGTGATACCTGCTTTTTAGAAGCATTCTTACTCTTGTAATAGTTTTACATTGTTTGTAAAAGGTTTTCCTTAAGAGGATCCAGTTGGGATCAGTAGCTCTTGAGAAGACTAAGAACAGTTGTTCTTAGGTGTTACTATTGTAATCGGTTTGATTAAATAGTGGATTAAGTCCTTGACTGAGAAAGGCAAATCACTCTTGAGAGGGTGGACTGGAGTAGTTGAGTTCAACGAACCAGGATAAAAATAACTGTGTTTAAATCTCTGATTATTTGTCTTACTTATTCAACCCCCCCTTCTAAGTAACTTTCTCACCATCAGTTGGCATCAGAGCTTTGGTTCTGCGTGTGCTATCACTTAACCGTGTCAGTAAAGATCCAGTGAGAAAAGTTACTTTGGTATATATATTTGATTGTCATTATGGGTGACGTTTCTACATCCAATACAGCCAGTTGCAACAAATATGAAGGGGATAGAATCAGCACAAAGCCTCCCATGTTTGATGGAGAAAAATTTGATTACTGGAAGGACAAGATAGAAAGTTTCTTCTTGGGGTATGATGCTGATTTGTGGGACTTAGTTATTGATGGCTATGAACATCCTACAAATGAGGATGGCAAGAAAGTTGACAGAAAATCAATGACAGAAGTCCAGAAGAAAGATTTCAAAAATCACCATAAGGCTAGGACAATATTGCTTAATGCAATCTCTCATACTGAGTATGAAAAGATTACTAACAGAGAAACAGCTCATGGAATGTTTGAGTCACTTAAAATGACTCATGAAGGAAATTCTCAAGTGAAGGAGACCAAGGCTCTGGCGCTTATACAGAAGTATGAAGCGTTCAAAATGGAAGAATCTGAGAGTATAGAAACTATGTTTTCTAGATTCCAGATCCTTACAGCTGGTCTAAAGGTTCTAGACAAAGGATACTCTACATCAGATCATGTAAAGAAAATCATCAGAAGTCTTCCTACCAGATGGAGACCAATGGTGACTGCCTTGAAGATGGCTAAAGATCTGAACAAAATCTCTTTAGAAGAACTCATAAGCTCACTGAGGAGCCATGAAATTGAGCTTGAGGAAGATGAACCTCAAAAGAAGGAAAAAGGTAAATCTGTTGCTTTGAAATCTAATAAATCTGTTAAAACTTTGCAGGTTATTGAAGAAAGCTCTGAAGGATCTTCTTCTGAAGAAGAAGATGAATTATCCATGCTGTCCAGAAGGATCAGCATGCTCTGGAAGCACAAGGGAAAGAAGTTTAACAACTTCAGAAAATCTGATCATAGAAAGGAATCTTTTGGGCACAGAAGATCTGGCAAGAAAGAAGTTGTATGCTATGAGTGCAAAGAACCTGGGCATTACAAGAATGATTGCCCCAAACTTCAAAGAGAAAAACCCAAGAAGAAGTTTGACAAAAAGAAGAAGGTTCTGACGGCAACATGGGATGACTCAGATGAATCTGAATCATCTTCTGAATCAGAAGAAGAATGTGCTAATGTTGCACTGATGGCCAGCACAGATGATCAGGAAGAGGGAACATCAGGATCAGAAGCTGAATCAGACTCTGACTCAGATTCTGAAGAGGTATTTTCTGAACTCTCCAGAGCTGAACTTGTTGAGAGCTTGTCTGAAATATTGGAAAGCTACAGCAAGATCAAACTCAAATACAAGAAGCTGAAAAGCAGTCTTGAATCTGAGATTGATCTTCTGAAGACAGAACTTGTTGAGCAAAAAGAAATTAATCTGAAAATCAAAAATGACTTTGAAATAACTCAACAAGAATCTGAATCTGAGACTAAGTCATGTGAAAACATTTTAGAAAAATATGACTCCAGCTTTCAGAGATTCCTTACTAAGAGCATAGATAGAAGCAAGATGGCTTCTATGATCTATGGTGTTAGTGGGAACAACAGAAGAGGTATTGGATATGAATCTTCATCTGGAAGTAATCCAAAATCTGTTGACAAACTCTTCATCAAGAAGACACCTCTGTACTCTCAATTTAAGTTTGGTCACTTAAATGACATTGAACACACAAGCTCTGAGAAGAATACTTATGTGTTTAAACCCAAGGTAAGTCAGAATAAACATTATGTTGTAAAACAGAAGTTTAGACAAACCTATAAACCAACTAACCCCAAAGGACCCAAGAAGATCTGGGTACCTAAAAACAAAATAATTCCAGTTGCAGATGTTCTTAGCAGCAAAGTCAGGACACCAATCATGGTACCTGGACTCTGGATGCTCACGACACATGACAGGAGAAAGGTCTATGTTCCAAAGCCTGGAACTTAGATCTGGAGGTGACGTGAAGTTTGGAGGGAACCAGAAAGGCAAGATCATTGGATCTGGCACTATTGGAAATGGTAAACTTCCCTCTATAACTAATGTTTTACTTGTTGAAGGCTTAAAGCACAACTTATTGTCCATAAGTCAATTAAGTGACAATGGTTATGATATTACCTTTAATCAAAAATGTTGTAAAGCTATATGTCAAAAGGATGGCTCTATCCTATTTAGTGGTAAGAGGAAAAGCAACATTTATAAAATAAATCTTTCAGAACTTAAAGTTCAAAATGTTAAATGCCTCTTGTCTGTTAATGAAGAGCAGTGGGTCTGGCACAGAAGATTGGGCCATATTAATATGAGACATATATCTCAGATTAATAAACTTAATCTTGTCAGAGGACTCCCTAATATTAAGTTCACTTCAGATGCTCTTTGTGAAGCATGCCAAAAAGGGAAGTTTTCAAAAACATCTTTTAAACCAAAAAATGTTGTTTCTACTTCCAAACCACTAGAACTACTTCATATTGATCTGTTTGGACCAGTGAAAACTGCATCCATCAGAGGCAAGAAGTATGGATTAGTCATTGTTGATGACTATAGTAGATGGACATGGGTAAAGTTCTTAAAACACAAGGACGAGTCACATTCTGTGTTCTTTGACTTCTGCAAGCAAGTCCAGATTGAAAAAGATTTCAAAATTATAAAAGTCAGAAGTGATCATGGGGGTGAATTTGAAAATAAATATTTTGAAAAATATTTTTTCTGAAAATGGCATTGCTCATGATTTTTCCTGTCCTAGAACCCCACAACAAAATGGGGTTGTAGAGAGGAAAAACAGGACTCTGCAAGAAATGGCCAGAACCATGATCAATGAGACAAATCTGGCAAAACACTTTTGGGCAGAAGCAATCAACACAGCGTGTTATGTTCAGAACAGAGTGTCTGTAAGACCTCTTTTGAAAAAGACTCCATATGAATTGTGGAAGAACAGAAAGCCTAACATTTCATATTTTCATCCTTTTGGATGTACTTGTTATATACTTAACACTAAAGAAAATCTTAACAAGTTTGATTCCAAAGCACAGAAGTGTTTCATGCTTGGTTATTCTAAACGCTCTAAAGGTTACAGAGTATTCAATACTGAAACACAGATTGTGGAAGAATCTGTTCATGTAAGATTTGATGATAAGCTTGGCTCTGAAAAGCCAAAGCAGTTTGAGAATTCTACAGATAGAGAAGTGATTCTCACAGACTCTGAAGGATCAGAGGCAGAAAAGGCTAAAGAAAAGGAATCTGAAGCAACTCCAGATGCTATCCACCTATCTTCTCAATTGGACAACTTACACATTTCTGAAAGATCAAATGTCAGAAGATCTTCTTCTAGAATCAAGGCATCTCACCCAGAAGATGTGATTATTGGAAAGAAAGATGATCCAATCAGGACAAGATCCTTTCTCAGAACATCTGAATCTTCATTGTTTGGCTTAGTGTCAATAATTGAACCAACATCTGTGGATGAGGCTCTGAAAGATAATGAATGGATTATTGCCATGCAAGAAGAGCTAAATCAATTCACCAGAAATAAAGTTTGGGATCTGGTTCCTAGACCTAAAGGATTCAATGTTATTGGAACAAAATGGGTCTTCAGGAATAAGTTGAATGAAAAGGGAGAAGTTGAAAGGAATAAGGCAAGGCTGGTTGCTCAAGGATACAGTCAACAAGAAGGTATTGATTACACTGAGACATATGCTCCAGTGGCAAGGTTAGAATCTATACGTCTTCTTATTTCATTTGCTGCACAGAATAACATCACTCTGTATCAGATGGATGTTAAAAGTGCCTTTCTTAATGGTATTATAGAAGAGGAAGTATATGTCCACCAACCTCCTGGTTTTGAAAGTGAAAACTTTCCAGATCATGTTTTTAAACTAAAGAAATCTCTTTATGGATTAAAACAAGCTCCCAGAGCATGGTATGAGAGGTTGAGCAATTTCCTTCTAAAGAAAAATTTTATCAGAGAAAAAGTGGATACAACTTTATTCTGTAAAACTGTTAAGAAAGATTTGTTGATTTGTCAAATTTATGTAGATGATATTATTTTTGGATCAACAAATATTATGCTTGGAAAGGAGTTTGCTAAATGTATGCAGGAAGAGTTTGAAATGAGCATGATGGGAGAATTGAGATTCTTTTTAGGAATCCAAGTCAACCAGACTCCAGAGTGCACCTACATACATCAAACCAAATATGTTAAAGAGCTTCTGAGGAAGTTCAACATGGTTGATAGTAAAATGGCAAAGACTCCAATGCACCCTACAAGCACTCTAGGTAAGGAAGAGGTAAGTAAGAAGGTAGATCAGAAACTCTACAGAGGTATGATAGGATCTCTTCTATACTTGACTGCCTCTAGACCAGATATTCTGTTTAGTGTCTGCTTATGTGCAAGATTCCAATCAGATCCTAGAGAATCACACTTAACAGGTGTTAAGAGGATTCTAAGGTATCTGAAAGGTACTACTAACATGGGTCTGTGTTACAGAAGATCTGATGAATTTTCATTAGTTGGATTCTGTGATGCTGATTATGCTGGAGATAGAGTTGAACGTAAAAGCACTTCTGGAAGTTGTCAGTTTCTTGGAAGTCATCTGATCTCATGGTACAGCAAGAAGCAACCCACTATTGCACTATCAACTACAGAGGCAGAATACATTGCTGCTGCTGGATGTTGTACACAGATGCTCTGGATGAAGAGTCAATTATAAGATTATCAGATCTATGAGAGTAATCTTTCTATCTTCTGTGATAATACTTCTGCTATATGTTTGTCAAAAAATCCAATCTTGCATTCTAAGGCTAAACATATAGAAATTAAACATCACTTCATCAGAGACTATGTTCAGAAGGGTGTAATAAATCTAGATTTTGTTGATACAGCTCATCAATGGGCTGATATTTTCACAAAACCCCTTGTTGAAGATAGATTCAAGTTCATTCTGAAAAATATTTGTGTGGATTTTTGTCCAGAGTAATATTTATCAGAGGCAACTTCTCAGATGCAAAATGTTTAATGATCTGAAGTATTTCATCTGACTAATTGTTCATTTATCTTTATTTAATTTATTTGTGTAAAACTCTGAACTAACAAACTCAGAAGATCTGAACGTTGGAAACGTTTCATTTCTTGAGAGACATCAGATGCACATGCAAGCAAACACGTGTCACTAAGAATCTGAAAAGATTGAGTGCTCAACTGAATTGACGTTTGAGGTATTGCTTTGAAAATATCATTTTTCTTGGTTTCCCCCCAGCTGTCATAATTTTAATGTGACATGATTACTTTCATTAAATGCTGTACAAACGTGCGTATGTGTCTTTTGTTGTGCCCAATGCTTGAATTTTTGGTTCTCTATAAATACCACCTATCACACTATTTTCACACTTTTCACATTCACTACACTCATGCGTTTTTGTTCTCTCTTCAACCTCTACCAAAACCCTAAATCCAAATCAAGATCTTCTGCTTCATCAATGGCTTCTACATCAAACACTGCTGAAAAATCCAACAAAACTATAATGTACAAGAAACCAGAACGCACCTTATTTACTCCAGTAGCAGATCTTGAAGTTTTATGTGAGAGCTTCGTTGATCTTGAATCATTAAAGGAAAATGGTTTTGACCTAACACATGTCATTAAAGCTCAAGGCTGGGAGAAATACTTTGAGAGATTGATGGGTCCTGTATACCCAACTCTTGTAAATGAATTCTGGATTCACGCTAGCGCTGGTCCTAAGTTTATTCACTCATCTGTTCTTGGGATGGAGATAGTGATTACTGAGAAACTGATCAGGCAACTGTTCAGTTATACCGAATCTGATGGAGTTTCAAACCTTGCTTCTTCACGTATTGATATGGCTGGGGTTTATGAAGAAATCACTGTAGCTGGAACACCATCAAGTAAGGTTAAAGATCTGAAACCTATCTATAGGATCTGGGCAAAGATATTTATGAGTACAATCTTTCACAGAAAGCCATCCAACTCACCAGACTATGTGAGTTCAGAACATCTATATTTCATGTACTGCATCAGCCAGAATGTTAAGGTGGATCTGCCCTATCTAATCTTCAGTCATCTTTTGACTCATGTCAAAGAGACTAGAGAAGAGGTCAGAGCTAAAGCTGGGAAAGTTAGAACTTGGATACCTCTGGGAAGACTGATTTCAGACATCCTCGTTGAAAACAAGCTGGTAAAGCATCTGACAGATGCAAAGATAACAGAAGATCTGTCATACATCATTGGATCTGAGATGAATGGACTCAATCTGAAAAGGATGAAAATCATTTCAGAATTGATTGGAAAACTAAGGAAGATAAACTCTGAGGAGGTCCAAGGCAGAAGGATACCCTTGGAAGACTTTCCAATGTTCAGTGCAGATGAACCAAAGGAATTTGTCTAGATTTACATTGCAGAGTGTCTGAAGGAAGGAATTCCTCTACCTGCTAATCTTGTTCAGAAAGAAGGAGAAGAATTGCCCAATCTGATGAAGGAAAGGCGCAGTAAGAGGAAAGCTGAAGAAGGATCAGTTCAGAAGAAAAGGAAAGTATCTGAAGTTCCAAGGAAGAAGAAGAAAGGAGGAAAGAAAGCCAGAATCAGTTCTAGAGAAGCCACTCTGGAAGAGGTTAGAGACACTATTCATCAGGTATTAACATCTGATCCTACACCTGCTGTTCATTCACCCCTCTCATCACCACAACTTTCTCCAAACCTTAGTCAAAGAACTTCAACACCCAAACAATCTGAAAATCCTTTATCTGAACCACCCCCATCTGAACCAGTATATTCACAACCACCTTATGTACCTATTCCTTCTGAACCACAACCTCAAACACTTCAATCAGAAATTCCACCAACAGAAACAATTCAACCGGAAATTCCTCAAACAGAAATTCCACAACCAGAAATGTCACAACCAGATAATTCCCAATTAGAGACTCTCCAACCAGAAACAATCATTTCAGAACCAAACCAACCAGAGACTGTTCAAACTGAACACTCTGAACAACCAATTCCATCAGAAGATCCAAATCTTTCTGACAATATTTTGGATATCGAACCCATCAATCAATCAATTATAATTTCTTCAACATCTATTCACTCAAATGAATCCTCTGACTCATCTGATTCATCTGATTTTGAATCAGAGTCACTCAAACAAGCTCGTTCTGAAAGTGTTATGAAGGAACTTCTTAACATTTCCATGTTTCATACTCCACCAAACTCTCCACCTCAACAACAACCATCTCAAATTCAACCATCTGAAACTCAAACATCTGTAACCCAAACCATTCCTCAACCATCTGAAATCAATTCATCTGAAACACAAACCATTCCTCAACCATCTGAACTCCCTCAATCTGACATCCAAACATTTCAACCAACATCACCTCAACCACAACCATCTGAACCTACACCATCTGAACCTACTCCTGTTAACACTCCCAATCCTAATCCCTCTAAACAGTCTGAACAGTTAGATCTAGGATCATGTGTTAATACTATGTTTGAAATTTTCAAAAAGGAGATAGATTCTGAATACACTCGTGTTAAGGATGTATGCATGTCTAGTTTGGATCCAACTGTTTCAAATGCTGCTTGGAAGCGCTTCATCTGGATGTTCAACAAAGTTGCCTTAAAAGTTAGAGCTAAATGCTCTAAGCTTGCTAAGACTAAGTTTGCAGAATTAATCAAGGTAACTCTGATGAACATGCCTCCTCCTCCTGTGTTACTTTTGGAAGCTGCTCCTCCAGTAGTTCCTGAATCTGAAATGGTTGAACAAGCTTCTGAAGAAAACCAATCTGAAGGGAACCCTGCTGCTACTGCATCTGCTCCGTCTTCATCTGTGGTTGCAGAGCTTGTGAATGATGTGAAGGATATAAAGGATTGGATGATCAAGCAAGAAAAGACAACTGATGAGATCAAGACCTGGATGTCTAAGCAAGAAGAGTCAACTGCCAAAATGACAGAGCTTCTGACCCTTATTGCCTCTCGCCAGACTTAATTTTATTTGTCGTTTTTGCACATGAACTGCTTTTGTTGTTTACTTTTTGTTGTGTTATGCGTTTTGTGTTGTGAACTTTGGAATGTTTAATTGCATGTTGATGTGTTTGCTTCTATATGCTTCTTTTCTTCTGTATCTTTCTGTCTTTAAAAATCTTTTTGATTATGACAAAAAGGGGGAGAAAAAGAGAATCTTGAGTGTTCAACCTATAAGCAATTACTAAAACTGAAATTCAGACATTTTATTAACTTACTTTGAATTCAAGTCTTTCAGATTACATTGATATATCTGACATAATTCATTGAAGTTACCCTGAGACTTTTCCAACCAGAACCTGATCTTCCAAAGAAAATCTAAGTATTCAATCAACTCTGATAACTCTGATATCTTACTCTGATACCTTTACTCTGAAAGAGAATTCAAGCAAGATGATAACCAGGCGCTCTGACTGAAGGAAGTCATAATTATCTGGCAGCAAGATTTGATTCTGAAAGTCAAACCTCTTTCATCAGGCTCTGAATCTGAAATATAATTAATCTAAAAGGGAAGTGTTTTCTTTTATTAAAGTATTCATTTCAGGGGGATATTGTTAATCTCAAGGGGAGTTATAATTCATATTTTTTATTGAACAAAATTTCTCATGTTTTGTCATCATCAAAAAGGGGGAGATTGTAAGAACACAGATTATTTCTTAGTTATATCTCTATGTTTTGATGATAACACTTATGAATTTTGTATTCAAGAATTATATACTCTAAATTTGTTCTAGACTGTTTACTACAGGAACTAAAGAAAATATTCTTAAAAGAGCAAATTTGGATCTGAACAATGTTATTATGAAAGGCTTCAAAGGTTCAAGAACATCTTAAATGAAGATCTGAACACTGCTCCCAGAAGAATCTGAATGTTGTCTACTGAAGATTCTGAAGCAGGAGCCTCTAAAGAATAGAAGACTCTGAGAGATCAGAAGCTTAGTCATCAGAAGACTCTGAAGATACTGCGTTGCTTAAGTATTGAGAATCTGATATAGAAGACTCTGATCTGATAGATTTACACGCTCAAGCACACTAGCTGCACATACTCTAATTCAGCACAATCTGAAGAACATCCAAGACTCTGATGATCCAGAAGATTCCTACTCTGGAGATTCTGAAGATCCAGACTCTAATGTTGATAGCTGAACTTATTTTAGTGAAGAAGATTTGAATATGTATGTTAGCATATCTCAACAGCTCTTTCCTCTTTTATGCTAGACACAAGAACACAGACAAAAAGGTTTTATCTGTGCATTCCATTCTAAGGAAAGTTTCTGCAAAGTAAAAGACAAAAGGCATCAGGCTTTTTCAGCACAGCCTCCAATGTGAAAACAAAAGGCTCCAGGCTTTTCAGCACAACCTTCAACGTTGAGAAGACTTCATGGATCTAAGTGCCTATATAAAGAAGTCCACTCCATCTTCTTCATAATGAGAGAACGACTTGAAAAAAACACTCATCAAAGCAAAACTCTCAAAGCTCTTATAAATTTATTTTGCTATAACATTGTTCTTAACTTAAGAGAAATATCACAGTTGTGATACCTGCTTTTTAGAAGCATTCTTACTCTTGTAATAGTTTTACATTGTTTGTAAAAGGTTTTCCTTAAGAGGATCCAGTTGGGATCAGTAGCTCTTGAGAAGACTAAGAACAGTTGTTCTTAGGTGTTACTATTGTAATCGGTTTGATTAAATAGTGGATTAAGTCCTTGACTGAGAAAGGCAAATCACTCTTGAGAGGGTGGACTGGAGTAGTTGAGTTCAACGAACCAGGATAAAAATAACTGTGTTTAAATCTCTGATTATTTGTCTTACTTATTCAACCCCCCCTTCTAAGTAATTTTCTCACCTTCAAGTAACACCCGAAAATATTAGCTTGGTTACGAGTCCCTGTGGGATCGATATCTTATATTACTACGCGATAGATTGTGCACTTGCAGTTAGTTCAGTTAGACATAGAAAGTCGCGATCAAAAATCTCCTCATTAATTTTGATATGAAAGGTTTTGTTAAGTACAACCGCATATCTGGTGCGTACAAGAAAACAACCAATGTCCAAACATTCCATCTTCATAGTGTTATCGTCTAAGAAAACTAATGTTCCCACCATTTTTGGCAGAAACTCAAAGAAAGAATGATTCCATGCGTGGCATGGCACACCAAAACATCTGATCCAAGTTACCCTTTCTTTATTGACATCTTCTTCGCACCAAGGTCTGGTCTCTGAAAACCATTGGCTTCACCATGCCTTGCCTTCTCTAGTGAGGTCCAAGATCTCACCCGACTCCATCTCTTCCAAAAGGCAGATATTTTCCCATAAAGGAGTGACTTTAATCGAAAAATAACCCTCAATTTCAAAACGAGTTTGAATATTATACGAAGTACCGGGATTAACCACAAACCCGACGAAAGCTTTCCTAAATATCTCTATCTCCTCCTCTTTGATGGAATAAACCAGGAGAACATTTCGATTACTGTTAGGAACGATATTACTCCTGAAATTCTGGTATGCAGATCTCATATGTCCCAAAAACATTGATCTCTGCTTAACAAGGACGAGGACAGAACATGACCAATTTAAATTTCTTTAAATTGTACCAATGTCATGGCGTCTGTTGTAACATCAGCAGGCTGGCAGACTATTTATCTAACCATTTAAAATATGCAGAATTATAAATGTTGAAAGATAAATAACACAATGAATTGTTAACCCAATTCGGTGCAACCTCACCTACATCTGGGGGCTACCAAGCCAGGGAGGAAATTCATTATTAGTAGAATTAATTCAGATTCAAACAATGCGTTTGCACTCTTCACTTAAGACCTACCCAATGAAACTTCAGCCTAGAGACCACTAGACCAGAGTTTCCCACTCACTCCCCCTCAATCAATGCAGTGATAATCAATTCACAATTACAATATGAAGACACTCTTCAAAACACACCTTGATCTTGCTTCATAGCTTTGATCAAGTGACACAAACTCTTGCTTAACAGCTTTGAGTGACACAATGAACACACGTGTTCATACACAATAACCAAAGCCATTATATAGCATACAACTGCTTGGCACACAAGGAATCCTAATTCCTAGACACATGTGAAGAGCAAACCTCTTCACTCACAAAAACACTCTTACTTAAAAGCTTTGAGTGAACAATTATCACTGTCTTAATAACAACCTAAACATGTCTACCACTATGCATCCAAAGATACAAAGGGTGACTTACAAGGTCACACACAATGGACTCTCAAAACCCTAGACCTTAATTCTACACTTAAGTTTTTCTTGTTGTGAGTGCTTGATTTCCCTTGCTTCTGCTCCTCCTTAAATAGTAATGTAGACTGGGCTTGGGCTAGTTACAAGTAACAAACCTTAGGTTTAACCAAGTTAAACCACTCTCCATAATTCAAGATGCTGCCAAATTAGGTCACAGCTGCTTCATGTTATGTCCAGCCCTGACTAGAATCTGCCTGAGATAACTAAGGAGCCATAACAGGTTTCCTGAATTCTAGCCTGAGATATCTCAGGTAAAATACCAGAAAACTAAAACTGCGCCCCTGATGCCATACGATTAATGTTACAACATCCAATCATGACATCCAACTTACTTGACTCTTAGCAGACCAAACTCCCCCTACTGAACACTCCTGCAGAATCTTCTTCGCAACAGTAGAAACAAGCATATTATAGTTTCCTAAAAAGTCTCAAAGATCCTTTTTATGAACACCAATTAAATCAGCAATTTGTTCCTAATGAATCACTTTGGCGTGTACATACTGATGAGGTATATCCAAAGCACTTCTGTCAAGTGATAAAACAGCAGCACCTGTTGTACCAGACAGCGATGTCATGACGTTCAGTATGACATCCATGACAATAGTTTGTAGCACCCCAAAATTTGCCTTTCCGTTTTAGCAGTATCTGGCTTTTGTTTCTTTGCATTTTCGCATTTCTTCATTTGCATAGCATTCGTTCTTAAGACACGGGATCAAGGTTTTCCTGTGGTCAAGTTTTCATTTTTGGTGCAAGAGACGGAACAACGAGCATCAGAGTCCCTGGCCTTTATTTTGCCCAGCAGTCGAGCGACCAATTTTATTTTATTTTGTAGGGCATTTTTTAGCTCAGAAAATAGAATTCATGCTATATCAAGCATTCTCACAATGATAATATTCAAGAGCAAGATTTGAAAGCTTAACAGAGCTCAAAACGGCAAGAAACGGGCGAACGGACATATTTCCCACCAAAAGAAGCCAAATTCAAAATTTTGAAGGTGTTAATCGGTTAACACATTTGGTTAATCGATTAACCAAGTCAAAATTAGGGCAGATTGGGATTTTTAAAGGTGTTAATCGATTAACACATATGGTTAATCGATTAACTAGTGCATATTTTGCCTCTACACATGAATTTTCAATGCAAGCCACTTTGGGGTCCAATTTTGATCACTTGAAAATTCAATTTTACACTTGGGAAGGATTTAGAACCTATTTGATATTTGGTTAATTTCACTTTCCCTCCAAATGCCCATTCCTAATTCCAATCCACAATTTCACAAACCATATTCCAAACCTCTCATTTGCATCCAAGCCTAAGTGATATTTAAGTGATCCACTCCAAACCAAAGCAATCTAATCTTCATTTTTCACTCTCATTTTCAGAATTCATCTCAATTCTCCCAATTTTCTCTCAACTTCCAAAACCCTCAACAAAGCTCTTCATCCATTGAATTCTTTGATTCTCCATTGGAATCAATGAATTCTTGATCTAAAACCTTCATCCTTTGTCATCATCATCTCCATTTTTCCATTTGATTTTCGTGTAAATTTGGATCTGAATCTTGAAGTGGTGTTGGAATTGCTTATTTGGAGTAATTTGGCTTGATATTGGTTGATCTTCATTCTTACTATAAGAATTCAATTGGATCTTGAAGTTTTCTGGATTTCTCGCTTGGATCTATTCAATCGGAGTTGAATCAACATTTACCGAAGCAAATCTCCGCTTCGTAGGTTGGAATCCTAGATCTATTGTTGTTTTGAACTTATTTTGCATGATCATGTGGATTTTCATCTTTGATTGACTTTTGATTGATTTGATCCATTTGATTTGTGATCTTGTTGTTTAAATGTATTTACATGACCATTAGATCACTGTTTGCTGGTTTAATTTCGTGCACATTTGTTTATGAGATCATGTGGATGATTGCTTAAGTGATAAGTTGCTGAAAAGTGCTTTTTGACTGTTGTTTTCTGCAGTTGGAGCAGTGTTAATCGGTTAACCAATTGGTTAATCGATTAACCAACTCAAATATTCAAATTTTCAAGCATTTTTCAATGGTTAATCGATTAACCCCTGGTGTTAATCGATTAACACTGCTCCAGAAGGGCTGTTTTTGCTGTTTTTCATGCTTGTTTCAGTATGGTTTCACTTCGAATCATCATGGATCAGTGTGATGCATTAGGAGTGAGATGTTTTAGATATATGCCACTGTTCTCGATTGTTTAATCGTGATTGCTTCGACGCACATGTTTGGTTTCCACTTGAGGGTATACTTTCGTAGTTGTCGTTCAAAGTTGTGATGTACTTGCATGTTCATGTTTGGTTGCCTTCTTGCATTTCTTTGCTTTGTGTGCATTCTTTTGCAGCTTCTTTCTTGCATTAATAAAGGTTGAGATGTGCTGGTGGAGGTATTTACCCCACACTTTTTCCTCCCTTTGCTTGTGTGTTGCATTGCATGTTCGCATCTCTTACTTGTGATTGATTCTCCTTCTTCCTTTGTCTTCCTTTTCCATGTTCCCCTAGGATCTAACCTTCCTTGTTTAATGTTGGTTATGATAGACATTAGGACTCAAACCATGCATGCTAACATTAGGTTAGATGTTTCCCCTTTCAATCCTAACTTTAGGTCCACTTTGCATGACAAAATTAGGGCCGAGTTTCCCTTAGACCTTCCGTGCGTCTCTCTTCTCATCTCAAAACATGCTAATTCATCTAATAAATACGATGAACGTTGTACGCTATGAGCCTTAAGCACATGGGGAATGATGAGTGAGGGGTCCCCTCTCGCTTGTCTAGAGTGTTTAGTGTATGTCCCGTTTGGGTGCGATATGCGACGCATTCGTTCCTATGTCTTAGTCTTTAGTGCGACGTGAATCACAAACCGAATCAATTCACTTCACTAAAAAACACAAAAAAAAAACTTCAAACCTTATTCCTTCGGGATTAATTGGGAAACTTTTTTCATAAAAAAGAGTGTTGTTAAGCTTTGGTTCTACCGCAAATAGGCATCGTCCCTAACTACTAGAACGAAGGTTTAACCCTACTCGGATAAAACATTTGAACCATCCGGTGTTTTTATTGCCCGAACTACGTTTGCTCTGATTTCTCATACCAGATGAGAATACGTAGGCACAAGACCGCGACGTCTTGGCGAGCAACCTTCCCCCACCTTTCGCCCGTAGTTAGCCGAACTACGTTGACTCTGACTTTCCCATTGCACGAGGGAATACGTAGGCACAAAGAGGCGATGCTCTGCCGAGTCTCTTTTCTTTTCTTTTTGTCCTGTGAGCCTTTAGCATAGATAGATTAAACACACCCTTAGATAGACAACAAGCGTGGATCCCGTCGAGTACGACGAACGTGAGGGGTGCTCATACCTTCCCCTTGCGTAACCGACTCCCGAATCCAGGACTTGGTTGTGATGACCTTGTCTTTTCCTTTTTCGTTAGGTTTTTCCAATCGTTTCTTTTCCCTCTATTTGGGATAAATAATGAAAGGTGGTGAATCTTCTGTTTTCTGTCGGGTGTTTTTCGCAGTTGCGACAGCTGGCGACTCTGCTGGGGACTCTAGTTCCCTATGCGAGTCAATCCTAGCGCTTGTCTGTTGCGTCTTTGGGTGTTTACTGTTGTGCAGTTATTTTTGCTTTATGTACATTATCTGTTGTATATTATTGCATTTGCATTATCATGCTGCTGTTGTGCTATGGGGTGGGTTGTTCCATTGAGAGACAAGCCAAACCCAGGCTTGAGGATACACATAGGATTAGTATGGAGAGTAGCAGGATCTTGTGTTGCGTTTGGCCATGCAATAGCTCGTGCGGAATTCACGTTCAGACGAGGTTTTTCTTTGGAAATATTCTATCCTGCGCGTCTGGTACAATTGAGGGAATATTGACTTAGAGAGACTGTCAACTCTAGAGACCGTTCATTTGGGAAGTCAGCTAAGTGAGGCTACTTCGTTTGACTATGATGCCAAACCAGAAATGGTGAACGTGTCATCATTTCTCGAAAGTCTGTGACGCTGACCACCCGCATAGGATGTCGTACCTTTCAAGACTAGAACCCACATGTGAGGGGGATGGGCTTTGCAGGAAACTTGGCCTTTAACCAACCCTGGTTTTCTTGACATTGCGGACTTTTGATCCTGAGTACTCCGGTTTTCTATTATCTTAGTGTTCTGATTAGAGCGGAGCTCTGGTTGAGTTCAGTCAACGACACAACAGCAAATTTGAGCATTGGATACCATGATCCCATGTTTGCATCTACATAATCATCTTACATTTAACATGGCATGTTTCTGTGTATTACAGGTTCTTATCTTTCCCTTGATTCTAGTACTGGTCTTCTGTAGAGATGGAAGCAAGCAAAAAGAGCATTGTTATGTACAAGTTTCCTGCACCTGAGTTAGGACCTTTATTTGGTCTGATTTCCCTGGCTGATCCTGGTGTTCTTGCAACCTTCAGGGAAGATTATGGGGGCATTCTGAATCTTGTCCGTAAGATCACGAGCTATGAGTATGGAGCTATTCATACCCTGTTACAGTTTTATGATCCGCCACTGCGCTGTTTCACATTCCCAGACTATGTGTTGGCTCCAACTTTGGAAGAATTCGCCTTCATCTTAGGTGTTCCAATCCTAAATAAGGTACCATTCTTCAGTTCCGAAGAAGAACCTAATCTTGAGAAGTTATCCGCTGCTCTTTCTTTGAGCGCCTCTGACTTGGTAGACCATGTTATCAGCAAAAACGGAGTTTCTGGCTTTACTTTATCTTTCTTGGTGGATAAAGCTCGAGAGTATACTGGAAAGGGTTATTGGGTGGTTTTCAGTGCTATCTTGGCTTTGTGTGTCTATGGCATTGTGTTGCTTCCCAATGTACA
The DNA here is from genome assembly GCA_963859935.3 of Lathyrus sativus. Taxonomy (NCBI): domain Eukaryota; kingdom Viridiplantae; phylum Streptophyta; class Magnoliopsida; order Fabales; family Fabaceae; genus Lathyrus; species Lathyrus sativus. The sequence goes on from OZ012738.1 coordinate 519,875,848, forward strand.
AGACTTTGTGGATTTCGATGCTTTTCATATCTTCGCTTCTGGGAACCACGTACCTACTATTCTGGGATATTTGTATCATTCGGTACATTACAAGAACGAGAAAAGAAGAGGAAAGATGGTTTCTTGTTGCGCATCGCTGTTGCATAAATGGTTTGTTGATCACCTTCCCTGTGTAAGAGTAAGAATTGTCTCTACATGATATCTCTATGTTTTGATGATAACAATTAAGTATTTGTGAAAGAACCATTTTATGTTCTAATGTTTGTTATGTACAGATCATGATAAATAAATATATCAAATCAACAAACAATATCAAGAAGTGCATGAAAGCCATTATGAAGCTACTTTGTGTGACGTGACTTAAAGCATAACTTTCAAGGAAACTCTGAACGAAGAACAAAGTGAAAACTCTGAGTGAAGTACCATGTGATATTATGGATAAAGAATTTAAAGCGCCTACTCAAGAAACAGTTTGCCACTGTATCTGATCATAATCAGAAAGATCCAAAGATAATGTATTGTTGCAATGCTCTTGTGGATTCTGTTTTAAGAAGTGTATTTGATCTGGAAGCTATCAATGCATCTGAGATGTAGTCTTCTGAAGAACCAAGCTCTGAAGACTCTGATGACTTGAAGCTCTGAAGATAGAATGCTCTGAAGACCAAGTGCAGAAAGACTCTGAAGACTAGATTCTGAAGTTGAAGATTATGTAGCAACACCCAGATGGATACGTGTTAATAAGCTCTGGTAAATAAGTTCTGAAGTAAGACTCTGATGTTATTACACTATCATACCAAAGTAGTTTCTGAACTACTCATCAGTTACATCATCAGAAGAACCAAAGCCAGAAGCTGCTGACATATTAACATTGCAAGATAAGGAAAAGAAAAGTGATGTCATTACTATACAACACGTGAGTATTCTATTCTTTGGGAAATGACCGTTGGAATATTTGAATGGACATTTCTACCCTCACAATGTCTCTTTTGAATGCACTATAAAAGAAGAACATTTGATTCATTCAAAGGTGAGCAAGTCAACGAGAGAGACAGCATAGCTCATTAAAAAGTATACTTGTTACAAAGCAATGATGGTGACGAGTGAAGTTAGCAACATAGTTTATTGACAAGAAAAGCTTTATGCTAAGAAGCTGCAATGCTCAAATAAGAAAGCTTTTAAGCAATATGGAAATTACTGTTCTTAATAATCTCCTTGAGATTCATCCTTAGATTAGTTTCTATAATAGAATGCAAGGAGCTGTTGCTCAATACTTGCTTTGTAATAAATTAAGGAGTAGCCTGCTTATCTAGAAGCACTCATGTAATCTCCTGCAACATAAATTCTATTTTTAAAATTAGTGGTTCATCAAGTGATCTTGTGAAGATCAGTATACTTGAGATGACAAGTGACAGTTTTCATTTGTGGGATCAATGAACGTTATATCCTTAAGGGATCCCTGAACGTGTCATTGTTCATTTGTTAGTCACCTGCAGTTAGCTTGTGCATATCTGTAATCAATTTGGTTATAGTGGATTAAGTCCTTGTGAGAGTGAGGCGAAATCACCTTAGAAGGGTGGACTGGATTAGCTTGAGAGTTGCTCAAGTGAACCAGGATATATCTTGTGTTCTTTACTAATATCATGATTTATATGCTTCCGTATTGCAAAGGAAAGAATACTACAGAAAGCAACTTAAAACAAAAAGGTTAAAAGTTTCACTAGAGGAAATACTCAATTAAACCCCCCCCCCCTTTCTTGTGTATTTTTCACACCTTCAGTTGGTATCAGAGCTCCGATTCTGCTATTGATGGATATCAAACACCTAACAGTGTCAGATAAAGATCCCAAAGCTGTGAAGAAATACTCCTGGGGAATTTTTCACTCCTCTTACAATTTCAGTCTCATATCAGCCTCTAACGGAGATGAGTACTAAAATTGTAGTTAATAGGTTTTTGTGAGCAAGTCAGTGATTCACATATGTTTGAAGTATTGAAAGTTTTCAATAAAAAAATATTCTCCTCTAGAGATTGAAAGAAGATTGAAGAATCAGCTGACAAGAGAGATTCATCAGAAAAGAAGTTTTTCTGTTGAATGCTTCATAAGATATGTTTGGATGTTCATTGTATTAGCTCAAAGGTCAAATCATAAGTAGCAAGAAATCTTGTTTACTGAAGGTTAATTCCAAGTGTGTATGAGATGTTTTCAAGAAACGGATTAGTCCACACTTGACTTTCTCATGAAAAGCTCATTGGGAATTTCTCTTTAGTAAGTAAAGAAATTTTGTTGGCTAAGAGAATTTGACTCATAAGAATTTCAGATTAAAGCATGCACATGTAAAGAAATTTAATAACTCTGAGTTTGTATTAGATGCTGCATGGACGATTAAGTTCTATTAAATTAAGATTTTATCTCAGTTGAACAAACTGTAATTGGTCAGATGCTTGTCTGATATTCTTTCTTAAAAGGTAATAATGATTGAATATTGAAGTCAAAGTGTCAAGAAGATTCAGTGGCGGAAGTCATTCAATATGTTTCCTGAAGGAAGTTAAGTTACTGGGGTTATTCTTGAATAAGTCAGTTGACATTCCTTTCAGAAGCAAATCCAGATGTCATTCTGTTAGCTGCTTCTGCAAATCTATCTCTGAAGAGCTTCTCATGAATCAAATCTTCTCACCTAGAAGAGATGATTAGCAGATAGAAGGAGAAGTCATCAGAAGTCTATCAAGAAGGTTCTTAACTACCTAGAAGACATATTCTTCTGTGACATGAAACTCCGAGAATCAGATTATACATGGCTCTGAAACGTCTACAACAAAGCTTGTTTCTGGATAACAAGAACATCTGAAGAATGAAGATCTGATCTGATCTAAAGTGTTCCTCTGGATGACAAGTTCTCTAAAACACTCGCCAGAGCCAAGCTGCATAGATCTGAAGTTTTCTGATAAGAAGAAGATGGAACTCCTTCAGAAGATTTGAGCGTGGTTTAAACGTCTCACATTCTCAAAAGCGTCAGTGCCACTTAGTCTACAACCACATGTCATTTATTTTCTGACTGATGGAAACGATTGAAGTGCACAAAAAGGATGCGCCGTTCATAGGTACTATTCTAATTGATTTAAACTCTCACGTGTGTCAGTACCATTAAATGCATTTCATCATTGTTTATCTTGATAAATTTTTTAATTAAATGACATTAAATGCTAATTGATGTTTGAGTGTTCTATGCCCTAAGTGTTTCTCATATATAATCCACATCTCATCAATTGCATAGTTTTCACGTTCACTATAACCAGCATATGCATTTTTGCCTTCTACACGGCTTCCTCTTCTCTCTCAAACCCAAAACCCAGAAAACCTTTTCATTTCCTAGTTCATCAACTATGGCTTCATCCTCATCAATGTCTGCTCAACTTCAATCAACAATGGCCGCTATCAGTTCATCCGCTGTAAGGACAAATGGATACAAGGAACCTGTAAGAACCCTTCTTACTCCAGTTGAAGATTTGGAAGTTCTCTGTGAATCGTTAGTGGATTTTGAGTGCATTGCCAGAAATGGTTTTGATCTTCGTCCAACAGTAAAAGCTCAGGGATGGTCTAAGTACTTTGATCGTTTAGTTGGACCTGTTTATCCTCATCTAGTCAAGGAATTTTGGATTCATGCAGTTCTCTATCCCAAGTACATTGTTTCGTCTGTTCTTGGCAAAGAAATTATCATTTCTGAAAATTTGATAAGGAAATTAATTGGATACGAAGAAACGGATGGAGTTACACATCTTCAGGCTGATCGTGTAAATATGGAAGAAATGTTTACTGAAGTTCTGGAATCTGAACAGTCATCTATCCGGATGAAGAATTTGAAGACCGTTTACAAAATCTGGGCCAAGATTTTCCTAAGTTGCATCCATCATAGGAAAGCATCCAACTCACCGGATTATGTGAATGCTGATCAGTGCTATTTCATGTACTGTTTTAGCAAAGGAACCAAGGTGGATTTACCCTATGTTTTATTTAATCATCTGTGGAATCAGATCAAGCAAACCAGAGAAGTTTTGAGGTCTAAAATTAAGAAGCTCAGAAACTGGATTCCTATGGGGAGACTAATCTCAGACATTCTAACTGAGAATGGTCTAGTTGCACATTTAATAGAAGCAGGACAAACAACAGAGTTAGAGGCTATTCATGGAAGCCCTCTGAATGGTAAAAACCTAGTCAAGATGAGATTGATTGAGAAATTGGCATCTGCCCCACCCAAGAGAAAATCTGTTGATGTTTGTAAAAGGATAATTCCAGTTGATGATTTTCCTCTGTTCTCTGCTGATGAACCCAGAGAAGTCATTCTGGCGTATATAGCAGAATGTCTGGCAGATGGAACTCCACTTCCTGCAAATCTAGTTAAAAAAGAAGGTGAATCTCTACCAGATCTTTTTGAAGCTAGACGCAAGAAGAAGAAAAATGTCTCTGAAGAAGGTACTCCAAAGACAAAGAGGAAAGCCTATGGCGAAGCTGCTGTCAAACCTCAGAGGATCAAGAAGAAGAAAGGTAATCCTACTGAAGCAAGTCTGGACACCATTCTGGAAACTGTTAAACAGGTACTAGCATCCAATCCTCCAACATCTGAACCTTCACCTTCTCTTTCATCTAAACATATTTCATCTGAACCAACACATTCTCAACCATCTTTTGTGAAGGTGAGAAAATACTTAGAAGGGGGGTTGAATAAGTATGAAGATAAAAACTTAGAAGTAAAAACTCAAGTATTTTTATCCTGGTTCGTTGAACTCAACTACTCCAGTCCACCCTTTCTAGAGTGATTTTCCTTTCTCAAACAAGGACTTAATCCACTATTTAATCAGCTGATTACAATAGTAAGCACTAAGAACAACTGTTCAAAGTCTTCTCAAGAACTACTGATCCTAACTGGATCTTCTTAAGGTTTTCTTACAATCAAATGTAATAATAAAAACAAGTGTTAAAATGCTTCTAATAAAGCTTTATCACAACTGTGATTTTTCACTTAAGATTAAGAACAAAGAAATAATTCTAGCAAGAATATATGAGTTGTATGAGAGCTTTGATAATGAATTCTTTTCAAATGTTTCGTCAACTGAAGAAGATGAGTGGAGACTTGCTTTTATAGGCACAGTGATCCAAGAGTTTTTCACGTTGAGAAGAGTGTACCAAAAGGTCTGAGCCTTTTTTGTCTTCACATCAAGTGACCTTTCCTAGAAGAAGAAAACACAGAGAAATCCTTTTTGTCTGTGTTCTTGTGTCTAGCATAAATAAGGAAAGAGTCGTTTGGGTATTCCAACGGACATAATCGTTGAATTCTTCTTCAACAATTTATAGCAAGAATCATCAGAGTCTAATTTGGTCAAAGCCTTCTGATGTTCATTAGAGTTTTGCTGAATCAGAGTCTTTGCAGCAAGTGTTCTTTTAGCGTGTATAAGTTCAGAGCAGAGTTTTGGGTCAGATCCTCAGTACTGGCAGCGTTAGTACTATCAGAGTCTTCTGAAGTAACTATGCTTGAAAACTCTTCATACAGAATTCTTCATTGTTTCAGATGCTTCTGGCCTGCTTCAGATTCTTCTGGAGCTTCTGTTTCAGATCCTTCTGGAGGCAACGCTCAGGATCTTCTGATGGCAGCGTTCAGAATCTTCTAATGGATGCTTCTGACGCTTCAGAGCCTTGCATATTTCTTATGTTTAGATCTGATTTGCTTCTGGAGTGATATTTACTTTAATATCTGCAGCAAACATTCTTAAGCAATTTTTAGAGTACATAATTCTTAACTACAAAATTTCATAATAGTTATCATCAAAACATAGAGATATTATTAAGAACCAATCTGTGTTCTAACAATCTCCCCCTTTTTGATGATGACAAAAACATCAGAAATTTTGTTTAATTGTAAAGAGAATAATTATAATCCCCCTGAGATGATGAATCTCCCCCTGAATTAAATATTAATAAGGAATAGAAACTTCCCTTTTTGTCTTGAGTATTCTTTTCAGAATTAGAGCTTGATTGTTCTAAACATTTGATCTTGCATGTTTCAGAGTCAGAGTCTGATAAGTTAAATATGATCTGGGAGTCTCAGAGTTTATTTTAAAGAGTATATCAGATTTATCAAATGTTCTGAAACACTCAGATTTTATGTTAGATAAAATTGATATGTCTGAAGTTTCATTCTGGTAGAGTTTAATTAAACAGTTCAGATCTATTTTCTCCCCCTTTTTGTCATAAGCAAAAAGTAAGAACTCTTAAAAGACAAATAAAAGGAAAAAACAAACAAGATAAATCAGGTAGAGAAAACATTGAGACATTCATTCATTCAGAGCAAATAATACAAACATCATAAAATATTCAAGTACATGTGCAATCATCAGAAAAAAAATAAACTAAGATTGTTTTGACAAAATCATCTTCAACAGATCAGTGATCTCAGAGGAGGACTGTTCTTGTTTTGACATCCACTTAGCCATGGTTTCATTCTTCTGATCTTGTTTGGACATCCACTGAGCCATGTCTTCAGACTTCTTATCTTGCTTAGCCATCCATGACTTAATCTTTGATTGACCAGCTTCCAGAACTGCAATCTTGTCTTCAAGATCTGGATACTCTTTCTTGATCTCAGATGAAGAGGGTGGGACAGATTCTGAAGCATGAACAAAGTCAATTTCCATAGGGGATTTAGAGTCAGGAGCAGCAGATCCAGAGGGATGTTCTACAAGAGTCATAGCCAGAGAGTTGTCTTCAGATGCATATTCAGCATTCACTTCTGTATCACATACTTCAGATGATGAAGGAGCATCTTTAATAAGCAATGGTGCAGATCTTTTAACAGTCCAGAACAAACTTCTAGCAGTTTCAGCAAATCTGAGCTTCGCATCATCAGAACAAACGTTCTTCAGATTTAATGCTACAGTATTGAATCTGTTGATGAAGCTATTCCAAATAGCATCAGATTCATTTGCATCCATTGTTGATGAACACTTCCTCTGTACAGAGCCTAAATACATCTCTATTTCTTTCAAAAAACTTATAAATAAATGATCAACATTCAGCCTAGGTTTTGGGTTTAGAAAAGTTTCCAATGTGATTGGCTTGGGTTGGGGTGAAGGTGGAATGGTGAATTTTGGAATGGTGATCAGAGGACGAGGGTAGAAGGGTATGAATGGAGGATCAGATTAATTGGCAGTTTTTGATCTGGTTAAAGCATTCAACAGATATGGTTTTGCATTTGATGCATAGGAAACAACATCAAATGGGGTATCAGAATAAGGAGTGAATGCAGATTTATCAGATAAAATAGGTTCTGATGAAATCATTTTCGGAAGTTCTTTAATATACGTTTGAAGAACAGATGGTAGAATGATGGTAAGCTTGGGTTTAAGAGGAGTGATAGTGTCAGATGGTTCAACTCTGGTGTAGAAATTTTTGAATTTGAAACCAGAGGGAAGTTTGTCAGATGAAAACGGTTTACACAAAGCAAAGGATACATACTCAGATGTCCGTGGCTTAGGTGTTGGGATAGGATTGGGGATGAGAATTTCAGAAGAGATAGGTGGTTTTGGTTGGTTAACTTCAAGATTTCTGAGAGAGGGAGATGACAGAAAATCTGGGTGTATATCAGATTCTGATGAGTTTGAGGATGTGGTTGGAGTATAAGACGTAGAAGACACTTCAAAAATAGTTTTGAGAGGTGTAGCGTTTAGAACCTCTGTCTCAGGGATATTTGTTTCAGAGGGGTTGGTTGGTTCTGATTGATTCTCAGAAATTTTTGATGGAAGTTCAGATGTAGGTGGATCAGATGTAGGTGGTTCAGATGCAATAAGTTCAGATGTAGGTGGTTCAGATGCAATAGGATCAGATGCCACTTGATTAGATTGTATAGGTTCAGAAATAACTTGTGCAGATGCAATAGGTTCAGATGTGTTTGATTGTGGTTTTTCTGGTTGTGGTTGTTTTTCTGGTTGTTGTTGTTGTTCAGATTGTTCTGTTGGTTTTGTTATAGGTGGTGGAGTTTGATTTGCTGGTGTTGTTGTTGTTGTTGGTTCAGATGATTGATTAGTAGAAGGTTTTACAGGAGTGGTAGAAACATGATCAGATGATTTTTGTAGGGAAGGAATTTTTAATGGTTCAGAACTATGAGGTGGAGCAGGAACAGATTGTTTCTGTGTAGGAGGTGGTTTTGGAATAGAATTGAATGTTGATTCATTTAAAACAGTGTTATTGAAAGAAGATACAGAAGATTTGGTACCTTTAATCTTGATACGCTTTATGGGAACAGAGGGAGCGTCTCCAGATGCTTTCCTCTTGATCAGCTTCTGAGGCTTGTCAGCAACTTTTGGCTTCTTCTGAGCAGCAACTTCTTCTGCTTCTGATTGACCTCTTTTCCTTGTGTTCTCATTTCCTCCATCAAGCATTGGTTCCCTTGCTCTTTTCAGAATATCTGCAGGAATGGGCGTTCCATCTGCCGTGCAAGAATCAATATATCTCACAATTATTTCCCTTGGTTCTTCAACACAGAACAATGGGTAGTTTTCAACTGGAATTCGCTTCTGACTGAGTTCAGAAATATTCAACTTCTTGGGTGCAGATGTGAGTTCCTCTACAATTTTTAGTCTCTTAAGACTCTTGGCATTCAGAGGTTTTCCAACAATAGATTCAAGTTCATCCTTGACTCCAGCAGCATACAGAGCAGTCACCAGTCCATTTTCTGTCAGAATATCTAAAATTAACCTTCCAAAGGGAATCCATGTTCTGATCTTCTGACCCTTATCTTTTACAGATTCTCTTGAAGCATTGATATGGTTCCATAAATGCATGAACAGAATGTAAGGAAGATCTACCTTAGTGCTCTGACTTAAATAGTACATGAAGTAGAGTTGTTCATTGTTCACATAGTCTGGAGAATTTGTAGATTTTCTGTGATGAATGCATCCCATAAAAATCTTTGCCCAGATTTTCTAGTCAGGCTTTAGATCTTTAAATTTTTTAGAGGCCTGTCCAGAAGTCATGACTTCCTCATAAACATCTTCCATGTCTACACGCCCAGCTGGCAGATGACATACTCCACCAGTCTCCTCATACCCTATGAGTTTTCTGATTAGATCTTCTGTAATTATAATCTCCTTACCCAGAACAGAAGACAAGATGAATTTGGGATAAACAGAAGCATGTATCCAGAATTCTTTCACCAGATTAGGGTAAACTGGTCCAAATAATCTGTCAAAGTATTTGACCCAGCCTTGAGCATCAATTATTGAACGAAATTCAAATCCATTTTCAGCTAATGAATCAAATTCCACCATTGATTCACAGAGAACTTCAAGTTTGTCAACAGGAGTTAACAAAGTCCTTTTAGGTGTCGTGTATGGAGCCACACCCATATTTGCAGAAGTAACTGCAACCATGGTTGATTGAAACTGAGCTGCTGTAGAAGATGAAGTTGCCATTGAAGATGATTTTGACAAAGGTTTAGGGTTTCTGTGAAGAGAGAAAAGAAGACAGAAATGCATAAACTTGTTTGTGTTGTGAAAAGTGTGAAAGTGGTGAGAGATGTGGTATTTATAGAAAACAATTAGGCATACAAAAAGACATTCAAAGCACGTTTACACATAGAAATTAATGACAATTAATGAAAGAGAATAAAAATCATTTCAAGCATTAATTGATTCTGACAAATTGGGGGGAAAATCAAGATTTTCACTATTCAAACCATACCTCAAACGTCTCTTCAGTAGTGTATACGCCATCTTTGCAGATTTAGAGTGACACGTGTTTGCTTGCATGTGCTTCTGAATTCTCTTGAGAAATGAAACGTTAACCAACGTTCAGATCCTTTGAGATTGGTTAGTTCAGATACACACAAATAAACATGAATCTAATAAGCAACAGATGAAATACTTCAGAGTGATAAACATTTATCATTTGAAAAATTTGCTTCTGACAAATATTATTCTGGACACAAATCCATACCAATATTTTTCAGAATAAATTTGAATCTATCTTCAACAAGGGGTTTTGTGAAAATATCTGCCCATTGATGATCTGTATCAACAAAGGCTAAGTTTATAATTCCCTTCTGAACATAGTCTCTAATGAAATGATGTTTAATTTCTATATGTTTTGCCTTAGAGTGTAAAATGGGGGTTTTAGACAAACATATAGCAGAAGTATTATCACAGAATATAGAAATGTTACTTTCAAATATCTGATAGTCTTCTAGCTAACTTTTCATCCAGAGCATCTGCGTGCTACATCCAGCAGCAACAATATATTCTGCCTCTGTAGTTGATAGTGCAATTGTGGGTTGCTTCTTGCTGTACCAAGAGATTAGATTTCTTCCTAGAAATTGACAACTTCCAGAAGTACTTTTTCTTTCCACTCTGTCTCCAGCGTAATCAGCATCACAGAATCCAACTAATTTGAAATCATCAGATTTTCTGTAACACAAACCCACATTAGAAGTACCTTTCAGATACCTTAGAATCCTCTTAACAGATGTTAAGTGTGATTCTCTAGGATCTGATTGGAATCTTGCACACAAGCATACACTGAACAAAATGTCAGGTCTAGAAGCAGTTAAGTAGAGGAGAGATCCTATCATACCTCTGTAGAGTTTCTGATCTACTTTCTTACTTACCTCTTCCTTGCCTAGTGTACTAGTTGGATGCATGGGAGTCTTTGCCATCTTACTATCAGTCATGTTAAATTTCTTCAGAAGTTCTTTAACATATTTGGTCTGATGAATGTAAGTGCACTCTGGAGTTTGGTTGACTTGAATTCCCAGAAAGAATCTCAATTCTCCCATCATGCTCATTTCAAATTCTGCCTGCATACATTGAGCAAACTCCTTTCCCAACATAGTATTGGTAGATCCAAATATGATATCATCCACATATATTTGACAAATTAGAATATCTTTCTTAAATGTTTTACAAAAGAGTGTTGTGTCCACTTTGCCTCTGATGAAGTTTTTCTCTAGAAGAAAATTGCTTAATCTCTCATACCAAGCTCTGGGAGCTTGTTTTAAACCATACAGAGATTTCTTTAGTTTGAAAACATGTTCTGGGAATTTTTCACTCTCAAAACCAGGAGGCTGGTGAACATAAACTTCTTCTTCTATAATACTATTTAGAAAGGCACTTTTAACATCCATCTGATATAGAGTGATGTTATATTGTGCAGCAAAAGAAATGAGTAAACGAATAGACTCTAACCTTGCAACAGGAGCATAAGTCTCTGTATAATCAATTCCTTCTTGCTGGATGTAACCTTGAGCAACTAGCCTTGCTTTATTTCTTTCAACTTATCCTTTCTCATTAAGCTTGTTTCTGAAGACCCATTTAGTTCCAATTATGTTGAATCCTTTTGGTCTTGGAACTAAATCCCACACATCATTTCTGGTGAACTGATTTAGCTCTTCTTACATGGCAATAATCCAATCATTTTCTTGAAAAGCTTCATCTACAGAAGTTGGTTCAATTATTGACACCAATCCAAATAATGATGCTTCAGATGATCTGAGGAAGGATCTTGTTCTGATAGGGTCATCCTTCTTTCCAATGATAACATTCTCTGGATGAGAAGCTTTAATTCTGGAAGATGATCCTCTAACAGTTGATTCTTCAGAAATGTTTAAGTTATTCATCTGAGAAGTCAAAGGAATTGCATCTGGCGTTGCTTCTGGTTCCTTCACTTGAGCTTTGTCTGCCTCTGAGCCTTCAGAGTCTGTGAAGACTACTTCTCTATCTGCAGAATTTTCAAACTGCTTTGGCTTTTTAATGTCAAGCTTATCATCAAATCTAACATGAATAGATTCTTCCACAATCTGTGTTTCAGTATTGTATACTATGTAGCCTTTAGAGCGTTCAGAATATCCAAGCATGAAACACTTCTGTGCTTTAGAATCAAACTTGTTCAGATTTTCTTTAGTATTCAACATATAGCAAATACATCCAAAAGGATGAAAATATGAAATGTTGGGCTTTCTGTTCTTCCACAATTCATAGGGAGTCTTCTCCAGAAGAGGTCTTACAGACACTCTATTCTGAATGTAATAGGTTGTGTTGATTGCTGTTGCCCAAAAGTGCTTTGCCAGATTAGTCTCATTAATCATGGTTCTGGCCATTTCTTGCAGAGTTCTATTTTTCCTCTCTACAACCCCATTTTGTTGTGGAGTTCTAGGACAGGAAAAATCATGAGCAATGCCATTTTCATTAAAATATTTTTCAAAATATTTGTTTTCAAATTCACCACCATGATCACTTTTGACTTTTATAATTTTGAAATCTTTTTCATTCTGGACTTGTTTGCAGAAGTCAAAGAACACAGAAGGTGACTCATCCTTGTGTTTTAAGAACTTTACCCATGTCCATCTACTATAGTCATCAACAATGACCAATCCATACTTCTTGCCTCTGATGGATGCAGTTTTCATCCAAACAGATCAATATGAAGTAATTCTAATGGTCTGGAAGTAGAAACAACATTTTTTGATTTAAAAGAGGATTTTGAAAACTTCCCTTTTTGACATGCTTCACAAAGAGCATCTGAGGTGAACTTTAAATTAGGAAGTCCTCTGACAAGATTAAGTTTATTAATCTGAGATATACGTCTCATATTAATATGTCCCAATCTTCTGTGCCAGACCCATTGCTCCTCATTAACAGACAAGAGACATTTAACATTCTGAACCTTAAGTTCTGAAAGGTTTATTTTATAAATGTTGTTCTTCCTCTTACCACTAAATAGGATTGAGCCATCCTTTTGACTAATAGCTTTACAACATTTTTTATTAAAGGTTATGTCATAACCATTGTCACTTAATTGACTTATGGACAATAGATTATGCTTTAATCCTTCTACAAGTAAAACATTAGTAATAGAGGGAAGGTTACCATTTCCAATAGTGCCAGATCCAATGATCTTGCCCTTCTGATTCCTTCTAAATTTCACATCACCTCCAGATCTAAGCTCCAGACTTTGGAACATAGACCTTTCTCCTGTCATGTGTCGCGAGCATCCAGAGTCCAGGTACCATGATTGGCGTCCTGACCTTGCTGCTAAGAACATCTGCAACAAGAATTATTTTACTTTTAGGTACCCAGATCTTCTTGGGTCCTTTTGGGTTAGTTGTTCTGAAGGTTTGTCTAAACTTCTGTTTTTCAACATAAGGTTTATTCTGACTAGCCTTAGATTTAAACACATGAATGTTCTTTTCAGAACGAGTGTGTTCAATATCATTCAAGTGACCAAATTTAAAGTGGGAATATAAAGGAGTCTTCTTAATGATAATTTTATCAATAGGTTTTGGATTTAAATCCTTTCCATAGGAAGATTTATATCCAATTCCTTTTCTGTTATTTCTGCTAACTCCATAGATCATAGAAGCCATTTTGCTTCTGTCTATGCTTTTAGCAAGAAACTTCTGAAAGTTGTAGTCATATTTTTCTAAAATATTTTTGCATTCAGACTCATTTTCAGAATCAGAGTCTTGTTGAGCTAATTCATAATCATTTTTCAATTTTAAGTTCTTTTCATTTAGCTCAGCCACTTCTGATTTGAGAATATTATTCTCAGATACAAGATTGCTTTGACGCTTCTTGTATTTGAGCTTAATATTGTTATAGCTCTTCAGAACTTCTGATAACACTTTGATAAGTTCATCTTTAGTGAGTTTAGCCATTACCTCTTCAGCGTCAGAGTCAGATTCAGATCCTGAAATTCCTTCCTCCTGATCTTCTATGTCAGCCATTAATGCTACGTTGGCACATTCCTCTTCTGACTCAGATTCAGATTCAGATGTATCTGAATCATCCCAGGTAGCCATTAGAACCTTGTTCTTCTTATCAGATTTTCTTTAGGTTTTTCTTTCAACACCTTTGGACATTCATTTTTGTAATGCCCAGATTCTTTACATTCGTAGCAGACAACCTCCTTTTTGCCAGATCTTCTGTGTTCAGAAGATTCTTTTATGTGGTCAGGCTTCCTGAAGTTTTTGAACTTCTTTCCTTTATGCTTCCAGAGTTTGTTTATTCTTCTGGACAACATGGATAGTTCATCTTCATCTTCAGATGAGGATTCTTCAGAGCTTTCCTCTATTACCTGCAATACTTTAGCAGATTTATTAGATTTTAAGGCAATTGACTTACCTTTCTTTTGAGGTTCATCTTCCTCAAGTTCAATTTCATGAATCCTCAGTGAACTGATTAGTTCCTCCAAGGAAATCTTGTTCAGATCTTTAGCCATTTTCAGCGCAGTCACCATAGGTCTCCATTTGGTAGGTAAGCTTCTGATGATCTTTTTCACATGATCAGCAGTAGAGTATCCTTTATCCAGAACCTTTAGTCCAGCTGTAAGTACTTGAAATCTGGAGAACATAGCTTCAACAGATTCAGCTTCTTCCATCTTGAAGGCTTCATACTTCTGAATTAGGGCCAGAACCTTTGTTTCCTTGACTTGAGAGTTTCCCTCATGAGTCATCTTCAAGGACTTAAACATGTCAAATGCAGTTTCTCTATTTGTGATCTTTTCATACTCAGTGTGAGATATTGCATTTAACAATATTGTTCTAGCCTTGTGGTGATTTCTAAATTCCTTCTTTTGGGCTTCTGTCATAGATTTTCTATCTACTTTCTTGCCATTCCCATCAATGGGATGAACATATCCATCTATGACCAAATCCCATAAATCAGCATCATAACCAAGGAAAAAACTTTCAATCCTGTCTTTCCAATAATCAAATTTCTCCCATCAAACATAGGGGGTTTAGTGCTGATTCTGTCCCTTTCTTCATATTTGTTGTTAATGTTAGATATTGAAGTATCAGCCATAGTAACAACCAAATATATATCAAAGTTTTTCTCACTGGATCTTTTCTGTCACTGTGAAGTGGTAGCACACACAGAACCGGAGCTCTGATGCCAACTGAAGGTGAGAAAATACTTAGAAGGGGGGTTGAATAAGTATGAAGATAAAAACTTAGAAGTAAAAAAATCAAGTATTTTTATCCTGGTTTGTTGAACTCAACTACTCCAGTCCACCCTTTCTAGAGTGATTTGCCTTTCTCAAACAAGGAATTAATCCACTATTTAATCAACTGATTACAATAGTAAGCACTAAGAACAACTGTTCAAAGTCTTCTCAAGAACTACTGATCCTAACTGGATCTTCTTAAGGTTTTCTTACAATCAAATGTAATAATAAAAACAAGTGTTAAAATGCTTCTAATAAAGCTTTATCACAACTGTGATTTTTCACTTAAGATTAAGAACAAAGAAATAATTCTAGCAAGAATATATGAGTTGTATGAGAGCTTTGATAATGAATTCTTTTCAAATGTTTCGTCAACTGAAGAAGATGAGTGGAGACTTGCTTTTATAGGCACAGTGATCCAAGAGTTTTTCACGTTGAGAAGAGTGTACCAAAAGGTCTGAGCCTTTTTTGTCTTCACATCAAGTGACCTTTCCTAGAAGAAGAAAACACAGAGAAATCCTTTTTGTCTGTGTTCTTGTGTCTAGCATAAATAAGGAAAGAGTCGTTTGGGTATTCCAACGGACATAATCTTTGAATTCTTCTTCAACAATTTACAGCAAGAATCATCAGAGTCTAATTTGGTCAAAGCCTTCTGATGTTCCTCAGAGTTTTGCTGAATCAGAGTCTTTGCAGCAAGTGTGCTTTTAGCGTGTATAAGTTCAGAGCAGAGTTTTGGGTCAGATCCTCAGTACTGGCAGCGTTAGTACTATCAGAGTCTTCTGAAGTAACTATGCTTGAAAACTCTTCATACAGAATTCTTCATTGGTTCAGATGCTTTTGGCCTGCTTCAGATTCTTCTGGAGCTTCTGTTTCAGATCCTTCTGGAGGCAACGCTCAGGATCTTCTGATGGCAGCGTTCAGAATCTTCTAATGGATGCTTCTGACGCTTCAGATCCTTGCATATTTCTTATGTTTAGATCTGATTTGCTTCTGGAGTGATATTTACTTTAATATCTGCAGCAAACATTCTTAAGCAATTTTTAGAGTACATAATTCTTAACTACAAAATTTCATAATAGTTATCATCAAAACATAGAGATATTATTAAGAACCAATCTGTGTTCTAACATTTTGTACCTCAACAAGCAAATCCATCTGACAAACAAACCTTTGCACCCACAAACTCTGCTCCACTAACACCACCAGTTATTCTACCAGAACAATCTTTACCCTATCAGCCAGAACATCCACTCTCACCATATCACCAACATTATTCTGACCCTGAACCTGATTTCATGGATCTCCAACCTCTTAAGATTATTTATCCTGTATCCTCTGGAGATTGTGACACAGAAGATTCATCTTCTGAATCTGATGTTGAATCTTCTATCCAATCTCTAAACCTTCACCTTAATTCAGATAAATCCTCACCTCCCAGTCATTCTCAACCATCTTCTGTTCCCTTTTCATCTTCTCCACAGCATCTTATCTTTATCATTCCCAAATTCTCTATTCCCTCACCTTCTTCCAAAACCACCTCATCCAAACCATCATCTTTGGAAACCTTCCTTAAACCCAAACCTAGGATGGATGTTAGTAATCTTGTATCTTGTTTTGAGAAAGAGGTAAGTACGTGGTTCTCCACTGTACAGAAGGATTGTGTGTCCACTCTGAATCCTGATGATTTTGATGCTGTTTGGAAAAGATTCAAAGCCAGATTTAATTCTGTTTCTATGAATCTTCAAGAAATTTGTGCTGAAGAAGCTCAGAAGAGATTTTCTGAAGCTGTAAGAGTAACTCTGCTTAACATTAGAAGATCTCCTACTTTGTTTTTGGAAAATGCTCTGTCAGAAGTTGAACTGTCTTCTTTTGGAACCTTGGCTGCATCATCTAAAGAAGTCATCCCTTCAAGTTTTGCACCTAATGTGGAACTAGTGGCTGAAGATAATCTTTCTGAAGCAACTGTGGATCCTAATCAGTCAGCGTTGATATTTGAGGATCAACCATCTTCTTCTGGTTTTCAAGCTACATCTGCAATGGACGTTGATCACCCAACAACATCTTTATCTGCTCCTCCTGCGTCTGAGATCAAGACTGAGAGACCAGATCTTGAAGAAGAAATCAAGGAAATCAAGACATGGATGATGAAACAAGAACAAACTACTGATGAAATCAAGACTTGGATGGCTAGGCAAGAACAATCTACTAGTCAGATCACGGATCTTTTGAAGATCATAGCCTCTCGCCAGCCTTAGTTTTCATTTCTGTCTTTGTTTGTGCACATGTTTGAT
Source organism: Lathyrus sativus (assembly GCA_963859935.3). Taxonomy (NCBI): domain Eukaryota; kingdom Viridiplantae; phylum Streptophyta; class Magnoliopsida; order Fabales; family Fabaceae; genus Lathyrus; species Lathyrus sativus. Next base: position 519,893,120 of record OZ012738.1, read on the forward strand.
GTTTTTATTGTTCATCTGTCTGTTATCTGAATATCTTTTTGTGTTCTTCCTTTCTCTGTTTTTTTTAACGGATTATCACCTTTTTTATGATGTCAAAAAGGGGGAGAAATAGAGTTGTTTTTGATAGAAACTTAAGTATGATATTATCTGGAAATATGATTATGATAAGAATACAAAACATCAACTCTGATATAAACTGTGTTTATTACTAACTATTTGTTTGATGTTTTAATGAGGAACTCTGAACAAGTTCACTAAGCATTCTAAAGACAGGTCATATAAATGAACTCTAAATTAAAATGACTGAGTGTTCATATAATAGAAGTTATACGCTTCATAAACATATGTTCAGAATCAAATGTACTCAATACTGTCCAAAAGGTTGAAATACCATCAGAAAGTTAAAGTCATCTGGAACTAATGTTCAGACAGTGTAAACTGACTGTGAATATTATATCAGAGTATAAGAATCAGAAATCTTCATAAGAGCAAGAATTTGCATTAGAATCAGAATCAAGGATTAGTATCAGACTCAGAACCAAATCTGATTAATATTATTGAGCTCTGATAGAATCAAGGATCTAAAAGCTAGTCTGAAGATTGAATCAAGGATCTAAATTAATAATATTTGTTCTATTGAAGCCAGGGGGAGTTCTCCCAGAAAGGTTCACAAAACAGAATACTTGTTTTCCAACCAGTCTGAAACTCAGGGGGAGTTTCTAATCTGATAGACTAATTCTGCTTCTGATAAATAGTGTGGCTAATTTATTTAGAAAGAAGAGTTTTATCTATATACTACAGAATTTCTGATAAACAACATCAAATACTTTAGAAGATTCTGAAGATATACGACTCTGACACAATGTTTGGAGAAAACAAGTTCTAAAGATCTGAAGATGGAAGTTCTGTTGAACTAGTTCAGATACTAAAAACTTATGTTCTCTTATATTGTAGTGAAGTATTTCTTCTCCTCTATTTATTTCATTCTGCTGCTTGAAACTCTGAATATGTTAATTCTTGGTGATTTCTCTATATAAAATGTTCTATCAAAATACATGTTTTTGTCATCATCAAAAAGGGGGAGATTGTAAGAGCAAGAATTGTCTCTACATGATATCTCTATGTTTTGATGATAACAATTAAGTATTTGTGAAAGAACCATTTTATGTTCTAATGTTTGTTATGTGCAGATCATGATAAATAAATATATCAAATCAACAAACAATATCAAGAAGTGCATGAAAGCCATTATGAAGCTACTTTGTGTGACGTGACTTAAAGCATAGCTTTCAAGGAAAATCTGAACGAAGAACAAAGTGAAAACTCTGAGTGAAGTACCATATGATATTATGGATAAAGAATTTAAAGTGCCTACTCAAGAAACAGTTTGCCACTGTATCTGATCATAATCAGAAAGATCCAAAGATAATGTATTGTTGCAATGCTCTTGTGGATTCTGTTTTAAGAAGTGTATTTGATCTGGAAGCTATCAATGCATCTGAGATATAGTCTTCTGAAGAACCAAGCTCTGAAGACTCTGATGACTTGAAGCTCTAAAGACAGAATGCTCTGAAGACCAAGTGCAGAAAGACTCTAAAGACTAGATTCTGAAGTTGAAGATTATGTAGCAACACCCAGATGGATATGTGTTAATAAACTCTGGTAAACAAGTTCTGAAGTAAGATTCTGATGTTATTACACTATCATACCAACGTATTTTCTGAACTACTCATCAGTTACATCATCAGAAGAACCAAAGCCAGAAGCTGTTGACATATTAACATTGCAAGATAAGGAAAAGAAAAGCGATGTCATTACTATACAACACGCGAGTATTCTATTCTTTGGGAAATGACCGTTGGAATATTGAATGGACATTTCTACCCTCACAACATCTCTTTTGAATGCACTATAAAAGAAGAACATTTGATTCATTCAAAAGTGAGCAAGTCAACGAGAGAGACATCGTAGCTCATTAAAAAGCAAACTTGTTACAAAGCAATGATGCTGATGAGTGAAGTTAGCAACATAGTTTATTGACTAGAAAAGCTTTGTGCTAAGAAGCCGCAGTGCTCACATAAGAAAGCTTTTAAGCAATATGGAAACTACTGTTCTTAATAATCTCCTTGAGATTCATCCTTAGATTAGTTTCTATAATAGAATGCAAGGAGTTGTTGCTTAATACTTGCTTTGTACTAAATTAAGGAGTAACCTGCTTATCTAGAAGCACTCATGTAATCTCCTGCAACATAAATTCTATTTTTTTAGAATTAGTGGTTCCTCAAGTGATCTTGTGAAGATCAGTATACTTGAGATGACAAGTGACAATTGTCATTTGTGGGATCAATGAACGTTATATCCTTAAGGGATCCCTGAACGTGTCATTGTTCATTTGTTAGTCACCTGCAGTTAGCTTGTGCATATCTGTAATCAATTTGGTTATAGTGGATTGAGTCCTTGCGAGAGTGAGACGAAATCACCTTAGAAGGTTGGACTAGATTAGCTTGAGGGTTGCTCAAGTGAAACATGATATATCTTGTGTTCTTTACTAATATCATGATTTATATGCTTCCGCATTGCAAAGGAAAGAATACTACAGAAAGCAACTTAAAACAAAAATGTTAAAAGTTTCACTAGAGGAAATACCCAATTCAAACCCCCCCTTTCTTGTGTATTTTTCACACCTTCACATCGCTCTAGAGCTTTTGTGGATTTGAGGACATCGTCTGAATGGTCAAAGAGGCTTATGGGTTTAACGGAAAAGAATATCGTTTGGTTCAACCAAGACCTACTGGGTCGCGAGCTTATCTTTAGTTGTGGTAGCTTTCCTAATGTGCCCTTGATAGGGAGGAAAGGTGGCATCAACTATAATCCTTCTCTGGATGTTAGACAGTTTGGTTATGCTTTGAGAGGGCCTCCAAAAGAAGAATAAGTGCAGGAATCTCTGTACTTCACAGGTGTAGTTGATTCTTGTATCTCGGCCAGATTCGTGGATGCTTGGGGTAAAATTCATAAGAAGGGAAAGCTTTCATTAGGCAAAGAAGATTGTAGAGCCTATGATCCCTACTTGGAGTGGCTTCAGAAGAGGGTTGGAGAGGTACTACTGTCGTTTCCTGTTGAAGCACCACTGTACCCCTTAGTCATTGAGCCGCCTACAACCATCGACATCTTGAGATATAACAAGCTTTGGGAAGAGAAGGAAGAGCTGCACAAAGAGAATGAAGAGTTGAAACAGGAGATCAGTCGGCTGAAGCATGATAAGGGTGAAGCTTTTTATTTGGCCAAGACGAAGTCAGAAGTATTGACCAAGTTGGAGAAAGAGCTTGCTGATCAGGTACAAGCACAGAAGCAAGTCGGTCTTGATCTAAAAAGCACTTGTGACGTTCTGAAGAGTAAGATGGAGGATTTAGACAGAGCATATCTGAAGATATCCAAGTTTGAGAAACAGTGGAATGCTACTGTGACTGCCAACAAGAGTAGGGAGGACCAGCTTCGTATTCAGGTTGATAAGTTGAAGGCACAACTTAAGGCTAAGGAGAAGGAGGTATTGACAGAATCGTTCCGTAGATGCACGATCGAACAGAAGTACCAGGAAAATTTATCAGCACTTGAAGAGTTCAAGATTCGAGCAGAGGTGAAGAAACCCAGGCTTGAAGATGCCTTCGGCGAAGATGCTTGTGAGGATCATTATCACTATCTTCGGGATGTGATATGCGAAAGGGACACCCTCATCAGAGAGTTGATTGATAGACCAGATCATCCAGATACGAGGATGATGCTTAGGGAGGTTCAGGCCTGGGGCAAAGAGCATGGTTACTAGGGGGTTTATCTTTTGTAGTTTCTTGGCTTTTATATCTTGATCATCACCAGGGATGTTGGATGAGATCAATACATCTTTGTATGCGAACATTTCTCATTGGTCATTGTATTATCTCAGCTTTACCTGATATATGAGAAGATTTATTATGGTGTTCTTATCCATCTTTGCTGTTCTTGTTTTTTGAAACTGGAATCAAGGGGGAGATCTCCCTGTACATACATAGACATGTTTGCATTTTGCATCTTGCATTTTCATTTGCATCGCAGGTGGTTCTCAGGGGCCTTATGTTCTTATTTCTGCTTGGTTTTCTTAAGTAACAGGATTGAGGAGTTCAGTTTCCACAGATATTCAACTCGAGAGAATCAGCAAAGAGTAATGGATCAGATTCGAGAAGAGTTAAGGGAAGTCTGAAGCCAGATGGGAAAATTCATGGTGGACATGAAAGCCTTATGTCTGGATCAGAAGGCGCTTAAGGAGGAGGTTCATCAATTGAAAACTCAGATGGGCCTGATCACATAGGTGATAAGAAATGTGCTAAAAAAGGAGGGCGACCAGGTGCCTGAAGCTGCAACAGAGATGGTTATCCCACCTTTATTTGTGGAATCTTCCCCAAGGCAGGGTATACCTCAGAGATATTCTGCACAACCTGAGATTCCAGAAGCTCCACGTCAGCAGCTACTTCCTATTTCCCGAGACAATCTTAAGACTAGGAGGTATGCTCAGAGGTCGAAGCAACCCGACAGAATCTTCAACCAGATCCCTATGACTTATGCTCAGTTGCTGCAACTCTTGCTTCAACTTTGATTGGTTGAACTTCGGACTCTGGCTCCATTTACTGGCGACCCACCACCAGGCTATGATGCAAGTGCCCGTTGTGATTTCCATTCTAGGGCACCAGGGCATAATGTCGAGAGCTGCAAAGCTTTTAAGCACAAAGTTCAGGACTTAATTGATTTAAAGGCAGTTGAGTTCACGCCGAGAGGCGTAAGCGTACCAGCTGGTCCTAACCCATTCGTTGTAAAAAAGGTGGATGTACCTATTCGCTCTCCTGAAGCTGCATCAGGTCAGGAGTATGTATTGCAATCTATAATCTCAGAATCTCCATGCCCACAGTTGTTGCCTATTCCTAGGACAAGCCTGAGGATGAAAATACCTGAGCAAAGGGAGACCCCGATACCTCAGACTCAGTCTCTAGATGTTTCAAATGTTCAGAGTCAACAATCTTTTGGGTTTTTATATCAGATGTCATTTTCTCTCCAGAGTCAACAGTCATGTCGTCATCAGCCACGTCAGCACGCCCGACCAAGACCAAAGAAGCCAGAGAGGCATTTCACTCGGTTGCCAATGTCGTATAGTTAGATGTTGCCAGATCTGATCAGAGGTGGTTTGATAGTACCAAAGAGGATTAACCCAGAGATTCCTCTGTATCCGCCAGGTTTTAATGTCAACGCCCGTTGTGAGTACCATGTTGTGGCGCAGGGCAATTCAACCGAGGATTCTAAGGTGCTTAAAAGCAAGATTCAGACTCTGTTGGACTCCAATAGGTTTTCAATCACACCTCAGAGAATCCAGATCTGCAATCTTCCTTCGTCCAGCCATGTGGGTTCAGCGATTAATATTGTGGAAGAATTTATCGATGACAAAGGTTCGGGAGAGCATCATATTGACTTAGATGAGTAATTTTGAAGGTGGATGATTCAGCAGCAAGTCAAGATTTGAAAGCCCGGTTCTCAAAAGCTGGCAATCTTTTTTTATCATGTCATTTCTTTGCATTTGTAGTTTCTTTTCTGTTTAAGTGCAAATCGCATTTGTAAAAATTGTTTGTTTTTAATTGATAATGATAATGAAATGAATATGTAGGTTTTTGATTAAATCCATTTGTGTTCACAAATTGCTTTTTATTGATGTCAAACGCTTGTTTAAGCGGAATCCGGGGAGGATGGCGAAATTGGAAGACGTGCAAACTTCCGATTGTATGCTTTTAAATGAAACCTACTGATGATGTACATGCATTGTTTCAAATCTCTAAACATTGGAGATATAAGGATGGTAATCCCTTGCCAACCCCTTTGAGCCTAGTAGTAGGAGTTTCCTTCTGAAAAACGAAAAAACCCTCAATCTTAAACCGGGGCAGGGTAGGTGTCAGTTAATTTGACCAAGCGTCTAAATTGCAAAAGGAGTGTTCCCGTTCGAGGACCAATCACACCTCTAGAGGTCGTGCCTAAAAACCACAATGGTTATCCATCACCAACCAAGGAGTGAAACAATCACAATCTCTTTCAAACAAGTCATACAAGCCGGCGTCACACGATTTGTTCAAAAAAAAAAGAGGAGAGAAAAAGGAAAGAATCAAAAGAAGAAGCCCACTAAGTCAATAACTTGATAACAAGCAACTTAGGCAAAAATTAGGGCATCCTGCTGGACTTTGAAATCAAAAGAAGCTCAAAAGAGCCAGTCCAAGAAAAAGTTAGGGAAAAAGCAGAAAAGTGAAAAGAAAAATCCCCGAACAAATAAGTCGTGTGACTCCAGGCACCAAGAGACGAAAAGAGAGTGACTGTCACTCCCAAAAACTTGTGGTTTCCTGAACCATCACTCTTGTCACTCAACCTCTGGAAGGTGAGCGCTAGTGTCGAATTAGTTGAACGTAGGATTGGAGAACATCAAGGAGAATGGGTGGGTTAAAATAAACTTTGAGCCTTATATCCTTTCTTTCAAACCGTGAACCTGACCAAGTTACAACCTGAAAAAGTCCTAATTGAAGTATGGTTGTTTCGAAAGCATACTTCGGTAAAGATCGCGTCGAAAATGACTCCTAAAAGGATTCCTCTTACCATGTTGGTATTTGTAACACCCCTTTCTATACCCCTAAATAAACAAATTAATCACATAATAAAATTTCATCAGAGTAAATTTAAACATGGTATAAAAGAAGTATGCCACATCATTCACCAAAATAACATACAACACCTGCTCTATAAAAGACATGTAACAGTGGGGTAGTTCAACAGAGGAACTTAGTCCTTACACCCACATCTCAATATTTAGAATTAAAGCGGAAAATCTAAATATTGAATCACTTAAAACATGTAATCATATAAATACATATCATTCAGTTTGTTTAATCACATCATTCGTGTTTACATAAACATTTGCCATCAGATACATGTATAAAATGTATCCCAAAAGAATACTATACAATCCTAACTACCCGGTGCTACATATCAGAGCATAACCGACCAAAAGAATGAAGTTATACTTCACACAAGACCTCCATCAAAGCTAATCTGCAATGCCTCATAGAGCATTATAAAACAGCAAAAGGATGAGAAATATTATCATAATAATCAATGCATATAACTATATATATACACAAGCATAGAATACACAAATTTCACATTTCTCACCACAATTCATTCATAACTCATCATACATTTCACAACATGTAGAAACACACATGGATAATCTCAAAACATGTTTCATCATGCACATATCCATAGTTCTCACTCAACAATCCACACACAAGCATAATTCATATAAAAATGATGTCTATGCTATGTGACCAAACACAACTCAATGCAACTCATGCCATGTGGTACCAACACTTGTTATCATTTTTCGGTTTTTACACTTAAACCGGGTCCACTCTTCTAGACCGATAACAACAAAAGCCCGTCCTCTAAGCTTTCAAACCCACTCTTCTAGGCTTGGGACAAGTCACTAGTCTCCACGAAACTAGCAAACATTTCCTCTTGACTAAATGATGCATATGCAATCAACAACCAAATGCACTTAAGACCGTTCTCGCATCTTAATCTCATGCATTCTCAATAATTTATCACATAAGAATTATAACATGATTGCACACACAACATATTCATATTCAATATCATCAATATATTTACCAAGCAACGCACACATATCCATAATATGTTCTCATGCATTCTCAAACACAACTGCATACAAAAAATATGCATTCACAACATCGTGCTCACGACAACAAATTCAATAAAATTCATCATGCATTTTAATCAATTAAAACAATGCATTATATTTGTCAAAAGACCACAATTCATAATCTAGGATTCACGCCATACGGCTACCCACAGCATATACTTCACGCCACACAATTATTCATTCCAACAAGGATCGAACACAATCGAACCAAGAAATCAACATGGAATGGAATCACAGAGAAAACCAATTGCTGTCACACTCGCTAGCATGCTCGCCTAGCGAGTCTCTAGCGAGTGCTCGCTACCTGTTCGCCTAGCGAACAAGCTCGCGAAGGCAAACAGAAGCTACTGTCTTGTTTCGCTACCCAGCTCGTTATAGCGAAGTCCTAGCGAACCTTCGCAGCCCCATTCGCTACCAGCGAAGAACCTCAAATCCATTCTGCCCAAGTATGGGACCGCTCGCTGCAGCGAACGTTCGCGACCAGCTCGCCTAGCGAATAAGCTAGCGAGTGTCTGCGAACTTCAAAACCCTCACTATCCAACTTCCATAACTTTCCACAAAACCGACCGATTCTCACCAAACAAGTTCCATAGCCTTAGTCTAACCTCCCTCGACTAAATGATACCACTTATTCTCATTTTTGACCATTAAACTAGGTTTCTATCGATTAAACTCATTATGCCCTAGAATGGAAAATGGAGAAAACATCCAAACAATCCAAACCAATCATACATAATCATAGACATTGATAGAATAACAACATTTCACACCCTTACCTTGGTTAAATCGATGCTTGAGAGTTGTCCTTGAGCATTTCCAACTTTTCCTTCTTCTCCTTCTCTTTTCTTCTCTTTCTCCTTCTTTCTCTATTCTTTCTCTTATGTTTCCTTTTTCTTTTTCTCTTTTCTTTCCACTTTTCCTTTTTAAGTCTTTCTCTTCTATTCTTTCCATCATATTTCTCTTCTCAAACATCTACCAATTTCATTTAATTAAGCATCCATCAATTAAACAATCCCCACAAATCATTTAATTAATATAAATAATTAATTATTAAAAATTAGGCTGTTACAACTCTCCCCCACTTTAGGAATTTTCGTCCTCGAAAATTTTAACTTATTCAAACAGCTCTGGATAAGACTCCCTCATCTGGCTGTCAAGTTCCCAAGTCACATTTCCACCAGTCGGTCCTCCCTAAGCGACCTTCACCAAAGCAATCTCTTTGCCTCAAAGTTGCTTCAACTCTCGATCCTCTATCTGCATAGGTGATGTCTCCACAGTCAGGTTATCTCTCACCTGCACATCATCTGCTTGGACTACATGAGATGGATCCGCAATGTATTTTCTCAATTGAGATACATGGAACATGTCATGGAGTTTAGCAAGCGACGGTGGTAAAGCAACTCGATAGGCTACCTCTCCTATCCTCTGCAAAATCTAGTAAGGACCAATGAAACGCGGCGTCAACTTACGCGACTTCAATGCCCTACCAACACCATTCATAGGAGTAACCCGAAGAAACACATGATCTCCCTCTTGAAATTCAAGTGTTTTCCTCCTCTTGTCATGATATCTCTTCTGACGACTCTGAGAAATCTTCATCTTCTCTTGAATCATCTTAATCTTATTGATAGTTTGTTGGACTATCTCGGGTCCAACCACAAAACTCTCTCCAGATTCATACCAACACAATGGCGTCCTACACCGTCTACCATACAATGTCTCGAACGGTGCCATACCAATACTTGAATGAAAACTATTGTTGTAAGTAAATTCAATCAAAGGTAAGTAGCTATCCCAAGCTCCTCCCTTCTCCAATACACAAGCTCTCAAAAGATCCTCAAGTGATTGAATCGTTCTCTCAGTCTGACCATCGGTCTGCGGATGATAAGCTGAACTCAAACGCAACTTCGTACCCGAAGCACTTTGCAAACTTTCCCAAAATCTCGAAGTAAACCATGGATCTCTATCTGACACAATGCTAGACGGAATACCATGCAAACTGACAATCCTCTCAATGTACAGCTTTGACAACCTCTCCAACGGGTAATCCATTCGCATAGGAATAAAGTGAGCAGATTTGGTCAATCTATCCACAATAACCCAAATAGCTTCAAAGTTACTCGGCGTCCTCGGTAAACCAGATACAAAATCCATAGAAATGCTATCCCATTTCCACTCAGGAATAGACAACGGTTTCTGATGCTCAATCTTTGACTTCTGACAAATCAAACAAGAATACGCAAACTCGGCAATATCCTTCTTCATACGAGGCCACCAAAATACTTTCCTCAAATCTTGATACATCTTAGTAGCACCCGGATGAATACTCAATCCACTACAATTCCCTTCTTCAAGAATACTCTTCTTAAGCTCAACAACATCAGGAACACAAACTCTATCATGACACCTCATGATACCATTTTCATCAACCCGAAAATCACCACCTTGACCTTGATTGATTAGAGTCAACCGATCAACTAAACTCAAATCAAATTTCTGTCCTTCTCGAATCTCGTTCAGAATACCACTAGTAAGCTTTAACATACCCAGCTTAACTCCGTAAGAATTCTTCTCACACACCAAACTTAAATCACGAAATTGCTCAATTAATTCCAGCTCTTTTACCATCATCATCGACATATGCAACGATTTCCTACTCAATGCATCAGCTACCACATTTGCTTTACCCGGATGGTAATTCAAACCAAAATCATAATCCTTCAGAAGTTCCAACCATCTCCTTTGCCTTGCATTCAATTCTTTTTTATCAAAAAGATACTTCAAACTCTTATGATCACTAAACACCTCAAATCTCGAACCAAACAAATAATGCCTCCAAAGCTTCAGCACAAATACAACAGCGGCCAACTCTAGGTCATGCGTCGGATAATTCTTCTCATGCACTTTGAGTTGCCTCGAATCATAAGCTACAACTTGTTTATCTTGCATCAACACACCTCCTAAACCCATCAAAGAAGCATCACAATACACAACAAACGGTTCTGTCGGATTTGGCAAAATCAAAACAGGAGTTGTCTTCAATCTTCGGTTAAGCTCTTAGAAACTCCCTTCACACTTTGCATTCCAAACAAAAGCTTAACTTTTCCTAGTCAACTGCGTCAACGGCAATGATAACTTGGAAAATCCCTCAATGAGTTTCCGATAATATCCCGCCAAACCAAGAAAACTTCTAATCTCAAAAACTGATTTCAGAGTCTCCCATTGCGACACTGCTTCAACCTTCGACTGATCAACTGCAATACCTCTACTTGAAATCACATGACCAAGGAAACTCACTTCCTTCAACCAAAATTCACACTTAGAAAGCTTAGCATACAACCGCTTCTCTCTCAATACAGATAACACAATACTTAGATGTTCGGCATGTTCTTCTTCACTCTTCGAATAGACCAAAATATCATCAGTTAAAACAACCACAAACTTGTCCAAATAGGGATGGAAAATCCTATTCATGTACTCCATAAATACACTTAGTGCATTAGTCACACCAAATGGCATCACATAATACTCATAATGTCTATACCTCGTTCTAAAAGCAGTCTTCTGAATATCCTCAGCCTTCACGCGAATCTGATGATACCCAGATCTCAAATCTATCTTACTGAACACACTCGCACCAACCAACTGATCTATCAAATCATCAATCCTTGGAAGTGTATACTTATTCTTGATAGTCACCTTGTTCAATTGTCTGTAATCCACA